>CM034150.1:767172117-767577117 GCA_019776745.2 Taxus chinensis
TTGCTGATGGAAAAGAGCACAAAATTGAAGAATGAAAGTGTCTTGAAAAGGCAAGCTCGACTTGGAATTTATTGTTTGATGGTGCTTGCTCCAAGTTTGGAAATGGTGTTGGTGTTGTTTTGATTTCTCTAGGCTAGGAAGAGTTTGTTTTTTCCTTCAAACTCAACTTTGAGTGCACTAAAAACATTGTTGAGTATGAGGCACTGTTGTTAGGTTTGAGAATTGCTTGGAAATATGGTGTTAAGGAAATCATTGTCAAAGGAGATTCAAAATTAATTGCCAAGCAAGTCAGAACACTTTATGCCACAAAAAATCAGCGAATGAAACAATACAAGCATGCAGTTTGGGATTTCATTGAGATGTTTGATTCATTCAATATTGTGCATCATGCTAGGAAGTTCAATGATTTGGAAGAAAAAATTGCAGTATTGGGATCTTGGTTTGACAATTGTACAATGTCTCCATATTGTGAATATGATGTTGAAGTATTGACAAGGCCATCTATCCCTGACAACATTAAACATTGGCAAGTTTTTGATGATGATGCTCAGGCCAGAAGATTTTTGTAGAAAAAAGGGAGTTTGCTAATCAATACATTGATTGGGAGCCAATGGTGTGTGCAGCAGAGGGAAAAGAAACCTTGTTTGGCAAAGGCATCATCCAACTAAAAAATAATACCATTCCTAGAGGGATGGTTGCTCTTGAATCAAAATTTGCTAATGTTGATTGCATTATTAACAGATATATAAAAGCCTCAAGTTTTGTTGAGGAGAATGATATTGGCACAAAGGAGAAACCAAGAAAGATAAGGTTGGGAAGCAATCTGAACAAGGAGGAAAAATAGTCTTATATCCAGTTGTTGAAAAAATATCAAGACTGCATGGCTTGGTCTTATTCTAAACTAAAAGTATAAAAAGAAGATCTATTTCAACATGAGATTCCCTTGGAATCCAATGTAAAGCCATTCAGGTAGAAACAGAGGCCAATCAATCCACTCCTATCTCTTAAAATACAAGAAGAACTTAAGAAACTGAGGGATAGAGGGATCATTCAGCCAACAAGGTATTCTTCTTGGGTTGAAAACTTAGTACTAGTTAGAAAGAAGAATGGTGATATCAGGATGTGTGTGGATTTCAGAAATCTGAACAGAGCATCAATGAAGGATAATTATCTTTTCCAAAAATGGAAAACATGTTGCAGTTAGTGACTGGTTCTGAGTTGCTTTCTACCCTGAATGGTTTCTCTCGCTATAACCAAGTTGTTGTAAAGGAATAAAAAAGAATCAAAACAACCTTTACCACTCCTTAGGGAACTTATGTATATGTCAAGATGCCCTTTGGACTGATGAATGCTAGAGTAACCTTTCAAAGAGAAATGGATGTTTCTTTTACTGGTTACATTAATGATTTTATTGCTGTCTACCAAGATGATGTAACTGTGTTTTCCAGAAAAAGAGGTGATCACTTGCAGCACTTGGAAAAAATGCTGATAAGATGTACAGAATATGACATTTCACTCCATCCAAAGAAGTGCCATTTCGGGGTGTAGAAGGAAAGGTTGCTTGGTCACATTGTGTCACAAGAGGGGGTAATGACTGATCCAGAAAGGGTAGAGGCCATCAGCAAGGTCCCAATTCCAAGAACCAAGAAAGGGATTCAGTCCTTCTTTGAGAAAATAAACTTTATCATAAGATTCATATCAAACTTTGCTGAGTTGACCATTCTAATCAATTGCATGCTAAAGAAGGACCAGGTTATCAAATGGGAGGAGGATGCCATCCAAGATTTCAATGGGATCAAAGAGGCATTAAAGCATGCCCCTATTTTAGCAGCTCCAGATTATAAGAAGCCTTTCCAACTGTTTTATTTTGCTTCAGATAACACTACTACGCCTGTCCTGTTACAAAAGGATGATGAAGGGGCTGAGAGGCCAATTTCCTTTTTTAGCAAGGCATGGCAAGGGTATTAGCTGAAATACAATATTATGGAGAAGCAAGCATTTGCATTGGTAAAAGCAAAAAATGTTTTCAGGCCTTACATTCTGAGCTCTAAAGTTGTTGCTTATGTTCCCCACACCATGGTGAAGGACATATTATCAGAGATGAAGGTCTCAAGCAAAATATTCAGATGAGTGAACAAGTTACAAGAATATGACATGGATATCCAAACCACAAAGTTTGTAAGAGGTTTGGGCTTGGCTAAGCTTATGGCTGAGAGAAACTTGCAAACTATTGAGGTAAATGAGGTAGAAGAAGGAAGGGTAGATGTCTTTGAAAAGTTGACGAGTTCTGAATGGTACAAGGATGTAATTTTTTATCTCAGACATCTGTATTACCTTGAGTATTTGAGTAAGAATCAGAAAAGAGCCCTTAAGTTGGCTTCCCCAGAAATATGTCATTACTGATTTTGGGTTAGCTTGGAAGAACCTTGAGGGAGTTCTCTTAAGGTGCATTATTGAAGATGAAGCCCCCAATATAATTGTTGATCTCCATGGAGGAGTTTGTGGGGGGAATTAATTTGGAAGAGTCACAACACACAAGATCTTGAGGGCTGGTTAATGGTGGCCAAATCTCTTCAAGGATACAACTCTTTTGGTTAGAAGATGTGAGAGTTGCCAGCCATTTTTTGGAAGACTGAAAGCTTCAGGCTCCCTGGCTTTGCAGCCTGTATCAATTGAAGCCCCATTCAAGAAATGGGGAATGGATTTCTTTGGTGAGATTTCAAACCCTTCAATTACTGGCCATAAGTGGATTCTTGTAGCCACTGATTACTTCACTAAGTGAGTGGAGGCAATCCCCACCAAGAGAGAAACACACCAAATTGTCATGGACTTCATGCTGAACCATATTATCTGTAGGATTGGAGTGCCAGTTAAAATTGTAGTTGATAATGCCATGAGTTTCAGAGCTAAACCTTTGGTGGCAATGTGAAGGAGTATGGTATCAATTTGACATATGCTTCTAACTACAATCCCCAAGGAAATGGACAAGCTGAGTCCAATAATAAAAATTTGTTGAAGATTATTAGAAGAACCTTAGAGCTGAACAAAAGAAAATGGGTTGAACAGTTAAAGTTTTATGTTTGGGCTAATCAAATTACTGTTAAAAGAGCCACTGGAAAGAGTCCATTTGAGTTGGTGTATGGAACTCACGTCATGCTACCCTTGCATATGTAATTATCCTCATATCAGTTCATTCAACAATTGTAAGATCATGAAGTTAGTCCATATGGTGCTCGCATTAACTATATTGTTGAACTTGATGAAGAAAGGAGGGCATCCCACCAAAGGCATGTAAATTTTAGAGAAAAGCTCAAGAAGTTATTTGACAATAAGGTCACTCCAAGAGCTTTCAATGTTGGAGATCTCATGATGTTATCGGATAGTAGGCATGAAGATAAGGACAAACATGGAAAATTTAATGCATTATGGATGGGCCCTTACTCCATTGATATTAGAATTGGTGAACATACCTTCTTCTTGAAGGACTTGGATGGGGAATTGCTCGAATTTCCTGTTAATTGTAGGAATTTGAAACATTTCCTAGATTGATTCCCCAGAATCAAGGTGAAAATCATTTGTACAGTGTATAGTTTTTTGTTTGTTTGTTGTCTTTTGTGTTTTTGTTCGTTCTGGTCCCTGGTGGCCTGGTTTTGTTGGTTTCTTGGTTTATTTTTGGGAGATGGTTCTGGTTTTGTGCTCTGTAAGCTGAATCCTTTTCCCAATGGATATTTTGGCACTTAGGCTGTTATTTGGTTCTTGTGGCACTCACAGGGAGTGCCCATCCTTGAGCCGGAGCCGATGTGGGTGCTCAGATTAGTCTCGCCCCATTTGCCATTGAAATATCTCAGTTCACGACCTCTATCACATTTTATCTCCCCATGTTGTGCTTGAAAAGACTCTGTCTTCCATTTTGTTATCGTGATCAATCCTTTCTTGGGTCGATGATCACTTATGGATCCATAGTTGTTTCTCTGTTTCTCTGTTCATCTTGAAAAAGTCTGTAAATTGGGTGTAAAAAAACTCAGGTCTGTCCCATTCTTTCCATTTTCCACAGTCAGGAATTGATGTCCCTGTCATTTTTGTCCTAAATACCTGAAGAAACATGAATGGATGTAGCTCGGGGGAATGTCTTTTAAACCTTGTAACATTTCTAAATTCTCTTTCCTTGAAGAAAATTTCATCTCTGGGCTCAAACAGTTGTTTTCCTACATTTTTACGGTTTGACGGGTGTGTTTTCCCATCAAATTTTACATCTTTACATCAGTGGAAACATGGCCCCTTTTGGTTAGATGCGGCTCAATGGGGCACTCTAAAAAATTTGTGGCTTTCCTCGACCCAAAATTTTTCCACGTGGAGGAATGACACTCATTTGAAATTTCACTTTTTGGTTTGGCCTTGGAGTTGTGCTAGGAGGACACGTGGAGGCTTCCGCTGCTTTTCCCGGACTTAGACAATTTTTTATGTAACTAATGCAGTTTGGTGGGACAGGGAATGTGGTGATCCCCAGTATTCAGAGTCTCCCCTCTTTGGCACCATCTTGCAATTGCACCATGAAGACATGTGGAGGCTTCCGCTAGGTCTTTCCATACTTAGATTTTTCAAACATCTTTAAGAGGTCTGGGACCTGTGGAGGACATGTTTGGGAACCGGCCCTTGAGTTTTATTTTAAAGAAGCGCCAGGAGGACACTTGGAGGCTTCCACTTACTTTTCCTTTTGCTTGGAATTTTCAACGGCCAAAGGAGATTGCCTTGGACCTTGACACATGGCACCTTCCATTGAGCTTTCAACTTTCAACAAATTTTACCGGGCTAGGACACATGGTGAGCCCATGCTCATTCAGGGTCTCAACTTTTGGGTACCATCTCAAGATGCACCATTGAGATGCGTGGTAGTTTGAAAAGTCAAAAGGGCGGGAAGTGGGCCATCGGGGGCAACTTGGATTTTTTGCCTCTTATCATCAAAAGGGTTAAAATCATCAAAATGTCCCACAAAGCTCGACAAAGGATAAGTCAAAATTTTATGTGAAGGTCAATGACGGAGGTGCAGACTTCCGGAGGAAATTTAGAAAGCTTTTCCTTTTGTGAAAAAAGGGGTTAAAGTGAAGAAAGGAAGTGCGTTTCCGCTGGGACCCACATTAGGACATGTGTTAGGCCCATTTTTCAAAGGTGGAGGGGCGGAGCAAAATGAGAAAATTTTACATTTTTCAAAAGGTTATAAAAGGTAACAGGGAACCCCTAGGCCCATTTTTAAACTCGGATCTCCCACGTGGATGGTCCTAAATTCAAAAGGGAAATCAACGGTGAACTATGCATCTGTATCTGATTTTTTCACCATTTTTACTCCAAAGCTCCTGGAGATGCGAGTATTCATTATTTCTTGATGTCTCCTACACACCAAATAGAGAGGAGAGTTAATTTGATATCTAAATTTGGTAAGGAAGATCTGGAAACGTCTTTTGCCATTAAGAGGTGATTTGGCTATCAGGTTTGATCTGATTTTCCAATCTTTCCTTCCTTGGCACGCAAAAAGCCAAATTTGACAGATTAGGGGTGGAAGCAGTTAACGCATAAGAGGAAGAGTGATCTACCAGATGAAAAAATTGAATGCTGAGATATTTGAAGAGATTTTACCTCCGTAAAACACCTGACAACTTTTTTCAACTCTGATTCTAGGAAATCACGATCGAGATCATAACAAGCACTGGTACATTGAATGTTTTTTGTTTTTGGGGGAAAAATCTGTGGTAAAAATGTTATAAATTGCATGAATTTTTCGTGCAAATGGTTGGAGTGTTAGAGGTCGAGACTGATTTTCTAAGAGAAAAAGCTTGATAGAGCCCGTCTTTTTGAGAAACCATCAGAGAAACCTATTTATCTCTTTTTTGTTAAATTTGATCATGTCAAGGTGGTTGCGAGTGTACAACCATTGACAATCTCTAAGATTGTTCTAGAAACTTTCCCCTACTGATAAATTTAATCAAACTTGAGTTAATTTGTGTTATTTTGGGAAAAATTTGTGCCTGCTTCATTTCTGAATGTCTGCTAAGTAGTTTTTCTTGTTCCTGTTGCAATCTTACATTGAAATATTTGTGAATCACACAAGATCTTATCCTTGTGATAGTTTGGTGGCATTTACAATTTCATTTATCATAAGAGCTTTCATTTGATAGTGAAATAAACAAATTTAAAATCACTATACTCCTAACATGACTATAAGATTATTTGTTATCCTTTGAGGGTATCTTAGGCGTGATGAAACAGAGATTGATAATTTTTAGTTAAGTTTTTCAGTTTGAGCCTTCAATTTGGATTCTTAAAGTTTGTGTGAAAACGTGCTAATCTGGGCCTCCATTGAAGCACATATTCTGGTTAAAAGAACATTTTAACTATTCTGAAGCATTCTGTTGTTCTAAGCTTTCCATTTTTGTAAGAGTTCTTAGAAATCTGACAAATCAAGTTCATTCTGCCTCACACTCCTACCAAATTTCATTTGAAAACAACCAATCCTACCCATACTACCCCTATTTGTCCTTGTGTGTGTACCAATGCATTATTTCTATTACCAAAACATATAGAAACAATCAAGTTTTCATTGTCTTCAGTAGCCTGAACCTTGCTTAGAAAATATCTCCATTATCTAGAGTGACAACTCGTGAGAGTTAGGTTTTGTTGTATTGATCATATTTTCTTCAAGGTATGGGTAAGTGCAGCAAGTTGGGGGACAAAAAAGGGGTCATACGTGGACGTCATATTGCAAATAACAACATAATATCAACTTGTAGGGATTATTAGCAATACATACACTCAAAATTAGAAAAACTTATAGTAATATGAATCGTAGCATCCAGAATCTAGTTTCTAAAATACTAATTTTTTTAAAAAATGGACAAGATTAGCTATATTAAACACTCAAAATTCAATGACTTGGTATTTTTTTTTAAAAACACCTATAAGATTATAGTCCGTTTGCCCACAATTTAGATGACCAAAAATTGATATATATTTTTCTCCTTTGGTGAGAAGTTGGATGCCACTATCTATCTTGGGATGAATTTTATTTTGTATTTTTTTGAGCAATAGTTTATTTTTTATGATTTTTTCCATGAAAGTGGTATGAAAACATAAAGAAAACAGAGCACTTTCCGTTTGCCCACCATAACTTCATCAAAAAATATTGAAATCAAATAAATTTATTTTTTGAACATTTATATAATTTTGCCACAGTTGGGATGGTATAAGTTTTATCACATTCTGATAAGTGAAACAAAATTTGTAGTCTTAAACGTAGACATAAACATTCTTGGGAAAAAGTGTCTTAAAGACCTACTATTTGTAAAAAATTATAAAATGATATTTATCCTATTCTATTCACTTTTAAAATCAGTATTTCTACAAATCTAATAGTCTCCCCTATGCAATGGTACCATTTTTTATGACATATGTTTTACTTTTCGGCATGGTTCAAGTCCGCGGAAGACTAAATTTTATGTTTTGCTGTTTTTAATGTAAAATTCAGTATTTGATGTCCACTTAATTGTCCCCCAACTTGGTGCACTTACTCGTATTCTCAATAATTTCACAAGGAAGGACATCTCCATCTCCTCCACAAGTAGCAGGCCTACAAAAGAGTCCTCTCACCCTGTTTGAAAGGCACAACCATAAAGTAGTGAGGATAGGTCAAATCCTCTTGAGGGTGCTACCCATTTCTCCACATCTGAGTGACAAAGAGCAAGTTGCATTTCATTCCTGGCTACAAAATGACACACTACATGCTCTACTTGTATCTAAGCTTCCTGCCAAACCTGTGATGTTTCTTAGCTTCTGAGGGAGAATCAATTTGGGTACCAACATCACCTAAGGCATTTATGCTATAGAAAAAGGTAGAAGAAAATATTTGAAATGATCCTCTCAACTTGGATAGAATCAAGTAAACACAATCTTCATCTTTCTTATCTCGTCCACTCCCCTTCAACTATGTCAAAACATGCTTGAACTTGGTAAGATAGTCTATAATTGCTAGAAAATATTTAGGATTAAGAGAGGTGATCTTAATTTCCAAGTTGTATGGCTCTCATATGAATCTAATTTACCAAATAAATCCTCCAATTTCTCCCATATTTTGAAATGAGAGTCACACTTTTCCAAATGAAAAAAATACTGTCACTTACATAAGTTCTTACCAAACCCATACACTCATCAAATTTGCACTGGTACTGAAATTTCTCATATTCTCTAGTGAACACTTGTTGCTCTGAAGAAATTAAAGCCCATAATATTTTCCACTTAATTATTGTTTCCATTATTGGCTTTTATATGTGGTAATTATGTGTTGTTATTGGCTCAACATGATCTAATGCAGAAGTAGATGCCATCCTTAAAAAATCAGCAAAAGAAATGCAAGAACCAAGCAATGCACCCAAGACCCCCCAAGCAATGCAACAAGATCCCCCCAGATTTTGGCACTTTATAAAAAGGTGCGTGTTACAATATGACACTTTATAATTATAGTGTGATTATCAAAATAAATATTTCCAATGGAAATAACACAAAAACAAGGAAGTTTTGCAAAAAAATGACATTTAGAACCAAGTTAGCGATCAAAAGATACAAGCTTTTAATATTATGCTCTACTATTTATTTTAGTTGTCACTAAAATAAAGTAAAATGCTCTTGCCTTCACCACACAAATAAAATGAAAAGGGGCTGGAGTTAAGAACCTACTGCTAGGAATCACAAACTGTAAGGCCTCATATGACCAGGGGATAAGGATTTCAATGGGTGGGGCGTGCCGCTTGTTTTCGAGAAAATCACATCCAACTGCTTCTTTTGGAAAAAAATACTATTTTTGGATTGTGTCAAAAATGGCCTTCGCTGCCCAAAATAGTAGTATGTGGAATTTCCCGAAATAGCAAATCATGCACAGCGAACCGTGGATCCCTGCCAAAAAAGGAAAAAAAAATCTTTTTGGAAACTACCAACTACAACGCCAACTGAGAATGCTGCACCCACAGAAAAAACCTAGATCGGATCTTAAAATACAAAAAACCTAGAAAATGAATTAATGGGTTTTCTTCTTGTCTGACATGAATCTTAAGGCAAACCAACATGTTTATCTCCGCCACAAAAACACACCAAAACAATGATTGCCTCCAGAAATGACCAAGTTTACAGTCGATCTTAGGGTTTTTGCCACCTTCTGGATCTAATGGAAGACTTTTTTTTACATAAAAACATAGGCAACAAAAAAAATAGAAGCAAATCTTGAATATATGAATATACAAAGAATGCTTGCAAAAAATGATGTCAACAACAATCTCCTGCTCTGATACCATAAAAGTAACGATCACCAAATCGTACCAAGCCAAGAACACATATGCTAATCAAACACCATGATCAATAAGATGAAATTAATTCTCCATAATAACTTTACATAAACCTTTCCAAACAAATGATCAACAATATCATATATTATTATGGAACTCAATGATATACAATGAGAATGGGCCTTGTTTATATAGGTAAGGAATAACAATCTAAGAACCAGTCAAGGTCGTAGACCAAGCCATAAATCAAGGAAAGAACTAGTTAAGTCCATAAATTTAGGAGAGATAAATAGACATCAAGGATCTAGCCAATACCATAGATCAAGGAAAGAACTAGTCAATACCATAGATCAAGGAAGAAACTATACCTAACAACTAGATAATATTCCCTTAATATCTAAATAAATAAAAAGAAATATCCACACACATAAGTGAGTGATGATAAATACAATAAAGGTAAATAAAGTACCTAGGTGAACATGAGCTAAGGTAAATACATACTCTAACAATTACTTGTTAGGAATTAATAATATCTAATGCGGAATAATTCCTCAAAATCACAATAATAAGAAGTATGAATAGAATTACAGAAATGAAAATATGCACAACACGAAGACAATATTTAACGTGGTTCACCCAATGTGGGCTACATCCACCAAGAACACTTGCTCAGATTTTATTACAAGCCAACAGTCTTCACAATTATAATAATCAGATCTTGTTTGGAGCTGCACTCAACAAACCCTCCCGAATTCACACTTGAATTCACACACACTATTCACCTTCACAAAACACACTCATATAAATCCTATTGTATGTCCATCTATTTATAAGTACATCAATAGGTAGCGAAGAGGCAGTTTTACAAAACAATGGGTACCGAAAAAAAAACCATGGGCCCAAAAAAGCCCATAATGGTTACCCATTACCCATGGGTTAATAAACCACCCATGAAAATTTGCTTCGGGGGCTTTGCCCTCAAGCCCCCATCGGGGGGGATTCACTCCCCTGAACCCCTTGAACTGGCTCACCGGCGAGTTGGGACCGCCGTAAAAATATCTGAGTGTAACACATGGAAGGTGTACCAAACTCTAACATGAAAACATGCTCCATAAACATAACAATCTCCCACTTGGAGACTGATTTCCATTGAGAAAGCTTCTCAACCCTTCACTGTCATCCGCGAAGGCCAACCAAAGCTGAACATAGCTTTAGTTTATCCCTTGTGACCACCTTGGTCATCATGTCTACAGGATTCTGACTGGTATGAATCTTCTCCAACTTCAACTTATCTTCCTCCAAAGCTGTCTTGATGAAGTGATATCTCAACTGTATATGCTTCATCCTGGAGTGGAAAGTAGAGTTCTTAGCTAGGTGTATAGCACTCTGACTATCACTATGCAACTTACATTCCTCCTACTTATGCCCCAACTCCTCAAGAAATTGTTGTAACCAAATCATCTCTTTGCTTACCTCTGTGGCAGCAACATACTCAACCTCCATGGTTGACAAAGCCACCAGCTTCTGTAGTCATGAAATCTAGCTCACTGCTGTCCCACCTACAGTGTAAATATAACCTATCATGCTCCTCCTACTGTCAACATCTCCAGCCATGTATGAATCTACATAACCACGTAAAGTGGTGTCTAGATCCACTGTAGCACAAAACTTGTCCCCATGGTCCCTCTCAAATACCGAAGGATCCACTTTACTGCTTGCCAATGCTCTTTACCTGGATCACTCATAAATCTACTCACAGCTCCCACTACATGGGCAATATCAGGCCTAGTGCACACCATAGCATACATCAAACTGCCAACTACTGATGAGTAAGGTACCTTGGACATCTGGTTTCTTTCCTACTCTATCTTGGGACACTGCTCCTTTGATAACTTAAAATGGCCTGCCAAAAGGAGTCCCAACTGGTTTAGCATCCTGCATGTTAAACCTATCCAATACCTTCTTAATGTACTCTTCCTGAGATAAAGTCAGCTTTCGTTCCTTCCTATCCCGAGTTATCCTCATACCAAGGATTTGTCTGGCTACCCCCAAATCCTTCATATCAAAGGATTCACTTAGCTGTTTCTTGAGTACTTTTATTTCCTGCATGTTTTTACCTGCAACCAACATGTCATCAACATACAAACACAGGATAATATAACTTCCATCCTCAAATTTCTTTGTATACACGCAATGGTCAGAATGACATCTAATATAACCTTGCTCCATCATGAAGCTATCAAACTTCTTATACCATTGACGTGGAGCTTGTTTCAGGCCATACAAGCTCTTCTTCAGTTTGCACACCATCTCCTCTTTACCTTTGACTTCATATCCTTCTGGCTGCTGCATATATAGCTCCTCCTCCAAATCACCATGGAGAAATGTAGTCTTTACATCTAACTATTCTAAGTGCAAGTCTTCTACTGCCACTATTCTAAGAACAATTCTGATAGAAGTCATTTTTACTACAGGAGAAAAAATATCATCAAAATCTATACCTTGTTTCTGTGTAAACCCCTTGACCACCAACCAGGCCTTATATCTTTTCTTTCCTCCTTATTCTTCTTTAACTCTGTACACCCACTTGTTCTATAATGCTCTTTTGCCTTCCGGTAGCTTCACCAAATCCCAAGTCTGGTTCTCCATGAGAGACTTATGCTCCTCATCCATGGCTTGCTCCCACTTCTTACTGGCATCTACCTGCATTGCTTCATCAAAGCTCTCTGGCTCTCCACTATCAGTGAGTAATAAATAATAAAGAGAAGGAGAAAAATGTTCAGGTTCTTTTCTTACCCTAGAAGACCTCCTCACTGTAGGAGTTTGGGGTTCCTGTTGAGTAGGTTCTTAAACTGATTCATGGGTCACTGTCCCATCGGAAGATCCTCTACCACTGCATATTCTTTCTTGGATTCTTCCCTGTTTTCCTGCAACTATTGCTTATACATGACTTTCTCATTAAAGACCACATCCCTAGACCGAATGATTTTCTTGTCCTTAATACTCCAACATTTAAATCCAAAGTCATCACCACCATAACCAATAAAAGTGCATTTTTCTAATTTAGCCTCTAGCTTGGTCCTATCATCCTTGTCAATATGAACAAACACCTCACATCCAAAGACTCTAAGAAATGAGTAATCAACTTTCTTACCGTACCAAGCCTCCTCAGGTATGCCTCCATCCAAGGAACTTGAGGGTCCTCTGTTTATCAAGTACACAGTTGTGCTCACCGCTTCTACCCAAAAATAAAGAGGTAGTCCTGCATGTATCCTCATGCTCCTAGCACGTTCCATTATTGTTCTGTTCATCCTTTCTGACACCCCATTTTGCTGCGGGGTTCCTGGAACCATCTTTTTCCTGCGGATTCCATTCTTAGAACAATAATCATCAAATTCATTGCTGCAATACTCCCCTCCATTATCTGACCTGAGACATTTTAACTTAAGACATGTTTCATTCTCTACCAAGGCTTTCCATTTAACAAAATTATCAAATACATCAGATTTGTTTCTAATACAATAAACCCAAACTTTCCTTGTTGCATCATCAATAAAAGTAACATAATAACTTGAACCCCCAAGAGATGATACCTGAGCTGGCCCCCACACATCAGAATGTACCAGCTCTAACTTACTCTCTTTCTTCGTAGGTCCAACCTTGAGAAACCTTACTCACTTCTGTTTCCCATATATGTAGTTCTCACAAAAATCCAAACCTGTTTCTGTATATCCAGGAAAATTCTTCTTTATGATGTCCATGCCCTTATGGCTCATATGACCAAGCCTATAGTTGCCATAATGTTGTATCTACATCTGAAGCCACAAGATTACAATCATTAGTACTATTAGTGGATAAATACAAGGTTCCAACCTTCTTACCTCTTGCCACCACAAGAGCACCCTTGGTAACCTTCCAAGAGTCAGCTGTAAATATCACAGTACAACCATCACTTCCCAATTTCCCCGCCGATATCAAATTTCTCCTTAATGTAGGCACATGTCTGACATCCTTCAATAGCCATGTATTCCCATTCTGCATCTTAACCTGAATAGAACCTTTTCCAACTATACTGCAAGGCTCATCATCACCAAGAAAAACATGCCCAAAATCCCCTTGAACATAATCAACAAAATAATGCCTATGTGGAGTAGCATGAAAAGAAGCCCCTGAATCTAAAACCCAAGATTCAATAATATTATGCAAAGAAAGAATCAAAGCATCCTGACATACATTACCCTGATGCCACATTTACCTCCTTGTTTTCTTCTTGTTATTTCTTCTTATCCCGAAGCTCCCAACAGTCCTTCTTTGCATGCCCAGACTTTCCACAATTCCAACATACAATCTTGCTCTTGGATTTTGACCTTGCCCGATCTTTCGATTTTCCATGGTTTCCTCTATTCTTCTGTCTCCCTCTAGTTTCCACTTTCAAAGCATTCCCTGAAGTAGAAGATTCCCATGAGCTTTTTCTTCACATTTCCTCACTTAGAATCACCCCTATAACATCCTCAAACTTCAACTTTGAGTTAGCTGGAACCGAGTTGCTTACCGCCATTACCAGGCTATTCCAACTTTCAGGTAAAGAGCACAGAATTATTAAAGCCCCTAACTTCTTCATCAAATTCTATTGTAACCAAAGCTAGCATATTCACAACCATATTGAAATCATTTAAATGATCTTGCTACTGAACTATTCTCAGACATCTTCGTATTAAACAACTTTTTCATTAAAAATATCTTGTTAGAGGTAGAGGGTTTTTCATACAACTTCCCTAATGCATCCATTAGATCTTTTGTAGTCTTTTCCTTTGAAACATTAAATAATACCAAAGATGCAAGACACAACCGGATTGTCCCAAGTGCCTTCCTATCCAGAAAATCCCATTCTGCATCTGTCATGCTCGAGGGTTTTGTTCACCTTCTCAGACAACAGAGTATAAAGATCCTTCTGATAAAGGTAATCTTCCATTTGCATCTTCCAAAGATTGAAAATTCTTCCCATTGAATTTATCAACCCTAGATATTCCATCATCTGCCATAGCTCCCACTCAAGCTAAAAACCTTTCCCTGCGATTCAACACTTCAGCAAACCAAACCAGGCTTTGATACCAATTGTTAGGAATTAATAATATCTAATGCGAAATAATTCCTCAGAATCGTAATAATAAGAAGTATGAATAGAATTACAGAAATGAAATATGCACAACATGAAGACAATATTTAACGTGGTTCACCCAATGTGGGCTACATCCACCAAGAACACTTGCTCAGATTTTATTACAAGCCAACAGTCTTCACAATTACAATAATCAGATCTTGTTTGGAGCTACACTCAACAAACCCTCCCGAATTCGCACTTGAATTCACACACACTATTCACCTTCACAAAACACACTCATATAAATCCTATTGTATGTCCATCTATTTATAAGTACATCAATAGGTAGCCGAAGAGGCAGGTTTTACAAAACAATGGGTACCGAAAAAAAAACCATGGGCCCAAAAATAACCCATAACGGTTACTCATTACCCATGGGTTAATAAACCACCCATGAAAATTTGCTTCGAGGGGCTTCACCCTCGAGCCCCCATCCGGGGGGGCTTCACCCCCCCGAACCCCCTTGACCATTCACCGGTGAGTGGGACCGCCGTAAAAATATCTGAGTGTAACACATGGAAGGTGTACCAAACTCTAACATGAAAACAGGCTCCATAAACATAACATTACTACTTTATATGTATAATAACGCATCGGATTTTGATACATATATTTTATTAGACGATCTAGCCAAGTTTGTGACATCATTGTTGTCGATGAAATGATAGAATTAAGATATTTTAAAATTGTGAACAATTGGTGAAATTTTTGATTTCAGTTATGATTTAGTTATGTTATTTGATGATTTGAATTGATTCATGTACATGCGTTTATTATTTTAATGTCATTGACTGTCCATGAGGCCAAAGAGGTATTGTTTTGATTTTTACAGGAAATCGTAACACAACAAACAAAAGGGGATAGGAGACCAACAATGAAAGAATTTTGGGTATTGGCAACTGGTCACCTTGGCAACTTGTATTTTTGTATGATTGTTTTGTTGTTGATAAATTATTATGAGGTTCCCTTTGGGAGGGTGGCCTCAAATGTGGCCAAGGGTAAATGTGTTGTTTTCCCTTTTCATTTTAATTATTTTATGAGTATGTGATTTATGATTGTAATGTGTTCTACTTTATTATTGTTAGTTAACGTGCTCTTATTTAAGTTGCTTAATCTTCATAATTAAAGTAAATTGGGATGTGACCAAGGGGTATTTAATTTGGCTATATTTTTCTTGATTTTATTATGGATTTGAAAAATATTTTATTGGTTTTAGTGAGGTGTACTCAACCTTGCATGTCAAACTCGTATTTTGTATTAAGGGCCATTTTTGGAGGCTTGTGGGAAAAGTTAAGATTATCCCACACCTCTTAAATTCACCTACCAACTTTACCTATGGGGTAAGGGGTCAAAATTAGGCCCCATTATGTGATTTGGAAGGTAAAAAGGTGAAATTATTGCACCTTATTACATGAGCTTTTAATTTTTTCCTTCAGAGTATGGTTATGGTTTGTGTGTGGAAGGAGAAGTTGTCATATTCTCACCCACCAATTTATGAGATTTGGACTTGGTGTTTTACCATGTGATGTGCAGTGGAGAAGTGATGTGGCATCCTACATGGAGCCACATCACCACTCTCTCCTCACGTTTCTATTTATGTATGTTGTTTTGAAGTTTTTGGGGTTACATGCTTTATTTTGACTCTTGCATTTTTGGAGGAGATTGTTTGTGGATTGCTTGTTGGGATCTTGGAAGATTTTTTTGTGCTTGTTTTGGACATGGAAAATCTTGGAGTTTGTGCTTGTGGTTTGGATATTTCTTGCTATGGCAAGGTAGGGACTTCACTCATGTTTTTTTTATTTGTTGTACAAATGGTTGTAAATGAATGAATGTTGTGTATTTTGGTTTTGGGGATAAAATGACCTTAAAGTTGTGTAGGAGAAAGAAAATGGGGATTTATTGAGGGAGGGATAAGAGTTTATATTAGTGATAATTTTAGTGGCGAATATCATAATATGGTGAATACTCCATTTTTGAAAAATTGGAAAAGGTGAATTTTCTAGCGTGGGTCAGTGACCTGTTTGCCTAAAAATTACAGTTTAATTTTTTTAGGGGTCAGCTTCGCCTACCCATTTAAATTATCCCCTATATAATCCTAGATTATTTTCCAGGTAGAACACTACTAGATCACTTATACCACCTGGGGTATATGTATTATCAACTACAGTAAACATGTAAAAGGAGGGCAGAGGCTACAGACTCGAGACGAAGAGGTATTACAGACGTGTGACAAGGAGGTATTGTAGACACACGATAAGGAGGTATTACAGAAAAACAACAAGGGGTTAAGTAGTTGATGCGTGACAAGGGGTTAAGTAGTTGAGGCGCGACAAGGGGTTAAACAGTGACGCGCGTCAACAAGTCTTGTTGATGCGCATCAATCAGACATGTTGACGTGCGTTACCAAGTCTTGTTGACGTGTGTTAATAAGACTCATTTGCGCATGGATAGTGAATGTGTAATTTAAGCAACTTGCTGGGTTTTTTGAATAACAATTTTTTGAGAATCTTGATATGGAAACAGTTGGATTTGCTCAAGGTGGGACTTCAATGGAGGGGTTAGGTACTGGAATGAAACATGCTTCCCTCCCCGTTTCACAATTGAATGATAAAGAGTTTTTTTTAACGGCCAAAGATACGTCCTGATTGAAATGGCAAGGGACGAAGATAAAATGAAAATTGGTTGGAAGAAGGTGAGTTGCATGTTGATTATGGGTGCAGATTATAGTGCTTTGAATTCTTTTGAAAACAGAGATGGGGTACTTGGTGAAGCTGCATGGATGGAAATGAAATTAGCCTTCCTCATAACATTGTTTGGAGTGGTGGCACCACTTAAGATGCCACGATTCCTATTCGGTTTGACAGTAATTTTGACTGGACTAAGTTACATGGCATTTGTTGCCATGAAATTCACTTACAAGTAATTTATTCTCACCAAGTCTACTAAATAAAGTATCTTGATAGGGTTATGCATGTTCATAGCCTTAGGTATTAGGAATACATGAAATGGAACAAAATGGCACTCCCCTGATATCCAAATTAATTTTGGGGTTATGCGAGTTGATTGGAATGCATGATTCTGTATTTATGTTTTTGCTAGTTGTATGTTCACTAATAGTTATATTCATGAATTCACACCGTAATTTATCATTTTTGTTTTGCGTTCTAAATTTGTTAAAAATAAATTGTTGTGTACTAGTACATGGTTGTCACAAGGCTTGTTGACACGCGTCAACAAGCCTTATGTGTTTGCAAATATGCAGTCTCTTTGGCTAAAAAAACCGGGTGAAAATTCAGTTATGAAAAATTGGTAAATTCACCTTTCACTGAAACCAATTCCAGGGATATTCACCAGGTATTTTCCACCTCCAATTTTCTATGGGTGTCTTAAAATGAACCCTAGTTTATATTATGCATTTAGAGGGAGTTTTGGGTTTGGTGTCCCACCTTGTGATAATAAGAAATATTTCATATTTATATTGATATGTTTATTGAGGGAGGGATAAGAGTTGAGGGAGAAATAAAAGAAATTGAGGGAGGGATAAGAGTTTGGTTGTGGTTGTGTGAATGAAGTTTTGGAGGATTTTAAGGTGGACACCTACACCCATTTGGAGGCATAAGTGATTCCCCATGTTTCTTCTCTCCCTTGGCTTGAATTTGAGCCTTTGTTCTTAGGAAAAATATGTTTGTTGTTATTTTTTATTGTTCTTGTTGTGTTAAAAATTTGTGCGAATGGATGTCGTGGAATCCTTGTAAATATTGGCATGGTTACTTGATTCCCCTTATTGCTTCATTGTTGGGGATCAAAGGCCAATGAGGAGGATGACTTATAATTCTCATTGGATTATAGGTTAGGTGGAGAGCATTGCCTACTCCCCTTTCTATTGTTGTTGTGTTTGGATATTGAAGAAATGAAGGATCTCAAGTTATCATTTTGGAAATTTTTCTATTGAATAAGGTCAAAGAAAGAGATAGTTATTTTTATAAAATTTTTCCAAGTTGTTTCCACTTAAGTGGAAGGCTTGTATACTGTAGTATTTTAAAAGGATTTTCTTGTAAAATTTATTATCAAGTTATGTATTGAAAGTGGTTGAAGAAAGAAATTTTGAAAATTTTAATTTATTGAAAATCTATTTCTTTCAAATTTCGAAATAAAATCATAGTTGCTTGTGCTTTCCTTAAGTGAAATGGTTGTGTTTGTATTGAAAGAAAATATCAAAGTTATACTTGATTTTCCTTATTGAAATGGATATCATTCTTGTTGTGAAAAGAAAAGAGATACATTCTCATTTTGATAGTAAGAGTTAGGATATTGAAAAGTTAGAAATATAATGGCATGACACTACCCTTGTATGCAAATTATGAAGATGTTGAAATGCAATATGTTTAAACTAAAGTAGGAAACAATGAACCTTACTTCAATGTAATTGGCATGGTGTATACATTTGATTGATTATCTTGAAGTTTGTTTAAATTGAAGAAATGACATCAACTATAAAATATTGATTGTAGGCACCATAATTAAATTTAATATTACCATAGAAACCAACCCAGGTAGAAAATATGCTTGAAAATACACAAAAATGAGGTTCTATTTTTGGGAAATAGAACTGCCGCCCTATGCAGAGTGACGGTTTTAGAACCACCACCATGCAAAGGTAAATGGTTACATAATCACCACCCCAGATAGGGTGGTGATTACAAGACCGTCATCCTGTTTAGGGTGGAGGTTTCACCACTTTTGACGGAAAAAATAAAATTTATGACTGTGCAAAACTTGGGATGAATTCAATAAAAATGAGGGCTTTAAAACTATAAAATAGAACTACCAACAACTTGTAAATGAAAAAAATCATTTGTTTGAGCATATAAATCCATTTATGAGAACCCAAATGTGTTAATATATAAATGATTGAAAGAGGGAAAAACGTGTGGGTTCAGATCTATAACATTTGGCCATTAAACATGAAAGGTTCAAGATTAATAAACTATGTGTACAAAGTTTATGAGTATAAATACACTGGTGCATTAAATGCAACCATATTTAGATGCAAATATAGATTTCACACTCCAAATCAATGGATACGATTCCAAAAACTAAGCAATACATGGGAACCCTCATGGAATTTACCTTAGATCCACAAGGGGTTGTTCCTACCATATTCAACAAACTAAAACAATGAAATGAAACAAAAGATGAACAATGAAATCCATGGGAGCCTTCCCAAGCTTCCATGGCCTTCATGGCCTCCATGCTTCCAAAACCTACAAAGGGCATTTTTAATCCAAGGGCCCAAAATGACTTAATCTAATGGATGTTATTTCACCCTACAAATTTAAGTGGTGGTGAGTTTTTTTGGGAATGGAATTGATTAAATGTTATGGGTAAATAGGTTGAATGGGGCCACTTAATGGATAGGGTAGGTTGAGACTTTAGCCTTAGAATGTTAAGTGAATAAATGAATTTAGAATTTGCAAGAGTTCATTAAATTAAATAATTATGAAAAGGGTAACTTGGTTAATAATTTTTACAAGGGTTATTTTGAAATTTAAAATGTATAGTTAGATGAACCCATGAGGGGCATTGTTAAGATGTTATGAGAAGAAAGAATTAAAATAACTTAGGAAATATTGACCCAGATGATATTTTAAAATAAGGTGAATTAATAGAAACCCTAGAAGGAGATTTAAACCCGATGTGATTGGAATGAAGTAATAATAATTAATTTTTAAGTTAATAATGATAACCTTATGAATATGTGAACTTTATTAAACAAGAAATATTTAATCTGTAATTTCACAAAATAGGGATGGTAACATGTGAATTATATTAATGTGAAATCAACCATTTACATTTGTATGAGCTGCAATACTTATAGGCATTGTACAACTAAATACATACACAGAGATATGTTGCACAAGTTCAACAATAAACTATTTCACATAAGATTCCAAAAAAGTAATCTAGGAAGCATAACTAATATAAAATATGACTAAACAATTATATTGTTAAAACAATATAACAACACCTGTATTATTTGAATACAAACAATAAGATGGTTGTAATTAAATATAACCATATAAACAATAAATACTCTAATGATTATGCAATGCATAATTAATATAATAATTAACCTAACATTCCCCCCCTTAACTGTGCATTGTCTCAAGGGATGAGGAGAGGAATTCTCTGAACAACTCGAACTTGTCACGTGCAAGTGACTTTGTGAAGATATATGTCCTTTGTTTAGCTGTTGGAAAAAATTGAAGCTGGATGTTTTGCTTCAAGACATGCTTGCATATGAAATGAACATGTACCTCAATGTGCTTTGTTATTTCATGAAACTCTAGATTGCGAAAATTTTTGAGAACACCTTCATTGTCAACATAAATGGTGATCGGTTTGTCCTGTGGTATTCCAAGTCCTTCTAGTATGCGACGTAGCCAAATCAATTCACATACAACTTCTCCTACAAAATGATACTCAACTTTTGTGGAAAATCAAGAAACAAAATATTGTTTCTTGCTTCCCCATGATATTGGTCCAGATCTCATAAAAGTACAAATATTGAAGTGGATTTTCTATCATCAATATTTCCTGCATGATTTGAATCTGAACATCTAGTCAAGAAGAAGTTGTCATTCTTCTTGTATTCTAGACCAAGATCCATTGATCCTTTGAGAAATCTAAAGATGCGCCTTATTGCTTTAAAATGACAAACTTTGGGTTCCTGCATGAACCTGGATAGATAGCTTACTATAAATATGATATTTGGTCTAGTGTAGGTCAGGTAAATGAGACTCCTAATCAACTGCCGATAGAGAGTGGCACTTACCTCAGGAGATGGATGTGAACGAGATAACTGCAATCTGTTCTCTATAGGTGTTGCAATTGGTGTGCAACCCATCATCCTTAATTTCTCGAGCGTTGTCTTGGTATATCTCATCTAAGAACAAAAATGTGATTCTCTTTCTGTCATACTTCCAATCCAAGACAATAATGCATCAGCCCGAGATCGGTCATGTAAAAAAATCGATTAAAATCTTTCTGTGTTGTATCGATCATCTTCACTGAACTGACAGTGATGACTAGACCATTGACATAGACAATGACAATCACAATCTCCCCCCCTTGATTTTTGAGTTATATATTGGGGTCATATTGATTTCTAACAAATCCATGTTTTATGAGATGCTCATCAATTTTGATGTACTATGCCCAGGGTGCCTGTTTGAGACCATACAAAGATTTCCTGAGTCTACATACCTTTTCTTCTTGACTAGGTACAACATATCCCTCAGGTTGAGTCATATAGAATTCTTCTTGTAAATCTCCATTCATGAAGGAACTTTTTACCTCCATCTGATGGACTTTCCAGCCAAACTGTGCAACTAGAGAAAAGATCATTCTGATCATCTTGATCTTAGTTATGGGAGCAAATGTCTCCTCGTAGTCAATTCCTTCTTTTTGTGCATACCCCCTTTGCTACTAGTTTTGATTTATACTTGTCCGCTGTCTGATTTGATTTTTAATTCATTTTGAATATCCATCTGCATCCAATGGGTTTCTTCCCTGGTGGAAGATCGACAAGCTGCCAAGTGTTATTTTTCATCATTAATTGATATTCAGAATCCATGGCATCTTTCTAAGATTTTGACTGTAGGGATTCCTAGACTATAAAGGGCTCATAAGACTCAATAACTCTACTCATCAAAGAAAAGTTAACTTCTTCTCTTGCTTTACTGTGAGTCTGTGGTCTAGGGGTGGATATATCCGGTGGAGCATCCATTCTTGCATCTTGTAGTGTGCTAGTATACCACTTAGCCATACGCTGAACTATTCCCATGGGTCGTGGTTCTATCATATCAACACCATCATCCCATCATCAATGTAATCATCTTTGGGAACATCAACTTCAATTTTTACAACCGGTGAAGAATCTACATCAGGTGAATCTGGAGGAGGATAATTTTCTTCCTTCTCGAAAAAATCAACATCTCTATTGGCGTAGACTTTTCTGGTCTTTGGATCCAATCAATCTGTACCCAAGAGTCTCTTCATTATACCCAATGAAGATGATTTTCTATGACTTCATGTCCAATTTATTATTGTTCTTCTTGGGTATGTGCATACTTTCTTTGCACTTGAATACTCTGAGATGTACAATAGATGGTTTCCATTTTGACCATGCTTCTTGTGGCATTACTCCGTCAAGAGCAACTTTAGGCACTCTGTTCAAAAAATACACTACATTCTTTGCTGCTTCTGCCCAAAATGTCTTTGCAAGTCCTGATTCATCGATCATAGCATCACAACCATTTCCATGATAGTACAATTTCTTCTCTCAACAACACCATTTTGTTACAGTGTGTGTGGAGGAGGCATTTGTCGATGAATCCCATGAGTTTGTAGGTATTATTTGAACTCATTACTGGTGAATTACCCCCCTCGATCTGAGTAGAGAGTTCTAATGTGGCAACCCAGTTTCATTCTCAACTGATACTTTGAACTTCTTGAAAGTTTCAAAAGCTTCACTTTTCTTGCGAAGACAAAAAATCCACATTTTAATTTTTCCTTGAATAGCCATCAACACATAGCATGAAGTAATGAAATACAGAATGACTTGGTTACATCAAACCACAAAGATCGGTATGAACTAGATCAAGCTGACCATGAGCTCGATATGTGCTCTTCTGGAATGAAGCTCTATGTTGTTTTCCTACTAGGTAGTGAGGACACTTGTTCTGTATCCTTCTGAAGAGATGGCAGCCCATGTACCATATTGCGACTGGACAAAGTGTTTTAAGATACGTGAAACTTACATGACCAAGTATTTGATGCCACAATTGAGTTGAGGTAGAGTTATTATCCATATGTTCTTGTTCATTTTTGTAAATAAAATCAAGTTGGAACATGCATCCCACATTGGAGGATTTTGTAACTATTTTTGAGCCTTGTGATTTATCTTGAATCAAACATGTTTTCTTTCCCAGAATGACTATCAAAGTCAATTTTCAAGTTATGATCTAGGAGTTGACTGACTAAAAGTAGATTATTTTTCAACCCAGGGACATATAAGATATCATATAGTTTGTAGTTGTGTGAACCAAGGGGTATAGAGATGTTCCCAATCCCGTGAACTATATATGAAGAATCATCTCCCAACAAAACATGATTTTTTGATGGCGTGTCCCTCATTGAAGTAAACCAGTTTATATGGCTGGTCATGTGTCAGAGTGGCTTCCTGAATAAACATACCAGACATCACTAGATGGCGTGGATGGTTCACTTGTTAGAGCAGTGTACAAGAAGTCTTCATTATCTGAATGTTCTTCTTGCTCAACAATATTTCCTTATTGATGGGGTCTTATCTTTCTAGTTCCCCCTTTTTTTGCCCTTGATTGTAGTTAGAATGTCCCTTATGATATTGTTGTGGAGGTCCAGAGTTGCTTGATGAAACTTTCTTGTAAGTATTGTACTAACAATATTATAGGTCATGTCCTCTTTTACAGATTTGACATTGCTTCTTCTGTTGTCTGTCCCCTCTGATAATGATTTTGACTTTGGGACTTTTGATAGGAATTAGGTTTTCCTGTACCTTTTCCTTTCCATTTTTGATGTGAAATAAAGTGCCTTCTCCTCTTCATCATCCTTATTGTGCATTGCTTCCTCTTGTTGCAATAGGTTTACCAATTTGTCAAAACTAACTTTTGTATCTGAAAATTTTAGTGTTATTACAAAAATATTATGGTATGAAGAAGGGAGTGCTCTCAGAATAATGGGAACAAGAGCATCATATTTGAACCACTTCTCCTAAGGCTAGAAGTAAAGCCCTTAATTCTGAAACTCTTCTTAAGAAAGATTTGATTTTTCTTATTCTGTTTGAACTTCAATGTGTGTAACTGAATCTGCAAATTTAGAATGTCATTCTTGTTTTTGGCCTCATAAACCATTATAAACTTATCCCATGCTTCTTTAGCTATTGTGGCATCATGAATGTGGGGTTGCACACATCGTCAGACACTCCAAAACAAGATGATGAGTTTGGATTTCTCAGCTGCTCTATCAAATTTCCATTGTTGTGTTGTATCAGTAGTTGATCTGGTCATAGTACCAGTCACAACAGGCCATATCTCTTCAAACTCAAGATGTGTCTTGATTTTTGTCTTCCATGCAACATATTTTTTTCCTCTGAGTAGTTGTGAATATGGAAGAAAAAATTTGGGTGCATTGGTTCCCATTTTGTAGAAAACACTAATAGGGTTTGGCTCTTATAACTCTAGGTATAAGGTCTCCCAATCTATATACCGTCAGTCTGATATACCAAACCTTTCTATATATGCACCCTTTTGATATACCCAACGGTACATGGAAGAATCCTGCCCTTTCTATATACCCGGTGGTACGTGAAATAATTCAATACGTGGTACCAAGACAGTAATGAAAGGGGTCTATGTGATTATTGACACCGAATCATTGAAATATCCTCATACGCGTATGTAACTTGACTATATACTCGGATGATTTCTCAGTTTGGATGCATGTCATGTAATCGTTCACAGACGGATGGGATGGCTCATAGTGTGTGCACTGTAACCTTATTACTCCCTATCGATTTAAAGGGTTGATGCCCAGATGACGTTGTTGCAGCTATATTAGGCATTTAGTGTAGTAGTAGTCATGACGAATTTACCTGCAAGCGCTTCCTAGAGGCACTGAATGCTACGAATGAGATCTAGGATCTCATGAGTGTTTTAGAACCAATTTTTTTATTGTTTTTGATTACAAGTTTCTACTAGTTTCTAAGTAGTTAAAATATTTTTAGTTGACTATGGCAACTTGCAAATTAGTACAATTTATTGAAGCATGCAATTACATTCAAAAATTTAGAAAAAATTGAATGGAAGGCAAAAAAATTTATTTTGCGGGCCCTGGTGGCCTCCAGAGCCCAATATGACCCTTAATGCCAAAACCCGTTAAAAAGTGGCCCAAAATGAAGTCTTGGTATAGTCTTCCTTTCGTAAATGTTGCCTAAAATAAAAAAATAGGCTTAATAGGAGAATTTTTTTACCCTAAAGTAGGGTTTTTCTCGCTAAAAATTTGGTAGGCTGTTTATCTGTAACTATCTGTTTAGAGGTGGGTTTTCCACCAAATCTACTTCCAACTGTGGTGGTTTTTCTAAATTTGCCTCCAAATTCAAATTGTTTTAAAAAATCAAGTTGGGTTGGGAATTGAACCCCAAACCTCCCACTTATAAGTCGATCCTCCTATCCAATTAGGCTCTGTGGGCACTTGGTGTATGAAAATGAGAAAATTACATTTAAAGAAAATGAAATTTGACACACCTTTTGAAAAAAAGTGACATGGCAGAGGCTCCACATGGAGCTGCATGTGTGGATTAGGGTTCCCAAGCTTAAAAAATGGATCTCCTTTATACCACCGTTTTGATGTTTTATCACCATTTATTCTTATTTATTGTTGCTTTGTATTATTTACATCGGCTTTCTATTGTTTGCAGGTGCTATTTTTTTTAATCGATTCCACCATTGACTCTTGTTTTTCCTATGTGCAAGTCTTGAATGGACGCAGAGTCTTGGATTAGCCGTCATGTTCTGTCCGGTGCGAGGGTGCCGTGTCAAGAGGAGTTCACTGCTCGTGGAGGTTCACCAGTTGGGGCTTTGGTTGTGTAGGAACAATGATGGAATGACCATGGTGCAAGTTGCAAGGATGGCATGGAGATTGCTCGGTGGGAGCTTGGCTCCTCTTCAAAACAATTCTCCAATGTGTAGTCAAGAATAATATGCAGAAAGGCTCGCTGCTCAAAAAAACACTCAGGTTGATCATAATGCACTGACTTAATATGCCAATGAAACAGGATCGAGCAATGTATGAGGATGCCTCGGCCTCTTATTTTGTGTTTGGATCCTATGTGGAGCACTGCCTCCCATAACTCGCCTATGTTCAATAGCCCGGTCTGCAACAAATGGCTTAATGCTCAACGCGTTAAAGAACTAGATCGATGGAAACTTCTGCAAAGTAAAACCCCTAATGGGGATTTTTTTTTTTAATTTAATATCTACAGAAATTTTTTCCTGGTGCTTGGTGCACTAGTGCAATTTTTTTTTTAAGTTCCAAACACCTGGAATGAACAGGAGGATGTGGGGAGGCAGGGATGAGACTGGGAGGCTGTAGGAGGCTGTACAGGCTCTCAATTGCTGCAAGCACTTCTCCAATCTCCTCTATCTATACTGATCTCTCTTTCCACACATTCACAAGTCCAGATTATCGCTCTGGTACCAAATGTAATTTCACAAAACAAGGATAGTAGTTTGTCAATTATATTAATGTGAAATTAACCATTTACATTTGTATGAGCTGCAATACTTATAGGCATTGTAAAACTGGATACATACATGGAGATATGTTGCACATGTGCAATAATACATTATTTCACACAAGCTTCCAAAAAAGTAATTCGGGAAGCATAACTAATATAAAATACAACCAAACAATTATATTGTTAAAACAATTATATTATTAAAAGAATATAACAACACCCGTATTGTTTGAATACAAACAATAATATGGTTATAATCAAATATAACCATATAAGAAATAAATACTCTAATTATTATGCAATTCATAATTAATATAATAATTAACCTAACATAATCCTTTTCGGTGGTATCTTGTTGTAAACCCTTTAAACATTTTTTTTAATTCTATATTTTCCTAATTAACTATTTAGTTATGTCTTGGGTTTGGTGCATAAAAAATGTGGGCTTTACAAGATCTGTATAAATTAGTCAACTTTATTTTATGATTTTAATATTTTAAATTAATATATTTCGAGCTTTGCGCTAGCTATGTTATGCCACCACATAATATTTTGAGCATATAGGTGTTTAGCATTTACTAAGTTAAATTAAGATATTTTGAACTTAGCGGTAGCTAGGTAATGCCACAACATATTATTAGTACCTACCTGTGGAAGGAATACTATACCTTTCATGCAAGTAAATATATTTTTCCCATCCCTCTAATAAAAAAAATAAAATCAATTCACTTCAAACTTTCTACTGTTTATATTTTATTTAAATATTTATCTATTGTAAATAAGTCACTCAATTATTTCCTTATTGGCTAGTTGGTTTTGATTTGAAAAATATAAGGCCTTATACCATTATTTATTTTTTCATTTTAGAAAACTTAAATTCTTATAAAGACATGTGTCCAGTCTTTAAATGAGATTTTGACAATAAAAAGAAAACATTATCTTGTCATGTTTATGAATTAATACTTGCATTAATGGTGGCAGACTTTTGTACCTATTTATTAAATTAGCATGCTACTACCTCCACTTTGTATATATTTCTTTACACAGATTTACAATAATTTGGAAAGCATTAGAAACCATTAAAATTCAAGTCAGAATGAGCACAAAAAAACATAAATGCCTCTCCACTGCCAATGACATCTAGTTTATCTTGATCTTTCTCACTTCTCCTAATTCTTCTCGCCAATGGATAGTAATACACTAGATATCTTGCATGGGAATCCTACAAATGATCTACCACATATCCATCATCCTTATCTTTTGTTTAGTGTAAAAATATGTATTTTGTGGAAAACCATAGGAAACATTGGTCGTAGAGATTGGAGAGAAAGGGGAATTAGAAGGGCATTGGGTTTAACAGAGGCATCAGAATGGGTGCATATGGTGTGATTGGAAAATCCAAGAGCAACATTACTATAAATCCAAGACTCAGTATGAGATGGAGACCAAAAAAGGAAGGAATTTAAAGGAAAAACTTTAGCTATAAGGAAGTTGAGTTCAGAGAGATCAAGTCAGAGACTGACAAATGGTGCTTCCATAGGAGGATTAAGATATTTGGGTATGATTCATGGCCACTTTCCACAATCAAATTTATTGTACCATTTCCTTGTGTTCCACTTCTTTTTCAACCCTAATAAGTCCTCGAATTTTACGCCTACCCTTATTTACCCTTGTCTAGCGGTTATGTAAATGAGTATCAAACACAAACTATTTTTTTTGAAAATAATGTATACAAAAAGTACAAATCCATGACAATACGTGAAACCATGATAGCAGAACAAACATACACTTATAAGAAGACCATAATATTTCTCAATATGCAATTGACATCGTGGTCGGAGGAGGAGTATAAATAATCGTTATCGCGGTTGTGGTTCTCGTGGCTAGAGGAGGAGGATGATATTATTCGTAAAGCAACTAATAGGTTGTAGTGATTGGACATCGACTCAATAACTGTTGATTAAGAAATATTCAAATTAGCATTTAAATCTATATTTGACTACATCTTTGTATTCTCATCTACTCCAAATAAAAACTCAACTCACCACGAGAGTCATCCTCTAACTACAGAAATTATCAGAGGCAAAAAAAGGAAACAATAATAATAAATCGGACTAGATGCAACCCATGGTTTGATGAAAGTTTTGGCTACCATGCTCACTGAAATTTTTCTTCAATACGGCAGTGAAATCATGAATCCCTCTGAAGTGTCATACAATTCAATACTCTGGTAGATATTAGACCTTTAACACCTATTGTCTACGCATATCAATGCAATTGTAGCTGCAATCAAACCAAGGTAAGAAGAAGGATTCCTATCTAGAATTAGCTTTGAGTCATCATCTAATGTATTGCCTAATTCATATCAACCATGATGTCACTATGCCTACTTACTTTGAAAACTATAATGTTTTAGGTTTAGATCATACACCACGACTTGTTCCCCTTTATTCTCCTCACACTTCACTTTACCCCCATAGTAACATCAACTCCAATCAAGCTATTTCTATGTAGTTTCCCAAATTATTTTTTCCACAACTGTGACTTAACTGACATCATTTATTTCACAAGCCTCATCAGTGAAGATGATCAAAGCAGTTGAGGTAATTAAACATTTTTTATTTTTTTCCCTACTATTTTTTGAGAATGGTATTCAATGCAATGATGGTTGTTTCAATACATTTGTTTCAAGCAAGTTCCATTTTCATAAAGCTTATTAACTTTTGAATAGACATGATAGCTGAAATATGTGACTTCCAAATTTCTAAAATGTCATTTCTTATATTTTTTATATATAGTTAATTTTTTATTTTTTATAATTTGGTTTATTTTTGAAAAGTGTCACCTTATATATGTAATGAAATCTAAAAAATATAAATAATTAATGCACCACTTTAAAGTTATTAAATATGATAACACATGTCATGTTCTCAATATTTGTTTCATTTTTTTTTTAATGTATTCGAAAAGGCCTTTACATTGTCACATAATATAAAACCACATATATAGAGATAAATAAGTGATTAATTGTGTAATTATAATATTACAAACTTACATATCCAACATTTAGACATTACAAATATTGACTCTAGGAAAATAATCTTGAAAAATGATTGGTTAGAAATTGTTGAAGTAATAAAATTTGATAAAAGGTATAGTAACATTCCTATAAGAGGAACTAATAATAATATTATTGTTCTTGTCTTTAAAAACATATAATTCATATAGAATTTTTAATACTAACATAGAAAAAATTGTATTTTAAAAAATTTAACTCACAAATCTAATTTTTATTGCAAACGGGAATAAAGAAAAGCTAAAACCTTTTTTGTTCATATATTACCTAGGGAAAGAGAACTACCCCATAAATAAAGATTACATGAAGTTGCCAAAGATAACATCACTCATATTTGACAGTCCCAGTCTAAAGCGATATCGCAAAAAGGTGGCAAGATCTAGCAATAAGACATTTCCCATTTAGCCAACCTAATTCAACAAAAACAACCAAGTTGTATACATAATCGAAATAGAAAAAAAAAACTATATAATTATAAAGAATTATGCTGTATTTCCAATGCCATCTCCTTCACCATTGCTACGCTCGAGGAAGACTACGTCAACATCCACACACATTTCCTTCTCTAACTCACTGGAGGTTTCCTCGCTGGGAAAATTTATGTTGCTTCGAGAAGAAGCACGAGTCCCAAGTGATCAACTATTGCCTTTTGTCTTATAGCTAGGAATTTTAGCTCCTTAAGGATGGTGTGTGCATTAAAATTGGCCTCAACTCGCCTCTTGTCACCTACTTGCTTAAATTCAACATGGTAGAGATGCAGAGAAAACTGACTGGAGGCGTTTGAGAGCATAGTGGCACCGCATATACCCTGTGCCACATCAAATATATTGCTCCTCCCAATTAACTTCTTGGGGTCCAACATTAACCCATGAAAATGGGAATGAATCTCCTCAACCTCACACCCATGGATAACCTGAGTGATTGACCAAGTTTGCGAGAGCCAACATATAAGGGTTTTGAATCTTTCCATCTTGCCACTCTTTAATCAATATTCCGCATCAAATTTGTGAAATGGGGAGCGATGGGATACCCACACAGTCATAGGATAGGCTCAACCTGAACTAGTAGCACATTTCCCTTGGATTCCTATGCTTTCCATCTTTGAAACAGGAGACTCTGAGATTTACAAACTTCCCAAAATGGTGTGCCAAATGTCCTAGATTTTGTGGTACATAAAGAGAAGGTGGAGTAGACTATCAATTCACCTAATTTATCATTTAAACACCTCCTTGTTGTCAATCTTGCTACACGAGAGAAAGATATCAACCCCAAGTGGTAGGATTGGAAGATAATGCAATTATATTAATGATTTAAATAATTAATTAAGGCCTTTTGTAAGGCCATTGGAAAATTATGTGTGCATTTCCTTAAGAAAATTCCTTCCATGCCCATCATTCTTACCCCTATATTAGCGAGATGGATTTAATTTAGAAATGTTTATGATGTGATTTGTTAAATAAAGTTTATTAATTTTTATGAATAATGTATTGTTTTGGATGTGCCTCTTGTCCAAGCTTGAAAATAGGTCTTCCTTTTTGGATAAACAATTTTTTTTTTCCAAAATTTATGTCTTTCTTAAAAATTGTACAAATGTATTTCTTAAATTTTGATTTTCTTAAATAGAATAAATCAATGTTGCAATAAGGCCTCATATTTGTCAAATCAGTACTAACTTTCCAAAAAAGAAAAAAGATAAATAAGTTTTATAGATTAAAAACATATTTAAATAAAATATGAACATTACAAATTTGAGAAGTTACACTATGTCCATTTTTTTGAAAAGGGGAAATATGGGGATTTTGAAAGGACCCACATCCTTTTACGAAAAGGCCCTTAAGGAAGAATAAGACATTGAAACATATAAGAGAGAAATATCGTAGGAAGCTTGAAAGATAAAAAGACACAAACGCACGACCCAAATAGAGAAAACTACATTTTGTGAGGAGAAAATTATTTGTTTGAATGAAAAGTATAGAATTCCTCTAGGAGGCAGGAACTAATAAAGTAAGATGGTTTGAGTTTTAGCGCCTGCTAAGGTAAGCTAATACTTCCAAAATATTATATTTTGAGCCTACGGATCACTATCATTTAATAAGTCAAAGAATAATTTTTTTAGCTTAACGTCCGCTAGCTTATGCCACACCATAACAATTGGGTATTACCAATCGATATGCTTTAACTAAATAAAGTAAAATATTTTCATCATAGAATTTGCTAGGTTATACCACAACAACATATTTTTATGTACAACTACTATGTCCATTTTTTTAGAAAAGGGAAAATATGGGGGTTTTGAAAAGATCCACATACTTTTACAAAAAGGAACTTAAGGAAAAATATGACATTGAAGCATAGAAGAGAGAAATCCTGTAGGAATAAAAAGACAAAATGCCACAAGGGAACGACCCAAAAAGAGTAAATTTATGATTTGTGAATAATTTTGAGGATAGCTTCTACTTCCACGGAAGGACAATTGTGCTTCTGTTAAAAATAATAAAAAACATCTTAAAGTTTCGTTGTTCCTTGAAATATTCTTCCTCAAATCTTTATTGCTTATTTTGTTCTCAAATTTTTTTTGGTTCTCCCACTCTTGGATTACCATATTTTTTCACAAATAGCTCACTATAATCTAACACCTAAATATTGACTGACAACTCATTCTTAACATGAATATATTTAAAATATTTTCATTGACAATGTTAACAACATTGTAGCCATTGAAATTGACTGAGTGTGTAGCAGAGGACTATTTGTGAACACAAATAAGGTCAATTAAATAATATAAACTTTTTCAAATTCATCTGTTCATCGATTCTTGCGCACCACCATGACCATAAATTGATTATGATATTCTCTTTTTTGTTTCTCAAATTGATCCACCATCCATATCACCAGGCTTGTTTTGTAAAACACAATAGAATAAGTTCTTGGCAGGTGTTATGGGTTTGTAAAAAGTCAGCAAATCTTCCTCTCATGTTATTATGAATTAATCTGCATTGTTTTTTTGTCAAGATGTGCTTCATTCTATCCTCTTTCACTTATCTTCCAAATGTTAAATATATTACGAAATTATTTATTTGAAAAATTAAACTTAATTCTAAAAAATATTGAATAACAAACTTTCTTTAGTTTAATAATCTAGAAAATCCCTAGATGAATATAAGTCCTAATTAGCTATTGAAAAGTTTACATTAACACAATTTCGTAATTTTGGAGGGGTCGATGGTGAGAATGCATACCAATTTTTGACACGGAGAGGAAATCAAAATATTTCCAGAAATCGAGCACAGAAGTTTCGACGCTTTTCCTACTAAGATGTTTCTAATGATGAACATAGTGTCTCACTTAGGCATTAACGAAGAGAATAGAAAGGAAAATGTTAAAAATCTAAAATCAAAAAATGTCTATTTATAGTGATATATAACTGACAAATCCAACTGAATATTTCTTTGGTGCGTGAATTTAAGAGGGAACCCGTATTATTTTACATTTCTTTCTATTAAATGGCTGAAAAAAAATTATATGCTCCAATTAGTGCACATATTTCCAATGGCGCATGCACTTTTAAATAGTGCATTTTACATAGTTTTTTTTAATGGCTGAATAATGTAAACACAACCGCAACTTTAATTATCATTTTTCCTTACAAAATGGTCTCATTGATGTTGCATTTGGTATTGCAAAGAATTAATGGAAGAGTTCAATAATATAGTTTATGTAATGTAAATAAAAGGCCTCGTGTAAAGCCCTTATATAATTTGGTTAAAATAAAGCCCTTAATTCTTGTTCTTGCACTTCGACGTGTGAATGATCATACTTAGAAGCGTGATTCAAAACTCACACTTAGATGTGTGAGTTTGAGCCTCCCACTTAGAAGTGTGAGGACAGAGCCTCACACTTAGAAGTGTGAGTCAAAACGTGCAATTAGAAGTGTGAGTTGAGAGAAGTGAGATTCGAAGCTTGCACTAAGAAGTGCGACCAATCACACTTATAGGTGCGATCACTCGCATTTTGCATTGCCAATCAAGTAAATAGCTACATGACTACATTTACAAAACAATGTTACTCATACACTACTTAAAAAAATTATAAATGACTATTCCATAGTTTTCTAACTATGCACAGTATATAAGAATAATTTTTTTATATAAATATAGATAAATATCGATGGTAACATTTTAAAAATGCAAGTCACACATGATGGTTCTACAAAATTATTTTAAAGTATGTTATGTCTAAAATCACAAAAAACCTATAAACAACCATCAAATTTAACACCATTTACAGATGTTAGGTTTTACAATAATAGATGACATCTATCTTAGCATATAATTTGGATAGGATTTATAACGTCAAAGTTTATTGATTTGAAGAAGGTATGCATAAATAGTCATATATGTATGATGATATTAAGATTGATACGTGGCATAAATGATGGCAATCGCTTACATCAATCACTCATGCCCTGTCTTGAATGCTACCCAAATTGTACATTTTTTCAATATTTAGATTGAAGGAGGTTTAAGAGATGTTCATATAGGTAAGATGTTTATTTTTATTTTCTCATTGTGATTTCAAGAATTTTATTTAACCTTGGAATTGTTATTGATATTTCTCATTTTTGAATTCTCTAAACTAGGTTTAGGATTTAAGTGACCACACTACTAATTTTCTCTTTTTATGTGTCGATATAGTTGAAAATGAACTTTGTATTTGAAGGATGAGCATATGTGCATTTATCCTCCAAAGGTGTGATAGTTGCAGAGGGACTAGTATATCCATCAAGAACTACACTCCATTGCATAGAGAAATGGGGGTCTAGCTTTTTCACGGTCGCAATAACTATTGTATTTAACGACAAAGTGAGACTATCATAAACTAGGGATAATTGTAGCGATTTCATGGAATATTGAAGAGCACCCATTATGGATACAAACAATCTTGGATGAATGGCGAGTGTTATCCAAAATTTACCCCAAGGTGATTTTGATAACTTGCACAATTTCTTTAGACTTGGAGAGGAAGAAATGGTGAAAATAAGAAAATTGGATTCTGAAGGCACCCCTTTTCTTTTCTCTAACCTCCCTATTCAAGAAAAACCTAAGGAGTTAGTGAAAATTTGCTAAAAATTTGGAAAAATGGGGAAAAGGGCCTATTTTTAATGTATTGTGGGTTTGAGGGCTACAGATGGAACAAATGCAGATGGAATTAGGGTTCCTCATCCTTGACTTGGGTCCAAAATGCTAAGGAAATCATGAAATGAGGAAAAAGGCAGAAGTTCACGTCTCAGGAAGCACAAGTTCCATCGGGACACGAGTTCCCCGAAATGATGATTTTCCTGATTTACAAAGGAATGAAGTAGATTGTGGAAAAGGTGGAAGTTCATGTCCTAGGCGGTCTAAGTTCCATCAAGACACAAGTTCCCCAAAATGCTAATTTTCCTAGTTTGTAAGGGAATGGAGAGGAAACAATGTATTGCAGAAAATTTTGGGTCCCAATGGCCTAGGAGGTCCAAGTATCATGGGGACGTGAGTTCCCTGCAAACCTGAAATTGCCACATATTAAAGGAATCAAAGTGTGTTGTGGAAAAGGTGGAAGTTTGTGTCCCAGGCGGTCCAAGTTCCATCGGGACACAAGTTCCCCCGAAAAAAAAACAATACGCACAATGCAAAGGGAAATTCAGACTATGAGAGCCCACGTGGAACCCCTTAACCCTGAACTTCAAACATCTGTAAAATGCAAGAAATCCATGGCAAACCCAAAATAGCTTGGTCACACTCAGAAGACCATAACTTTTACAATTCTCAACGGATTTTTGCAAAATTAGTCTCGTTGGAACTGTGAATCTAACTACGACACATAACAATCAAGAAATGTAGAAATTGATGAATTACTAGTGATGATTTTAAGGAAAAATTTCTAGGTTTTGAACAATGATTTTATTACTGGTTAGAGAGGCATTTATTGAGCATGGGCTGCCATTCCTCCTTTGTTGAAGGTTATGGGACACCTTGAGATTGATTTTGTAGGTCCAAAATTACCAACCAAACTCATTTATTATGACTTATAGTTGGTTGAAAATTGGATTTAGGGATTTACATCCCCCCCTACTCTCTCTCTCTCTTCCAAAACTCTTTTAATTGGAATACTGGGCTCATTGTAAAAGCGGATAGTTTTTGAGTAGAAAAACTCTGTAATTTTGGTTCTGTGAAGCCAATGTGCTACAACCCCTTGTATCAGACTACTTACATGGTGTTCCATGCCTTTCCCTTGTAATAGTTTGGACTATGCATATTAATGAAGAAATAGATTCAAGTTTATGAATGTATCTTCCCTTGCTGAGTTTGTTGCATTCTCCTTACCTCTCTAATGTTATTACAAGTGCTTGTGTCTACTCTATACTCTTTCAAGAACCTATTATTATTATGTATGCATAGAAATGTGTTGTGAATGTTTTTATTAGACTATGGAGATTTTTTATCACCCTCTTTGATCTGCATTTTGCTTCTATTTTCACACATTGGAAATTGTTGTCTTCCCTTTTTTTGTGACGTGGGACAAGTTAAAGATGTCACATGCCTCTTAAATTCACCCACAACCATACCTATGGTATGAGGAGTTAATTTTATACTTATTTATGCATTTTGGAATGTAAAAAGTGAAAATAATTACACTTTTCTACTTACCACAATTAATTTATCCTTAGTAGGATTGGTGTGCAAGTTTGAGTGTCATGTGGGCTTGTCATAAGTCTTACATGTTCATTTATTGTCTTGGGCATGGTGTTTGACTTGTGTGTTGGAATGGAGGAATGATGAGCTGGAATCCTACATGAAGCCACCTCATCATCCTCACATCCCATTTCTATTTATTGATGGAATTTGATGGAATTGGGGTTACTTGTTCATTTTCTTTCTTTTGCAATTTTGGAATTAGGAGCTTGTTGGAGTTGTTTTAGGAGTGTGATTGGATTTCAAAGGTGTAAATAATCTTGTGGAGTGAATACTCTTGGAATCTTGATGGAGAGGTATGATCTCCACCTTTGTTGTTTTCTTATTTATGTTTATAGATGTGGAAATTTTTCTTGTTAAGTATTGTATAAGTGTTGTGAATGTGTTTTTTTGTGGTTGGGTAGTTTTCCTTAAGAAGGGAGTGGGAAATGGAAGTATAGAACAATTGGGGAGGGAAAAGGGAGTTGTGAGGCATGCATTTTGGAGGGAGTGTGATTGGAAATTTCACCTATGTGGAGTGAAAAGGAAAACATGGACATATTTTTGCATACTTACAAGGGGAGAGATAAGGATACTTTGTTTTTTGTATTGTTCACATGGAGGCTTTGAGTGAAAATCATACTTCACTTGTGAGGAAAAAGGAGGTGGTTTCCATATTCCTTTCTCCTTTTTTGTTTGATATCAAACCTGTGTTGTTTGAGAAAGTTGTAAATTTTGTTGAGTATGTCCATTTAGATGTGTTGAATGTTTTGGATTGCATGTTTTTGTGGAATCCATTGTTGTAAAAAGTTGTCAAATGTTGCTCAAGATCCTTCATTGTTCTTTGGTTGGGGATCAGAGGCCAATAAGGGGATAGTTTCTCCTCTTATTGGATTAAAGGTTGGGCGGAGAGCGTTGCCTATTCCCCCTTTGTATTGTGATCAAAGTTTTTGAAAGATTGAATAATACAAGATTGTAGCTACAAAGTTGGGAGAAGATATGAAAAGATGACTTGTGTTTTGACCTTGTTGGAGAACCTTTATGTTGTAATTTGATCATATTATTATTCCCACTTTGTGTGGAAGTTTGTAACATTTGTATGTTTGAAAGAAATTTTTGTAATATTTCATTTATTGTAAGTTGAAGTGATTTAGTGAATGTAGATAAAACTCTTGGTTGTTTACCTTATTTGGAAAGGATTAGTCTTAGTGAAATAAATGAATTTTAACTCCCTGTATTGTAATAGAAGGATATGTAAACTTGTAGTTTTCATATTTGTATTGTAATGTTATAGTGAATGGAAGTTTAAGTTGTTTAGTTGTCTTGAAATGAAAATCTCCTAAAGTTGTATGTATTTAAAGTTACAATATATATACATGTATATTTGGAAAAAACAAAAATTTATTGAAAGGAAGTGAGTGTAATTCTTGTTGATTTTGTTTGAAAAGTTGAATATGTCAAAGAGAATGAATTGTAGTAATGTTATACTCAATTTTACATTTTATTGCAAAGGAAAGAATAGAGATTGAGTTTATGTTATGTAATTGGAATTAGGAAACTAGATATACTATCAATCTAGTAACCAGTGAATGGGAAACACACTCATTAAAATTAATGTTGCATTAAAAATAAACTTAAGAAGAAAAATTGTTGAAAAAAAAGTATTGTTGAAGGTTCTGTTTTTGGAGAACATAACCGTCGCCCTGTGCAGAGTGGTGGTTTCAAAACCGCTACCCAGCACAGAACGACGGCTGATGAACCACCCCCCAGGAAGGGTGGTGGTCATAGGACCACTGACCTATGTAGGGTGGAAGTTTCATCACTTTTGATAGAAAAATAAAATTCCGTTTGTGAAAATCGTAGTTTTAAAATTAAGTAAAATTTAGTCTTAAAACCATAACAAGGAAACTTCCAGCAACTAAGAATCAATTAAATTTAATTGTTTAAGCCTTCCAATATATTTTATGACACCCAAATTTGTAAAACTCTTAGATTTAAAAGAAATGAAGTTTTCCCCAATAGTTGAACTCAAAAACAAGAAAATGATTTCATTAAATAACAAAATAGATCCATGGTAAGATCTCTACATTTAACAAATTAGCAACATTACAATGGAAAATATTTTCAACTAATATCAAGAGAAGTTTTTCCATGGTTTATCTTCTTGCTCTCATGGCTCCTCCTCCTTCTCCTCTTCCAAAGCCTGCAAACAAGAAAGGAGCAAATGAGGTTGTTTAGGAAAAGAAAAATTAAAAAGAGAACCATAAAGAAATTTAGGGCAACCTATATCTTAGGGCTAGGATAGATTCAATCATATGGCCCAAAGTAAACCCTACCTCACTTAAGTGGGAAGACATTTTGTGAGAATGTAATTTCAAAAAATGGGTAATGGCGTGAATGGGGCCACTTAGTGGCTAGGTAAAATATTTAAACCTTTCAGTTAGAAAATAATGTAACCTTGGTGCTTGATAACTAATTTAACTAATGGAGCTTAGTAGATGCCTTAAATTGTAAATATAAATTAGGAAGTAAATTATAATATTTAATCATTAATTTAATCTCGTTGTTCACAAGCTTGTGTAAGCCACTAACTGAGAAATTTATTAATTGTGAAAATTCCTAACCTTACAAACACTTTTAAATTAAAAAACAATTTATCTCCATAAACTTGACTATTAATTTATTATTTCTCTTTAGTTTGAGAGTATAAATTTGTGGGCATTACAGACCGCTAATTTCCATCACAATGATTTCCATTTTACAAACTTATCAAATAAGTGTTGAGAAAATGTATCTTAGCGGCTGCTATACTTATGTGTCTTATCGACCACAAGGATTATGTAGCTTATCGGTTGCTTATGTAATTTAGTAGCCGTAAGACTTATGTAACTTAGTGACCACAAGGAAAATGTAACTTAGTGGCCATAGCGAAGCTGAAATCTAAAACTCAGGATTTAGAAATTGGATTATAATAGTGGTGAAATTGGAATCCAATAATAGTGTTATTAGAATCCAGTAATAACGAAATTGGAGTCCAATAAAAGGGAAATTGGAATCCAATAATAGTGAAATCGGAATCCAATAATAGAAAAATTGAAAATCAAATAAGTCCAATAATAACAATATTGGAATCTAATATTGCTACTAATCGAATCCAATAATAGTAATAATGGAATCTAGTATAGCCAAAAATGGAGATGGATTTCTTCCAATACTTGTAATACTAGAGTCTAGATTCACCGGAATATTTCCAGATTTAGTGAAATAAGTGTTCACTGGTGTTGGGTTTCAGATTTTCACTTGGAATGAAACCACAGTTAGGGGACAAGCAAGTCCCTCCTCTTTAATGGGAGAGGTTACCTTATTGAAAGCAGGGGCAAAGCCTATGTACAAATGCACAGTCTTTCATTCAATGGTGGTTTCCCGATATCCTGAAATGTGTTTTAAGCCTGGAAAGTTATCAATACATGAGGATAGAAGACTTTGAAGAGAGGAGGGAGGCAGAAGAAGACAATACTTTCAGGGAAAAGAGATGACAGAGAAAACCATTATATGTATTGAGCAAATGAGATATAGAATAGAACCATTCACGTTTATAAAAGGCAAAATCCATAGAATCAAAGTTCTTGAGATTGTATAGACTAGAACACAAAGTTTCTAAGCATGTAAGGATTAAATGATTCATGGATTAGAGCAAGAAGGAAAGAAGAAACAAAGGAAAAAGGGGAAAACATGTGTATTGATTTCTGCAGACTCAATATTAGAGTTTTAGAATATCAAAATTCTAACCTATATAATGGCTTTGAAAGCCCATTATATAGCTCGCAAGAGATGGTTACAACTTCCTTGAGAAAGCAAGAAAAAATTACAAATAATTCCAATCATTCGCACCCTTTCAAATTCTTGATTCGCAAAGAAATGTTAATGGTGGAAAAACTAGTTTTTAAATATACTTTCGTTACATTATTTTACCATTTAAGACATGGGCCATCCAATTTGCTTGTACAACTTTACATCTAGGCCTCCCACATCAAAGGAATTAACTAGAACGAGCATGCAGACACCTTGACTGTCCACCTTCTGTTTGGCGGGGCCATATACTTGACCCTGGACACGTGGCGGACCAGAGCTCATTTAGAAACTACCTCTAGATTTTTTCTTTGAAGTTGCACCAGGCTGACATGTGGAGGCTTCCACTGATTCTTTAAACTTAGCCGATTCGAGTTTGTTCCTGTTTGACTCATGTTGACCCCTAGACACGTGGAGAGTTGGCAATGATTTGAGTTTTCACTTTAGAAGCACCTTCTGAAATTACACCAAGCTGACGCATGGCTCCTTCCACTGGCCTTAGAATTTTCAACAGCCAACTCTGTCTCTTTATTGACCCTCGACATGTGGTGATCTGGCGCTCATTTAGAAACTAGCCTTTTGGTTTTACTTATGAAATCGTGCTACTGCAGCACGTGGAGGCCTCCGCTGACCCGCCCATACTTAGTGAATTTTAACAATTGGCTCTATCCCTTTTGGACTTGGGACATGTGGAGGACTGGCGCAAGTTTGAGAACTACCCCCGGCTTTGACACTTGAAGTTGCATCAATGAGGCATGTGTTGTTTTCTGTTGAACCTTCCATACTTAGCCAATTTTAGCTTGTTTTACCTTCATTTTGAACCCGGAACACATGACGAGCTAGTGTTTATTTGAGGACTATCCCTTGGACCCTGCCCCTAGAGTTGTGCCATTTGGATGCATGGAGACCTCCACTGTCACTTGAAAAATGACCAAACCTCATCCAATCAGGGATGCCCATGTATTACTTGTGGATGCTGAGGCACAAATTGAAAAGGATGATATGCCTGTCATTCTCGACTACGGGAAGAAATAAATAGAAGAATAAGAAACTCCAATTGTACATAAGGCAAGATCAAGAATTGCAAATAACTCTGGGGAAAATAGAACCAATAATTTAACCATTGGGGAAAGGAGTCGAAGGCAAAACCAATACAAGGCAACACACACAAGATGGGAAAAGAAACAAAACAAACCAAAAGGGAAGAACATAAATGAAACACAAAGGAACAACCCAAAACCAAAACACTATACACAATGTACAAAAGGACTACCTAGTCACCTAGGACTTGAACAAATTTAGGTAATGCCCACTATAATGAAGTGGGAGCTGGGATCTGTCCATGTAATCCAGATAAAAAGAGTTCTCTCCAACAAAATGTCTGATTCTAAAAGGACTAAGCCAAAGAGAATCAAACTTACCATGACTTCCTCGTGGCTCATGTCTTTTATCCCAAAGCAGCACAATGTCTCCCACTTGGAAAACTCTGGGTTTAGTTTTATTGTTAAACAAAGCCTTCACTTTCAACTGATGAGTTGTTATCCTATCCACCAGTTGCAATATGTCTTCATCGAGCTTCTAAAGGTACAAAATTCTCTTATCCAAAGAGCTACTGAAACTTGAATCTTCAATGGTTTTCATCAAATTCAAGGCTGACAACTCCACCGTGACTGGAAGTTGAGATTCTACACCATACACCACTTGGAAAGGGGACATTCCAATTGCTCTCTTGGGTGTAATTATATCAGCCCAAAGTGCATCATATAGCCTCTTATGTCAATTCCTCTGAGAATCATTTACAAGATTTCTAACTATAGTTACCATATTCTTGTTTGTCGATTCTGCCTGTCCATTCCCTTGGGGGTATTAATCTGAAGAGTGAGCAAGGGAGATCCCATATCCATAGTAGAAGTCCATCATCTCAGCAGAATAAAATTTAGAATCATTTTCCATCACAATCTTGTTTGGGATCCCAAACTTGATCAATATGTTTTCCTTTTAATGAAGTTGCAAACTACCTTAGAGGTAGTGCTCTTGACTGAGATGGATTCCACCCACTTGGTGAAGTAATCTGTGGAAGTCAACACATGAGTATGTCAAACACTAGAAGATGGATTAAGTTCTCCAATGAAGTCTAAACCCAATTGTTGAAATGGCTCTTCAATCACTATAGGATTGAGAGGCAAAGCGATCAACTTAGGTCTTCCAACAAATGTTTGGCATGCTTCACATTTACCCACCCATTTTGATGCATCTCTAAATAGAATGGGCCAATAATAACTAGCACAAAGTATTTTATGACCTGTTACAGCAGAGGAGAAATGGCCTCCACAATCTTGGTCATGAAAAGCAGAGAACAACTTTTTTTGTTGTTCCTTGTCTACACACTTCAAAAACCTTCCATCTATGCCTCGTTTGAACAAAGAATTTTCCCATAGCACATATTGTGTAGACCTTAGTTTGATGGCTCTCTTATCTTTGGCACTCAAGTGAGATGGACATTCTCTATAGGTCAGAAACTGAGTTGTCAAGATGAGGAACAAAACAACAAGGACATCAACATCATCTTTAGATAACTCCTTGGCAGCTCCCTCAGGAATGAGTTCACACAGGCCCTTACCCCGAACTAGCTTTGTTGGTCTAATATCAAGATCATACTCTTGCACCTTTGCTACCCAATTACCTCTCTTGGTTCCAAATTATTGTTGAGTAAGAATGGATTTGATTGTTGTATCAGGCACCAGTACTGCAGAATGAGAATTAAGAATGTAAAACCTAAACTACTTGACAACCTTAACAACTTCAAAAGCATGCTTCTCCATCATGGTGTACTTTAGCTCATGGTTTTTCAAGACATAACTCATGAATGAAATTGGGAACCCGTGGTCTTTAGCATTCTTTTGGGCTAACACAGTGGCTAGGGTATTTTCAGTGGCATAACAATAGATAATGAAATCTCTGTTAAAGTCAAGGCATGCCAAGATTGGAGTCTTTGCGATAGCTTGTTTAATGTCCTCAAATGATTTCTTCCCTTTAGAGGACCAACCAAAAGTTTTCATCCCTTACATCATGTGAGAAATGCTCATAGTAAGTTCTACAAAATCAGGGATGAATTTCCTTAGGAAATTGATTTTACCAAAGAAAGAATGAACACCTTTTTTACTTGATGGAAGAGGAATTTGATGGATGGCCTGAACTCTTTCTGGATCAATCTTAATCCCTTCCTTTGAAACAACATGTCCCAACATCTTTCCTTATATGACACAAAACATAGACTTCTTATGGTTTAAAGAAATCCCATGCTCTCTACACTTCTGCAATACTTTTTCAAGGTGTTGGATGTGATCTGATCTTGCTTTAGAAAACACTGTCAAGTCATTCAAATACACAACAATGCATTTCCCTTTCAGATTTCCAAAATCCAAGTCCATGGCCCTCTGGAAAGTAGCACCTGCATTGATGAGATCAAATGGCATTCTCTTATATGTAAAGGTACCCCATGGAGTTGTAAGGGAAGTATTGTGTTGAGCTGCAGTATTCACCTCTACTTGATTGTACCTCAAGAATCCATCTAACATAGATAACATCTCCGAGCCTGTGACAGCTTGCAATACTTGGTCCATCACGGGGAGAGGGTAGTTGTCCTTCAAAGAACCCTTATATAGATTTCTGAAGTCCACACAGATATGGATCTCACCATTTTTCTTTCTGACATGCATTATATTAGCAATCCATGTTGAATGGTGAATGGGGAAGATGATCCTAGCCTTCATAAGCTTTTGAATTTCTTGAAAAATTGTATCAGCTATCTTTTGATTAGATTGCCTTTGCTTCTGTTTGAAGGATTTGATCTCAGGCTTAAGAGGAATGAAATGTTGCATTTCTTTAGGCTAAAAATCCTTAAGATCGTCATAAGAGTAAGCAAGAACTGTCATCAGCAATCCGGCACTATGATAATTCTTCACCGGGAACTCCTCGTGCTATGATTATTTACTAATGCACAGCCTTTAGTTTGGTGGACGTAATCTGGAAACAAAACAACAACATAACACAAGAATACCATTGACTATGATAAGACAGAATGACGAAAAATATGAAATATCAAAATAAATTAGAATATTAACATGAAACTGTTACAATCTCACCCATGAGATACTTCAACCAGACTATGGGAGAAACTTTACAATTACACCTCTTGATGGCTTCTTCAACACACCTTTAACTGATGGCTTCCTTCGCACACTTCCTACAATATTTCTCACTACTTCTTTCTATGCTAAATGAGGGGGGTGGCCTCTCTATTTATAGAACTTCCAGGCTTATCCATCCTATCTCTAAGATAGGATAAGAAATCCACTCTGACAAATCATATTCCATACCTTAACTCTTATCTGTACATGTAAGCTTATCTGTTAAGATAAGATAAACCTTATCATTTTACATGGGTTCCACATTTTTAGACTTTTTACAAATAAAATACACAAAATATTTATGACCTCACTCCTTGTCCTTATTACCAATATAATATTTCTAATTCCTAATCATGTAGACCCTACTTCTCTAATTACCCAAACTTTGACATTTTAACATTACCGGACCACTTACGACAAATATTTACTTTTTACAACATTCCTATTGTACTTTGACTGTTACCGTACTCCACATTATTGGCGGCACTGTACTGACGGCGCCGTTATCTTCTATCGGACGCTACTACTAATTACACTTAACAACATCCTATTTCTAATACATAAATTAATGAAATAGAAATTATCGAGGAAAATTTTAGTGTCGACATCTTCCCCCTTTCTAGCTTCTACTCCGTCCTCAGAGTAGACTATTCTGGTGCTTGGAAAATCTTTAACTTGTCGTGGTTGACCCATTTCGTAATGGGAGTGCCATCCAATTCCTCCAGTCGGTACGTACCATTTTCATGCACAACTGCTATTTTGTAGGGCCCCATCCATTTTGGAAGAAATTTTCTCTGTCTTCTTTTTTTGTATCTGGAATCATATACTAGGACCAAGTCATTCACATGAAATGGAGACCATCGGATCTTTTGATCAAAGTATTCCTTCTGCTTCATTTTCTTCTTATGGCTTGTATCCTTTGCTTATTTCCCTCATTTCCTCTAGCAAATGAAGATGTACCAACCTTTCTTTTACTGAATCACTTTCATCCATCATTTCATTTTTCATAACTCTCACAGTGGGAATATCAAACTCAATAGGAAGAACTGGATCAATGCCATAGGCCAACTGAAATGGGGAGTATCCTGTTGCTGACTTTGATGTTGCCCTATATGCCCACAATGCTGCATGAATCCTTTTATCCCATTTATGTACCTGCAAGGCTGCATCTTTTGCTAGAATTTGACACAGCACAAAAATTTGTTCGTTCCACCTGTCTATTTGTGCATGGCTTGTATGTTGTTGCCTTCCTGTGCTTGCTAGAAAACTTATTGACTAGGGCTTCTACCACCTCATTAATGAAGTGGCTTCCTTGATCTGTTACAATTTCTAATGGACAACCAAATCTGGTGACAATGCGTTCATATATGAACCTTGCCACTTCATCCATGGAAGCTGTTTTCAATGGCCTAGCTTCAACCCACTTGGTTAAATAATCTGTGGCAACTATAATATATTTATTTTGACGTGATGTAGTTGGAAGTGGACCTACAATGTCTATTCCCCATTTTTCAAAGGGACCAAGGGGAAGAATAGGACATAATGGAGCTGATGAAGTCTTACGGTTACCATGTGTTTGACAGATATCACATGTCTTACAATAATTATAACAATCTTTAAAAAGAGTGGGCCAGTGATAACCTGCATCCAAGATCCTTCTTGCTGTAAGTTGTCCAGAGAAGTGCCCTCCACATGTACCATTTTGGAATTCTTCTAGCAGCTCCTTTCCTTGATCAGGTCCAACTACCCTCTTGTACTGTCCATCAGGTCCTATTTGAAATAATGCTCCATGCAGAATAGAATATGGACGACTGGATTGAGTAATCTTTCTCTTAGTCTTTGCATTGGCACCATCAGGAAACTTGAATTCATTCAGATAATTCCAAATATCTATGTATTCACTAGGGATTGTGTCAAGGGAGAACAATCCTGCATCGGGAAAATCATCATCATCATAAGATGATCCTAAACCATCATAGGCTCGAGAGAGTGCATCTGCATTGACATGCTTCTTTCCTGGGCCTATCTATAATATCAAATTCAAATTCTTGTAGCAAAATTATCCATATTGATATCCTCCCTGATGGGTTAGGCTTATTGACAATATATTTCAGAGCCTGATGATCCGTTACAACTATAAATTTCTGCCCTAGCAAGTAATTTCTAAACTTCTTTACAGCAAAAATGATAGAAAGAGCCTCTTTTTCAGTTACAGTATAGTTTACCTCAGCACTGCTCATTTGTCTGCTCCCAAAGTAAATTGGATGTTCATTCCCATTTTCATCCTTTTGGCTCAAAGTACTACCTAGTGCTACATCTGAGGCATTAGTGTACACAATGAATGGCTTGCTCCAATTTGGATTCTTCAAAAACAGGTGAAGACACCAGGGCTTCCTTCAGTTGTCCAAAAGCTTCATGTGCCTTGTTTCCTGGTTCATAAGCAACATCCTTCTTCAAGAACTGGGTTAGTGGCTGTGAAATCTTTGAGAAATTCTTGATGAACCTTCTATAGTAACCCACATGGCCTAAAAATGATCTCAACTTACTTCTATTCATAGGAAATGGTAAATCTTTGATTTTTGAAACTTTATCAGGATCAGTACCAATACCATCTCTGGATACAACATGCCGTAACAAAACACCTTTAGAACATCCAAAGACACACTTTGTAGGGTTTAGTGAGGCTTGTGCTTCATCTAACCTTTGAAATGCTGTCTCCATCTGGTGTAGGTGGTCCAACTTGCTCCCATAGATGCAAAAATCATCCAGAAATACTCTGACAAAGGTCCCAATGTAGGGTTCGAACACCCTATTCATCAAACGCTGGAATGTTGCTGGAGCATTACACAACCCAAAAGGCATAACTCTATAAGCAAACGTTCCCCAAGGAGTGGTGAACGTGGTCTTTAGCTGATCTTTCTCTGCTATACGAACTTGGTTGTAGCCGCTATATCCATCAGCAAAACTATAGCACTCCTGGCCAGCTACTTCGTCCAAGATCTGATCTGAAAATGGAAGAGGGTAATGATCCTTCTTTGTAGCCTTATTGAGCTTCCTGTAATCAACACAAATGTGTAGCTTCCCATTCTTTTTTATTGAGATCACAATGGGAGAAACCCATTCTGAATTCTCCACAGCAAATATGAATCCTGCATCAAGCAACTTATCTATTTCTTCTTTTACAGTCTTGGAAAAATTAGGATTCATTCTATATGGCATTTGCTTTATGGGCTTAGCACCATCTACCAGCTCAATACAATGTTCTACCCAACTTACTTGACGGAGTTCCTTGTAATCAAAAGTGAATAGGTGTATGTACCTTTGAAAGAGCTGGAGGTAGGATTCCTTCTCACTTTCCATCACAGCATCACCAATCTTTATTTGTTGGAGACGATCATCAACTTCTTTTTCAGATAATTTTATGGGGTCATGAGTTGGTGTGACTGGCAGGATATCCATGACTGAAACATCCACCTCACTTTCTTCATCTTCAGTGTCCACTTCACTGGTACTAGAGTAATCAGAGGATGTCCAATCATCAGTTTCATCACTTGAATCCACACGTTCTGCTTTATGATGTCGAGGGATCACGTTTATCTTCACCCTCTCTCTACCACGTCCAAGTGTCATGAAACCTTCATTTCAGTAGTTTCTTGCATGAACTCTCCTTAGCCATGGTCTTCCTAGCAGCATTGGGTATGCAACAGTACCATTTTTCATCACCTGAAAGTCTACCACACATACAACACCCATAACAGATATTGCCACATTTGAAATTACACCTTCTGGTTTAGTTTTTCCCTTATTTAATGACCTTAACATAAGTGTTGAAGGGCGATCAATTTTTAACCCCAACATATTCATTACAGACTCGGTCATTACATTAACTGCAGCACCTTCATCAACTAAGACATCATGAATTGAAATACCATTACATAATACCTCAGCTTGTGGAGCATAGGGATCTGCCTCTGCCTCCAAAACAGGGACCTCAACCTCCTTCCTTCTTCGAGCATTGAGTCCACCTCGCAACTCCCCGCCTCTTTTCAGAAGACATAGCCAAGAGTTAACCATATGTAATATTTGCAGGCCTTTTGGACAGATCTTCCAAGATGGAGTATGGTCCTTGCCCCTGTGAAATCAGAAAATCCTGCACACCCAACTTTCTTCTCCTATGTTTCTTACTAGTTTCTTCTTTCATCTTCTTAGGATCATTTCCATCTTGATTATCTTTTTCTTTCTTTCTTTTTGTTACAAACACATCTACTTCATTATTTCTGCTCTTATCTACTACATCAAAAGAATTCACAGGTGCTTTTCCTTTATCATTATCTCCCTTACCAGATGTAGAAGCTCTATCTGGACAATTATACTTATAATGACCCTTTTTATAACAACCATAACAAACAACTTCAGAAATATTTCTTTTTGGACCTCTATCTCCTCCCTGAGAACTAAATTCCTTTCCTTGAAGAAGATTAATAGTTAACTGACCCATCTTTTTGAGCAGATCTTCATACTCAGTAGATGTATTAGGAGAAATATTTGTGCTCACCGGGAGTGGTTGTGGATTCAGGACCAAAGGTGCTGGTGTAGGCTCTACTTTAGCAACAATTTCTTTGGGCTCCTCTTCCATGCTTTCTTCTTGCCTTCTTGCAATCTCCTTTGCTTGTTCAATGGTGGCTGGGCGGTCATACTTCACTCGTTGTCTGATCTCTGGCTTCATCCCAAGAATGAAGTGCTTACAGAGGAGATTATCCACGCCATTCATCAACCCATCCGCTAGTCCTTCCTTCCAGATCTGGGCATCGAGCTTCCTCCTTAGCTCTAGAACACGAGCATGATAATCCCTTATCTTCTCCTTCTCTCCTTGGGATAGCTTTGTGATCTCGATCATGAGATCTGCATATTTCTGTTGTTCACCAAATTCTTCAAGAAAACTTTCAGTTAATAAATCCCATGAATTTTTCACATTATCACCTAGTGTTTCAAACCACCTAAGGGCTGAACCATCCAAAAAGGTAGGAAAAAATTCAGTCCATTGTTCCCTTCTTATGAGGCCATTACAAATACAAGATCGTTTAAACTCTTGAATGAAAGAAGAAGCATCTTCATTAGATTGAGCTGAAAAAACAGGAATCTTTCCCATTTTCAAAAGTAACCACCGTGAAATACCAACCCAGAAGTACAATTAACAAGACTTATGTGCACAAATAATTGGAATCACTATACTAGAAAGTGACTTTACACCTTTCTATAGTAAAATAGAAATGACCATGGTAAACTAGGGTAAAACTTGACTTACTACGGTAAAAACTGACTTTACTGTGGTAAACACTATTCACGGTAAAAAGTGAAGTTACTGCGGTAAATACTATTCACGGTAAAAAGTGACTTTACTGCGGTAATTACTATTCCCAGCAAAAAGGACTTTACCAGGGTAACTACTATTCATGGCAAAAATGACTTTAACATGGTAACTACTATTCACAGTAAAAATGACTTTACCATGGTAACTACTATGCACAGTAAAAACAAGGTTACCCTCCAATTAATTTTTGCCTAAGTGGGAATATCTCTCCAGAAAATCCACCAACGAGGAATGGTCCCGGCAACGGAACCAAAATGTCATCAGCAATCTGGCACTATGATAATTCTTCACCGGGAACTCCTCGTGCTATGATTATTTACTAATGCACAGCCTTTAGTTTGGTGGACGTAATCTGGAAACAAAACAACAACATAACACAAGAATACCATTGACTATGATAAGACAGAATGACGAAAAATATGAAATATCAAAATAAATTATAATATTAACATGAAACTGTTACAATCTCACCCATGAGATTCTTCAACAAGACTATGGAAGAAACTTTACAATTACACCTCTCGATGGCTTCTTCAACACACCTTTAACTGATGGCTTCCTTCACACACTTCCTACAATCTTTCTCACTACTTCTTTCTATGCTAAATGAGGGGGGTGGCCTCTCTATTTATAGAACTTCCAGGCTTATCCATCCTATCTCTAAGATAGGATAAGAAATCCACTCTGACGAATCATATTCCATACCTTAACTCTTATCTGTACATGTAAGCTTATCTGTTAAGATAAGATAAACCTTATCATTTTACATGGGTTCCACATTTTTAGACTTTTTACAAATAAAATACACAAAATATTTATGACCTCACTCCTTGTCCTTATTACCAATATAATATTTCTAATTCCTAATCATGTAGACCCTACTTCTCTAATTACCCAAACTTTGACATTTTAACATTACCGGACCACTTACGACAAATATTTACTTTTTACAACATTCCTATTGTACTTTGACTGTTACCGTACTCCACATTATTGGCGGCACCGTACTGACGGCGCCGTTATCTTCTATCGGACGCTACTACTAATTACACTTAACAACATCCTATTTCTAATACATACATTAATGAAATAGAAATTATGGAGGAAAATTTTAGTGTCGACAGAACATCAACATACCTCTTCAACATATTCACCACCTTCTTTTTCTCTTCTTGCGTACAATATTTTCCAATGTTGAGCATTTTGGGATCATCAAGACTCCAAATATTCACTTCCTCGGTCTTAGCAGACTGCCAAGCTCCTTGGGAAACTTTAGAATTCATATACTTGTCATGTTTATCAAAAAGATCCTCCAAACTCACCAGCCCTTTAGGTATTTTGTTGCCTTTCAGTTTGATGCATCCATCTTGATCCATCTCTTCTTTGACACCCTTTTCATTTGATGACAAACACTATCTAGGAAGATTGTCACTTCCTTCAAAGTACAACTGATCAAAGTTGTCTCTGAGCTCCAAGAAAGAAATCAAATGTTGGTCATAATTAAAAACTTGCCAATTATTTGCATTGTCAAGAACACTGGGTCTATGGATCAGCTCAATGGTGAATTTCTCACGAGGTAAATCAGGGTGAGGAATCAACAAGGACCCAGAAATAGCTAGAGAGTCATCCCTAGTGTTCCTCTCCCTTGGCACAACTTCAATGGAAAAAGCATCAAGGAATTCAATGGAATCCCAGACCAGATTCCTATAGTGCCTCAACCTTCTGTTCTTTACTTGATAAATGTCTCTAACTTGTTTTATAATTAGCTCTACATCTCCACGAGCAAGAAGGTTCTTCACTCCCATTTCCTTCACCATTCTCAACCCAAGAATGAGGGCCTCATAATCAGCAGTATTATTGGTATTTTCAAACTGAAACTTGAAGGAGAAAGGAATAACCTTACCCTCAGGAGAAATGAGCACTACACTAGCTCCAGAACTAGCTTAAGAACAGCTCCCATAAAACTCCAAAGTCCACACACCATTAGGGTCAAGCAACACTCCCTTTGGTAGACTTTTCTGCTCTTGTGACATGATCATGTAGTTCCCATGCCCAATGTCTTCATACAATATTTGTGCTTTAGGATCATCTGTCTTTTACAGAATATACTCTGCTTGTTTCTCCAATAGAAGCTTCTTCATCTTCCCATTGACAGGGATCAAGGCATGTGACCAATCCATTTGAATTTCCCCTCCTACTTCCTTACATAAATTTCTACTCAGCAACAACCCTTATGAAGGAGGAATATCAGCTACCAAAATGGTGGCTAAGACCCTTTTCTCTGGAAAAGTAGCAAAAGCTACTTATGCATCTTTAATTTTGCAAACCAAAGGTATTTTCTTGCTTTCCATGGAATACCAAGAACCATAAGTGCGGGTTAGGGTTAGACCCAAAGCATGAGACACTTTTACAGGCATTAAATTATCTGATGCTCCTGAATCTATGACACAGTTACTGAGTTTATGGCCAGCTATGAGAAGGGTCACATAGAATGGTTCAATTTTCTCATTAGGGGATGTGACTGTAGCCACATGGCTTGATTGAGGCGAGGAAGAGGGAGTGGGTAAAAGGCCTTTGGAAGAATGGGTTGGGGTTTTAGATTTAGCATTTACAAAGTTAACCATTTTGGCAAAGGCTTTAGGATGGGTTTGATAGAACTCCACCTCAGAAATATGAATCTTGGTATTCTTAAGATGGTCTATAATGTCGAAAGATCCAGATGTGGATGGGGAATAATTACTAGGAGTAGGAGAAGCTTTTGATATATAAGCTTTATCATTTGTTGGACAAGAATTCTTGGAAGTAGAAGTAGAGGGAGAAGGATTAGCAGAGCTTACCTTTTGAGTGGAAGTAGTAGGAATAGGAGCTCCTCTTCTTACAACCACAGGATGGTAATGGGGTAATCCTTATATCTTTTAGCTGGTTGCACCACTTTTTTCTTTTTGTTGTTCTGCTCATGGGTCATAACAACATATGACTCACTGTTCATCTCAGCCACTACATCATCATAGCCATCTTCATCATCTACACCTTCAGTGGTGAGGAAATGAACCTAAGAATCACCAGGATCCTCCATATCTTCATCAACTTCCTCTTCTTGTTCATAATAGAGCCCATTTTCTTCCTCATCATCAGGCTCAAGAACCTCACAAGTAGCATTGACAGGAACCTCGAGGGGTGGACCTTCAATGGCCAATTTAGTCTCAGGAGAAGGCAGGTGGTTCCTAGGCTGAAAATTCTTCCTTGGAACATCTTGATATGGAGCATGTTGAGCCAATTGTTTCTTGATGGCAAGAAGGTCATTAGCCAGCTTTTGCACCAAATGATCTGCATTACCTCTAGGAGAAGGAGAAGAAGATGATGCTTTGGATTTGAAAGACTCCCTTTTCAGCTTGCCAGACATGATCAAATTATCTTCCACACTGACAACCAATCTCTGATCAACATCCAAAGTAGTAAGATTTTCTCTCCTCAGGGCATAGCTCACTTCTAGCAATTGAGCATTCAAGAAGAAACACTTTCGAATCTAATCAACAGGTCTAGTATTTTGTGGAATCTTGTTAATAAAATTGTTGAACTTGGCCGCAAATTCTCTCATAGGATCATGTGACTCCTTTTTTATTTGAGAAATCTGAGCTAAAAAAGCATGCATGCCTTTAGTAGGTTTGAAACGCTGCTCAAATTGAGTTGTTATAGTATCCCAATTAGTGATGGTCCGAGCCAGGAGATGGTAAAACCAATCTGTAGAATTGTCTTGCAAGGTCTCCAAAACCAGCCTAACAGATACATCTTCATGTTCAACTCTCAGGACCCCACATGCAACAGTGAAGGCTGCAATGTGTTCATCAGGGTGTACTTTGCCATCACCTCTAAATTTGGGAAAATTCTTCTTGTTACCCCTAGGTAACTCATGCAACGGTTGAGGAAGAACCAGAGGCCCAACTATTTTTCCCCAACGCCGAGGTGATGCCATCCTTGGAAAGATTGCTTGAAGTGGAACTGAGACACCAACAAGAATTAGGGCATGGAGATTATGGCTAAGTTGTGCTTGAGGAATGCTACTACCAAAAGCTTTGTCTTTAACAGGAGGTGTACTTGTGGAACAAGATATTCTATTTCTTCTTGTTGGAGGAAGTTGAAAACCTTATTGAGCCAGGAGTTGAAATTGGCGATCTTCAATTCCAAGAGCCCTTCTACCACGAGTATATCTTAGAGTCACCAGATAAAAGAAATGATCAAATTAGTTGTTCTTTTAGAAAGGAAATTTGTTGAACAAATTCCCCAGTGGAGTCACCAAAAACTGTTGGGTTTTAGATTTTCACTTGGAATGAAACCACAGTTAGGGGACAAGCAAGTCCCTCCTCTTTAATGGGAGAGGTTCTCTTATTGAAAGCAGGGGCAAAACCTATGTAAAAATTCATAGTATTTCATTTAATGGTGGTTTCTCGATATCCTGAAATGTGTTTTAATCCTGGAAATTTATCAATACATGAGGATAGAAGAATTTGAAGAGATAAGGGAGGTAGAAGAAGACAATACTTTTAGGGAAAAGAGATGACAGAGAAAACCCTTATATGTATTGAGAAAATGAGATATAGAATAGAACCATTCACGTTTATAAAAGGTTCAATCCGCAGACTCAAATTTCTTGAGATTATATAGACTAGAACACAAAGTTTCTAAGCATGTAAGGATTAAATGATTCACAGATCAGAGAAAGAAGGAAAGAAGAAATAGAGAAAAAAGGGGAAAACCCATGTATTGATTTTTGTAGACTCAATATTACAGTTTCATAATATCAAAATTCCAATCTGAATAATGGCTTTGAAATCCCATGATATAGCTCGCAATAGACGGTTACAAATTTCTTAGGAAAGCTAGAAACAATTACAACAAATTCCATCATTCACACGCTTTCGAATTCTTGATTCGCAAAGAAACGTTAATGGCAGAAAAACCAATTTTTAAATATATGGTCGTTACATTAATTTACCAGTTAAAACATGGGCCATCTGATTTGCTTTTACAAATTTAAATCTAGACTGCCCACGTGGAAGGAATTGATTAGAACGGGCCTGCAGACACCTTGAATGTCTACCTTCTGTTTGGCGGGGCTGTATATCTGACCTTGGACATGTGGCGAGCCAACACTCATTTAGAAACTGCCTCTAGATTTTTTCTTTGAAGTTGCGCCAGGATGACACGTGGAGGCTTTCGCTGATTCTTTAAACTTAGCCGATTCGGGTCTGTCCCTCTTTGAATCATGTTGACCCATAGACACATGGAGAGTTGGCGCTGATTTGAGTTTCCTCTTTCGAAGCGCCTTCTGAAATTGCGTCAAGCTGACGCATGGCTCCTTCCACTGGGATTAGAATTTTCAATGGCTAATGCTATCTCTCTATTGACCCTAGACACATGGTGATCTGGCACTCATTTGGAAACAAGCCTTTTGGTTTTACTTATCATGTTGTTGCGGCACATGGAGGCCTCTGCCGAACTTCCCATACTTAGTCAATTTTAACGATCGACTTTGCCCCTTTTGGACTTGGGACACGTGGAGGACTAGCGCAAGTTTGAGAACTGCCCCTGAATTTGACCTTTGAAGGTGTGTCGATGAGGCACGTGTCATTGTCCACTGAACCTTCCATACTTAGCCGATTTTAGCTTGTTTTACCTTCATTTTGAACTTGGGACACGTAGCGAGCTAGCACTTATTTGAGGACTATCCCTTGGACACTGCCCCTGGAGTTGCACCATTTGGACGCCTGGACACCTCTGCTGTCACTTGAAAAATGACCAAACCACATCCAATCAGAGATGCCCAAGTACTGCTAGTGGATGTTGAGGCAAAAATTGATGAGGAGGATATGCCTATCATTCTCGACCGTGGAAAGAAATAAACAGAAGAAGAAGAAACTCCAACTATACGCCTGAATTTCAAATTGTTCTCTATGAACTGGAAAATTAAAAACAATAGCAGGCTTGACGTGATTTATTACTCCAAGGAACAGACTAAATTTTTTTGAAACCTGACTTCAAAAGAGAGGGGAATTTTGGGGCCGACAACAGTTGGAAATGATAATGGATTTATTGTAAGGTGATAATTGAGTTATATCAACAAAATATTTAGCATGTGTGATTGAATTATTTCCTTTCAAAATATCAAAAATAATTTCCTCTAATAAATTTCCAAATATGTGTTTATTGTATAATACGCATGCGCTAATCCCCTACGACAATATTTTTCCAAATGAAAGGATCGAGTCTCAAGGTTTTAGATAACTCTTTTATCAATTTCCACACTAACTAGGCACTACTGCAACAAAATAGCAAATGCACGAGTCTTTGAGTGTCCACATAATGGATTTGTTTTGGGATCCCTAAATTTGTATGTTGAGGACGAAGTGGATAACTTTGATAAGGTAAGTAGTATGAAAATTAGGTCAACTTGGGATCTAAAATAATATTCAAGAGTGTTTGAAATCATTCACTCCAAAATTGATAATTTACATGAAGAGACCAATAAAAATTAGGTTTGTTAATCATCAAAAAGTATGGTCATAACAAGTCACATCCCTTGTTCAGAGATTAGTTTAGCATATGTTTTTTAGGATACCACTTCCAATCCTTCCAGTAAGGTCAAGAATAATTGAGTTCAATGTTATTTTGGAGCATTTTTGTAGGAACAAAATCCTTAATCCTTTAGTAGGATTTTTTTTCAATTATACTCAAGAAAAAGATGGTGTTGAATTCAAGTCAAGGGTTCATTATAGTCTACTTAGATAAATTATGTTGCATTATATGAGTTCTTCTTCTTTAAAGCTTTAGTATATTAATTCATGGGACCTATGCAAGAGGAAAATCATGGAGATTAATAATATGACAGCATGATATAAAGAAATTCATTAATATAAAAGACATATTTAAACCGATTTTCATTCCATATTAGCCAAAATTCAATAGTTTTCTCATACTTTCCAAATACTCTTTACAAAACAAATATCTAACCAATTTGATAAGAGCATGAACTATATTAAGGTTGTGAAATACTAACCCCTTCTAAGTCTTATGACCATAAGGATATCATTGGAAAATTTGATTCCATATAATGACTTTCAAATCCATTTTTCCTTTAATAGACACAATAATCCTTATGGCAAAAGGTCCTTTGTGACTAATGTCTAATAGACCTAATCCTCTAGCCTCCTTGGAGGTAGGACGATAAAATTTCAAAGCTACTTGATGAAAATCCTTCCCATGTTCGAACATTTCATTGATCATATCTATAAGAAATTTTATAATTGATATAGGGTTTTGATGGAACCCAGTATGAAGAATAACAAAGATAGGCTGAAGTGAGAATTTTCAAATATATTGGAAACTTCCCTACCAAAAAGAGAGTCTTAGTGATACAATATGAGATTATTTTTACATGTGATCAACCACATACTACCAGATGAAGGATAAAATATCGTGGAAATTAAATGAAATTCCAAGAAACATAAATATTTCACTTTGAAATATCCACCAATTCCAATCATACTTTCTCAACCAAGAAGATGGGTAATTTTTAAATGCCTAAAACATTGATGCTTTTTTCTTAAAATATTCAAAACTAAATTCATCAAAATTTTAAAGTTAATATTCAAAATTAAACATTGTAATTTTTTATTGAGAATAACAAAACTAAATGAGGCTAAGAAAAGGGTTAAGAACCATAAATAATCAAAAGTACAAAATAAATCTACTTTTCACTGGGGCAATTTTCTCTTAACTAATAATCAAAAGTTGGCTATGATAGACTTGTAGTGTGATGGATTTGACTATAGTCTTATACGAAAAACTAGGCAACATTATCAATAGTCTATTAAAAATAACTTTGAATCCCCATCTTCCGTATTAAATTAATACCGCCCCTATTGATGAACTAATCAAAGGAGAGTGATTTTTTTGCAGAGTAGTATTCATAATTGAAAAACACAATCATAAAAGATGATTCAATTTAATGACATGAATATCATTTCTATGATTATGCTGTTAAATGAAGTCGGGAATATGATGGACAAAACATTAAACTATGAAAACTCAATCTCTCAAGGAGAGAGAAGTGATTATAATTGTAATAATTATAACATAAAACAATGGAAATAAAATGTACACAAATAAGAAAATTATGTATGAATAGAATAATATACGGTTACAGTGATATAAGAGGTATGAACAGAATTTCTAAGAAGAGAGGTGAGTTGCTATTTTGAAGAGAAGTTGAAAGCGCTAATGCTATTTAATGGAAGATGACAAACACAAATTCAGTATCCTGCTGTAGAAAGCAGAGTTTGGAGACTAATACAGTCTCCTTATTACAAGTTTTATAAATCTAATGTCAATAACAGCTAATGGTGACGTTAAACTTAAAGCTGAGAGTCTGTCCAGACTGTACTAGAAAATCAAGGAGGGCATAGCCGTGAGCATATCTGAAGCGTCCAGTTCCTCCAACCACAGATAACTCCCTTTGAGGGAGATTAAATCGATTAGTCCCCTGTATTTCAAGGCTGCTGCCGTTGTATTTTCCAGTCTGAAAGAGTATGGAGGAAAGCATATGAAAACCGCTGTTGACGGGATCTGGCCTGGCCTCCACTCCTTGCATTCTTCCCAAAACCGTGGAGGAGGGATGAGGTCCTTGGGTTACCAGGTGGTTTATAACGTTTACTGTTCCATAAGAGAGCAGACCAGAAGAAGTTCCATTCACTCCTCCAACTGTTTCTATCGTCGCATCGACTCCACTCAGAGTCTCTTGCAGGTATAACACCATGTTCACTTGCCTACTCGCAGCAACCGCCAAATTAAAACCAGAAGAAGATAGCACTACAAAAATGAAGGCAAAGAACAACGCGAGTGAAGATTTTGAAGCCATCACAAAGGCAATAATATCAGATTTTGAGTCTTGCCAAAAGAGTTTAGTGGCATTCCTGTGATCCACGCGAGTATATATAAGCATTTCTGCGGATACAAACTCAGACCGTGCGATTTGGAAGCCGTAAGGGATCAGACGGGTTTTTTTTTCATAATTTGCTTTATATTCGCCTCGAGAGTGGAACAAAACATAGAGAAGAAATGTTTTAACAACTGTATGTAGACATATTTCGTCCCAATTATCGTACCTGCTGAAAACTATTAGTACAGACTCGATGCGAGATGTAAGAAACACTAAAATATGCAAGGGAAGCGTGGGAATTGCAAAATTAAATAAAAAGAACATTTTTTGGGAAAAAGTAGACAAATGTCGTTGGTCTCAAGTGTTGCAAGTGACTTCTCTATGGCTGCCAGCATCTCCACAATCCGACCAAAACCTGCAGTCATGATTGAAAACATGTTAACTAAGTCATGATGTATTTTATTGTGTATTTATGTATTTTGTAAATCTTATTGAAGCAGTTTGTTTTAAATTAATATAAAACTACTAATAATGGAATTTGAAATTTCATAATTAGTTTGAAGCATCACAAAAATTCAACTTCAATATAAAATTAATCACAAATTTAACAATCATTAGAGATTGCTCATTTTCTTCAAAAGCCAAATGAAATTTTTGGAGATCAAGTTGTTGTATGTGGATCTCAGTATTGAAAAATGCAGGGATAAAGGACTCAATGTAAAGAGGCATAGTAAAATCAGCTAGAAATGAGGACTTACAAATACACAAATTAAACAAATTCTAAACAATTCGGCCTTAAATCAAAACTTGTTTTCGTGAGAAAATTTATATTGGATAATCTCTTTACTATAAACTTAGTCATGGGAATGCAACTATATAGATAAAAGCTAGCTCTTAGAGCTCTAAACCAACCCATATCAAATAAAAAAAGAGGATGCTTGACATGGCCAGGATAATAATGAAACATAAAACTTTACTTGAACACATACTATATATTAAAGAGGGCCTGTGGTAGCTCCCATATTTAACCATAACTTAAATAACAGACATAAAAAAAGGGCATGAAAAAAGATTCTCTTAGGGACATGTCGTTGAAACTATACAGAGAACAACCATACAAAAAATGTGAGAAGTAGAAGAGTTCCTATAATTCTCTTTCATGTACCTTGGCAGTAGACCACCAATCACGGTATACTAAAGTAAAAATTTAAAGGTCAACGATAATTCCTTATTTTTGTGTCTATGTTGCACTAGTATTTAACCTTTCTTTGCCATATAGTTGTTCGTTGGTCTAGGGCCTATTCTTATTGTTGCTAGAAGAAACTAAACTGGCACTATGGCATCCAACATTTGTGGGTTAGCTCTGTTCTCTTGTGAGTTGTAAGAGAACTTCCTTTTAAAGTAATTAACAGAAGCATGTTTGTGAATTTAGTTTAACTTCCTCGTTGCAGGAGGTATGTGAATTTGATTCAATGTTGTTGGATGGGATTATCTTTGTGCTTCTCGTCACCTGTTTGTTCCTTTTTTAACAATTTTTGCTCTATATGTTGGTGTTCAGAAGACATGTTTTTGTAATTTTTAAAAGCAATGGTACATTAAATAGCCTACTTATCCTTTGGGTTGTAGTCTTGCAAATGCAGAATTATTTTGCACGCAACCATGACAATGTACGAAAGTGATAGCAGGAAACAGGTCAACAACAGAGAGAATACCCACATTCATGAAGGTCTTCGATAGCTTGCTAATTGTCTCTTAGCAATCCGTAGATCCAGGGGAGTATGAAAAACAATGCATGGTCCATTAGCAAAAAGAGGTTCTCTCTCGCTTATGCAAAACTCTTTATCGCTTACAAGGAACACACACAACATAATTCCTATAAAAAATTAATTCGGATGTTTTACTAAGAAGTTCTCTCTCAGCAACCCAAAAAGCAACAAAGTAATTCCAAGTTTCCTTACAGGAAATTCCTCATCATTCTGCGTTTTTTTCCACTTCTCCACATGGTCCTTAACATATTTCTAATTCAGGCCCAATGAAAAATCCTTTTTGAGACAACACAAGGCCCTGTTCTGAGACAAACTAAAACTAAAACATTACTGATCAAACAAGGCCCAGATCAGTGTGTATACTTGTGCTGGTTTCTGACCAATAAATTTTAAAAACTAAGACAAATTCCACTGATCTAAAAATCTAATAGCTAATTCAAAAGTTATATAACAAATTTTGCGGAAAAGAGAGACCAAAATTGTGAAGGAATCATTACACCTCTTAAGATTTCATATCGATAAAAGCACTAATATAATTGTGTAATATTTTATAATTCAAAGAAATCCTTCTGCACACCTAAGTAATCATGGGCAGAGCTTGTTGGTAAAATATCATTGCAGTTCTTATGAAAATAAAAAAACTGACCAACATAACCATACCATATATCTAAAATAGGAAAGCAAATTTGTAACAAGTACAATTTAATAACAATGTATCTTAACAAATAAGAGTAAGAGGTCGTCTACGAGTATGTATTTTAGTATTCCAATGACTTGATAATGACCAAAATAACATCTAGCCTAAATAATGTATCTCCAAAAATTCCTCTCAAATATTCAGGCAATGAATCCCAAAGTCGGCAAACTTCTTGATACTTACCCATCCATCGTATTCTGTTAATGAATATTTTTTATTCTGGAAGTTCCTTTTTTAAATCCAGCAGTTTCTTTTGGATGATTTTGGAGCAGCGTGGAGGCAGAAAAATCCTCATAGCATTTGAAGAACAATTTCTGAGAAGGAAAGCCAGAAGAGTCACAGCCTTTTCATCCATCTCTGGCCCAATGTGGACATGTACCTTCTTCAGATTTGCTAATATCAACCCTTATGGCACCATGTTTACTAATATCATCTCCTGTATGAAAAAGAAGGTGGGTTAATTCAAACAGAAAAAGAGGGAAAGAAATTACCATCCAAAATGATCCAAACAGATGCTTTGGACTGGATGGTACAACATTTTGCAGACAGAGCAATAGATTAAAAAGGATCATTAAAAAACAGAAAAAAATTAATGCATCACAAATTCATAAGCTAATGTGAATCTGGCGATCAGGCTAGGGCACGACCGAATGTAATTAATCAACCGAGATGATATTTCTTCCTGTTGTGTAAACTAAACAACAAAAACAGTAAATATATGTATATACACCTCCATTGCCGGGCACTATTGTGTGCGGGAGGGCGGTGGCTTGGTCGCCCATCCGTCCCTGCCTCCGTTCGAACCATGGCCGTAGCCATTACAGCCCCTTTCGCTTCCCCTTGCGTGGCCATGATCTACAATCCGCACCACTCTCACGCAGGTATGAGGGACCATTGTCATTCCGCACAAATCGATGGCCATTGTCATTCCTCACACATAGACAGCCAGATTTGCTTCCAACAAAGCACAATCCCTGTGCTTCGCGTGGATTGGTTGTTTCCTCTGAGATCCGTGATTTTCCCTCTGCCGTTCGATTTCAACGACGATGCAGCAGCCAAAGATAGCCGTATCCGATCTGTGAAAGTTGTCAGAGAGAGGAGGTCTCATTCCACTATAGATGGAATTTTTAAATTTCGTTCTCTTTAATGTACCTAATCCCTTGGTAGGGATCTTGATCCTTTTTATTCAACCAAAACTTGGTGTGGACTTTTGGCATAGAGAGAAACTTTCTAGTCCATCTACATAAAATATCATGCATCAATTTTTTTTAAAACGATATCTAGATCTACCATGTTGGGTGGCTTAAAATTACATTATTTAATATTTAAACATCACATAGAGATATATTAATTTAGTAAAATATTGTAGACTATTCAAAAAAACTTTTCATAGCATGAGAGTATGTCATGTCATAGCTACATAAGAGTTTGGGAAATAAAGAAAACAAAACAAGTTTAGAATGGCCTATTTAAAAGAATAAATTATCCAAAAAGATCTAAATCATTATCATTAGGATGGCTCAAAGCACCATCTATAAGATATTTTTCCATGATGATAGGGTCAAAACCAAAATAAACAACATTTTTTTAGTCATAGTCAATTTTATAATATCCTCCTAGATGGATTTTGAAACAAGGGTAGGATTTTTTTCTAAATTCAAATGGGAAAACTTATTTGAGTGGGGTATAGGTGCTGACCCATCATGGTGTGGAGGTGGATAAGCCATACCATTGAGGTAAGAAACAAAATTCTATCTTTAGTGCAGATTAGACAAGCCAACTTTACTATAGGATCAACAAGGTGAGTTCCTTTAGCGTCATCATCTTCCTCGCAAGGTGCCCTCGCTAGAGGTTGTAGAAAATGGGACATGACAAATAACTCATGACACATTTCCCCAATATTCCAAGTTAGTTTGAAGGTGAGAAATCACTAGAGCCACCTTATTGGCTTGCACTAGAAACTACATGAATACACAAGAAATGACAATGGATTTATTGTAAGGAGATAATTTAGGATCAACAAAATATTTAGCATACATGATTGAATTTTTTTGTTTCAAAATATCAAAAATAACTTCCTCTAAATTTTTTACAAATATGTGTTTATTATATAAGGCGCATGGGCGAATCCCATATAGTAATATTTTTCCAAATGAAAGGATCTACTCTCAAGGGTTTGGTTAACTCTTTTATCAATGTCCATCCTAATTAGGTACTATTGCAAAGAAATAACACAATGCACAAGTATTTGAGTGTCTACATAATGGTTATTATATTTGGGACCCCTAGATTTATGTTGTGAAGACCAAGTGGATAACCTTGATAAAGTAATTAGTATGTAAATTAGGTCAACTTCGGCTCCATAATAGCATTCAAGAGTGTTTGAAATCATTTTCTCCAAAAGTTATAATTTAAATCTAGAGACTGGAACAAGAAGTAGATTTCTTAACCATAAAAAAACATGGTCATGACAAGTCACATCCCTTGTTTAAAGATTCATTTAATTTAGGTATTCTAGGATACCACTTCCAATATTTTGACTAAGGTAAAGAATAATTGAGTGTGTGTTTTTGGAGTATTTCAATAGTAACAAAATCCATAATCCCTTGGTAGTAATTTTTTCATTTTTATTCAAGAAAAACTTGATCTTGGACTCTAGCCAAGAGTTCATGCTAGTCTACTTAAATAAATAATGTTGCATTATATGAATTCCTCTTCTATAAAGCTTTCGTACATTAATTCATGAGACCTTTGCGAGAGGCACATCATGGACATTAAACATATGATACCACTATAAAATAAATTCATTAATAGAAAACACATCTTTAAACCCATTAACATTCAATATTAGCCACAATTTTAGTTTTCCAATGCTTTCTAAATACTCTTTACCAAAAAAATATCTAAGTAATTTGATAAGAGAATGAAGTATACTGAAGTTTTGAAATACTAACCCATTCCAAGTACTATGAACATAAGGATATCGTTGCAAAATTTGATTCCATAGAGTGAATTTCAAATCCCTTTTTCCTTCAATAGACTGAATAATCCATTTGGAAAAAGGAGAACCTATTTTGTGACTAATGTCTAATATACCTAATCTAGTAGCCTCCTTAGAGGTTGAAAAATAAAATTCCCAACTTACTCAAAGAAAAGCCTTCCCATGTTCATACATTTTTTTAGGTAGGGATAAAGGTTTTTGACAAGGATCCTACCTAGGTATAGAAAGGGAAAAAGCCAAGATACAACAATAAAGTCTAAAAGGAATAAGATAGAAACATGCAGCCAAGTTGCAGCAAAAGAACATCAACTACACAACATAAGAAAGTAAAATATACAATCATCCCAAAGAATAAGATTGATATCTAAGAGTCATATGGGTTGGGGATGAATGCAGCTTAGAATGGGATATTTTCTTGTTTTATACAATCCTCATCTCCACCTTGTTAACATCATCATCAGTGTTAAGGTCACACGGGAGAAGAACCTCAATAAAATAAATGGGTTGGAATAGGGACTTATAAGGAGAAGTAGGGCTTCCCTCTCCTTAAGTGACCTAGAAGTAACCTAGGGGATATGTGTCAATGAATGTGGTTCGTGAATAGGAACCCAAGGAGGAATATACACAATAGTTTCCACCCTTAATGGGATCTTTTCAAGAGAAGAATCATCAGAATGATGAGATGAGGAATTAATGGTAAAGTGAGAAGGGAGTGATCCTTCCACGAGGCTGGATTAACATGTAGGTTTCACTTAGATAACCCATAGTCCAGAATCAAATGTCCAATTTCAAAGTATCTATGACAATGGAGATATACTATTTTGTAGTACATTCATTTGAGCAAGAGAGGACTTTTTCGAAAGCTCTCGGCGTCTGATACTCAATTATGGTTAGATATCTTTAAATTTGTTAGACTAGTTCTTAAAAACTAAAAAATATAGTCCGTCATTTTTAAGGTTGTCAGGCTTCTCACCTACCACCATAATGAAGTATGGGCTTCCTTTCTTTCCCAACAAGGAACAACAGATGGAGGCATGCGTTTTGTAGTAGAACCCATCATTGTTGTAGGCCAATTAATTTCTCTTTTGGGGTGGTTGAAAAAGAATTCAGATTTCTTCTATATCCTTCTCTAATTCTTCCTATATATTGTAAGGAGGGGCATCCTTCAAGGGTGGACATTTTTTACTTTTCACCCCCCTTCTTCTTTGTTTTGCAGGTGAATTTGTGGAGTTCCAAGCCTCCCATTTAGACTGTAATGAAATTTTGTGCCTCTTGGTCATTGTAGTGTATTGCATCAACTTTGGAGCAATAATGCATGTTTGTGGATGATTTTCAACCCTCTCTTGTGTTCATTGCATCCTCCTGATCTCTCATTGCATTTTGGTTAATTGTGCATGGTGATTGTACTGCTTCTAATGTTCTATGTTTAATTGTAAAGTAGGTGATCAACATTCCTTTGGTGCATCACCTTTGTTAGTTTAGGTTTATTTTCTTGCATCTTTCTCACCCTTGTCTCCTTGGTAAATTAGAGTAGACTTTAGAGTAGACCCTCTGCAAATTGTATGTGTGCACCTGAACAAAGGAATAGGAACAGGCCTTCATTTGGAGAGTCTCCCGATTCACAAAGTCCCACACTTTGGGAGAAGCTTCATATTATGCAATCACATTGAGAGTCTCAACCGATCAAGTTGCAAACATTCAGGGGTGTTGTGATTCGTCATCAATAGTTTTGGCACACTCGGTAGGACAAAGAAATCTTCATTTTATTGCACTAAGATTTATGTGCACTTGTTATAGGTTCCTAGGTTGTAGTAAGCTCTGAAATTGCACATCTGACGACTCTAAAAGGGGAAGAATCCATTGGTTTCAGTAGTCCAAGATTGGCAGATTCATGAGAAGAATTCAATAAAAAATAAGAGAAGAAGGATTATTCGTCTATCTTCACTTGTCTCCCAAAAGAGCAAGGAGAGGAAGAAGAGCCCACAGGTCTCCATCTCCACCAAACATAACTTTGTCAACACCTACACCTGGTAGGCCTTTCATTAAATCAACTAGAATTCTTCGACCAATCAGGATGGCACAACCCAACCCCTACGTCAACTTCACTGATAGCCGCCCGCTTGCCCTAAATGCTCAAAATCAGGTCCCAATTGCAACATTGAAGAACATCCCATATTTCACTAGAGAGAACTAGACAACTCTGATTGACCACATCCAGGACATTGCAAATGTCTGTACAATCCATTAAATCAATGAAATGGATATTGCGATCAAGTTGTTGGCTTCATATTTTAAAGGAAAAGCTTTGCAATGGTTTAGGAGCCTCATAGCAGGGTCTATCCAGAATTGGGATCATTTATACATATCCCTCCATAATCAATTTGGGGAAAAGGGAGATAATTTTTCTTTATTGGAACAATTGACAACAATCAAGAGGGATCCTAATGAACAGTTGACTGACTTCAACTTCAGATTTCAAAGGGCATGGGACAGGATTCCATTGGCCATGAGACCAACAGCTGAAGGTGTTTTCCTATACTTTCTTAAAGCTTTAAATTCTGATATTGTCATGATGATTCAATCAATGGGAGGTATAACCTTACCCGTATCTTATAACATTGCTATTAGAGCTAAAAATTGTTTAATCCAAGCTGGTAAACTTGTACCTTGGCCACCTATGCCTCTATATCCAGAATTAGGAGCTCCAAGCACTAGTCAAACACCTAAATTAGCTCCTATTCCTGCACCAAGAAATCAGAATTCGACTAAATTTTCTACCTCATCTCCTAGTACCTAAAATGAGCTCTAAGAAGTTATGAAGCAACTAAAAAACTTGAGTAATGAGTTAGTGACACTAAAGAGGCAACAAGCTCAAAATTTCAGATCGTACTAGCCTCAAAATAAACCCAATAGACCTCCATATCAGCAAAATAGACCACCTAATCAACCTAGAAATCAAAACCAGAACCAGGGAAAACCTCAGGCTGTCGAACCATTCTGATCATATGATCCAAATGTGGCTTCAATGTTAAGAGCCTTGGTTCCAACACAACAACATGGCACAGGAGTACAACTAGTGTTACCCTTGTAATCTACGTCACAATCAATCAATGTGTTTCAATGGTGCACTAAACCAGGCCTTGATGGTACAGACCATTGGTGTGTCCCAAGAACCAAGTCAAGAAGGAAATCAAAAGCACGAAACTTTGCAAGAGGCACCTCCAACAGAAACCATGTTGGTTAATTGGCACATAGAATACTTTTTTGGAGTTAATCAACCTCCTTTTTAGGGTGTAGCTGCTAACACACGGTCAAAGAAGAGGAACGTAGAGGAGGGAAAATTGTCTACTCTAGTTGTTTCTTAGCCCGCTCCTACACAACAAGGAGTTAGCATACCAAATGCAGCCCTGAATTTGTAGAGCCAACCCAAGCTACCTACTAGACCAGCTCAAGTGCCAATTACAACAGCCCATGTGCAAGGCAAGGGGCAACAGAGAGATAACTCATCTCCATTCAACATCATTGAGCAGACAAAGAAAAAAAATGTAAATATCTCAATGTGGGAGTCATTGGCTATCCCAGGACAAAGAGACTTATATCAAGTTGTTATGGCTAATTGGTCAGTATGAAATCAGCTACCCAATCAACAAGAAAATTTTCTCACCAATACAGCTCAACAAGAAGGAAGTCATGGAGTTCAACAAGGTAAAATCTTGAAGCCCCCTCCATTCTATATCTCATTGATCATAGGAGACAAGTTAGTACATAATTGCATGATCGATTAGGGTGCAAGTAGCTTAGTGATGCCAAGGAAAATAACAGATCAATTGGTATGAGCCAATGTTGAAAGGAGTAGAGCAATTAGATGGGACCGCAGTAACAACAGTCGGAGTAATCAAATATTTGAGCCTCACACACCTTGCATGTCCTAATGTCACAGTCTTGTAAGATGTGTCTGTAATTGACCTCCCACCACTCTTTGCACTATGTTTGTCAAGAGACTTCATTGCCAAAATTAGTATATATCTATTAGTAGATTGGTCACACATGCTATTCAGAATAAGGTATGGAGCCAAAGCAACCATTAGGTCAAAACCAATTGCAAACTTTCATATTGAGCCTCATGCACCAAGTCCTATCAATGCAAATTTCTCAGCCTTCGATCAGGAGGAGTGTTCATCTGATTTAGAAATAGGTACTAAGGTTGAGGGTATCCCAGATTTGACTCTGGATGAATGGGCAAACAAAAGGCATGAATTCGACCCATAGAAGGAAATTGAAGAATCTGAACTGGGTGTGTATTGTGTACACGAAGAAAATTCACCCATTCCAAATATCACCAAGATGGAAAATAGGGATGAAAATGAAATTTGGCAACTATTTTTCGATGGCTCAAGAAGCAAACAAGGTGCTAGAGGAGGTGTAATGTTTATTATATAATTTCTTCTAATAAATTTTGAAATATGTGTTTATTATATAATATGCATGCGTCAATCCCTTAAGATATTATTTTTCCAAATGAAAGGATCTAGTCTCAAGGGTTTGGATAAATATTTTATCAGTTTCCACACTACCTAGACACGATTGCAAAGAAATAAAAAATGCATGAGTCTTTGAGTATCCACATAATGTATTTTTTTTGGGATCCCTACATTTATATGTTGAGGACCAAGTGGATAAACTTGATAAGGTAAGTAGTATGAAAATAAGGTCAACTTGGGCTCTAAAATAACATTCAAGAGTGTTTGAAATCATTCAATCCAAAATTGATAATTTACATGAAGAGGCCAATAAGAAGAAGGTTTTTAACCATAAGAAAGTATGGTCATAACATGTCACATCCCTTGTTTAGAGATTAGTTTGGCATATGTTTTTTAGGTTACCACTTCCAATCCTTCTATTAAGGTCAAGAATAATTGAGTTTGTTGTTTTGGAGTATTTTTTTAGGAACAAAATCCATAATCCTTTAGTAGTAATTTTTTTCAATTTTATTTAAGAAAAACATGGTGTTGAATTCTAGTCAAGGGTTCATTCTAGTCTACTTAGATAAGTTAAGTTGCATTGTATGAGTTCCTTTTCTTTGAATCTTTAGTATATTAATTCATGGGACCTATGCAAGAGCCACATCATGGAGATTAATAATATGACACCACCATAGAAGAAATTAACACTACAACACAATAACCTTTTTGCCACAATTTTTCAACAATATTTTTGTGGTTATAAGATATTTCAAAAAATTAAAATGTGGCAATCAAATTGTAGCTAATCCACATTTTAAGATGTTATTGTTGTATTTCCACAATTTATATAATTTTAGCTCACCTACATTATTTCTATTGTATATCACCCACAATATTTTCATATTTGTAACATTCCCACAATTTCATTTTTTATAAATATTCCACAATATCAAAAAAAATGTAGTTTATCTATATATTTTATTTTTGTAAGATTTCTACAATTTAGAATTTTGTGTTTATTACATTGTGGTAATTTCAACAATATTTTCTACAATCATCTTTACCACATTAAACATGTAGGTGGAAGCTACAATTTAACTGCCACAATAATTAATTGTACAATTACCTTTTAGAAAAACATAGAAATACTACTATTAATATTCAATTTCCACAATAAGAAATTGTGGAATTACCTTTTAGAAAAACATAAAAAATACTACTATTAATATTCAATTTCGCATTCATTCAAATAATTCTTAATTTGATTTTCAAATTCAACATTGTTAGCAGTAGTAGTGGATCAGCTGCATCAAAGGGTGGAACATGGACAGCCATACATCTCTGATTAAAATTTTGTGGGGTACAATATATATTACAATATATAAGTTAAAAGTTAAATAATATACACAAACAAAATTTCTATTAAAAATATGGTAGGAATACATTTCTCCTCTTTGCACATGTACATTAAAACAAAATTGATCCCTTCAATTAAATATCAAAATCCAACTACAAATTTACATGCACCACACACACTGAACTTAATTTTTTTACATTAAATAGTAAAATCCTTATATTTTTTTAATTTTACATAGATAATGGAGGTTGTTGAGATTAGAAATTCTTCAACAGATTAAATATCGATCAGCCTAACTGTCACGTAAGTTAGCAGCTGACGTCAAATACAATTTTTTCGTCACATATTGGTTCAGAATAAAGTCTTATATCTGAAACTACTCATAGTGAACGTACAGATAACTAGTCATTTCGTCACAGTACGTCAAATACGGATCCTTTCTACTAGATCATACTTCCTGCAGTTTCCCTCCGGATCCTTTCTACTAGATCATACTCCATGCTCTTTTGAACCAGATCTTTTACGAGTATTCTTTTGTCTGTTTACACATGTATACCATTTCTTTTTAAGTTAAAATCTCTGACAATATACCTGCAAATTCATGGAAGTGGTATGTGTAAAAGAAGCGAACCGATTAAAAATATTTTTTGAGAGTCAAGGTGGTAATATCCAAGGCTATAGTTAGAACTTGGGAGAATGTAATGTAATGTAAATTCATAAAAGCAACGGAGATGAAGAGATATTTTGAGAGATTCAAAAACACTATCTAAGCATCCTCTTTTTCATGCACACCAAAATTCAATATCTTCCTAAAACAACATTCCTCACTAATGTTAATGACACACGAATCATGAATAGCGATCAAAATCAAAGATCATAAATCGACACCTGAATATTTTTTTAAAACATTAATGTCTAATATGGAGATCATAAACGTACAATCCAAATCCAAATTCACCAACATGAGATGTAAGTGAGGAATAAGCTAATGATGATTCAGATCTAAAAAACTGGTGCAACTGGACATACATTTAAGGATCATTTGAGGATGATCAAGCCGAAATGACCATTGTTTGACATAATGCGAGGGAAACCATTCTATACGACTCATCCTCTTGAAAAAATAAATGGCTCAACCAAGTGGTAAGAGACAGAAAAGTATTGCGTTTGAAATGCCCACAAATAACAAAAATAACGGATCACGCAATTGATATCATTGCGAAGTCAAATAGTCAAGTGCCAAATTTTTAACATGCCAGAGTTTTAATTTGATGTGGAAAAGTTGTATGAAGTAATAACATGCACATTGACCAAGTTTCATGGGCCGTGGAAATGAGGAGGTAAAAAGATATAATAGTGGGTAGCGTTATTTATTATTTATAACATAATAATATTATTAAAAAATATTTCTAATAATAAATATAATAAAATTTAACAATAATTGTGATGTGTATTTTGATCATATACCTTTATTTAGAAAACAATTAATTATGTGTAGAAGATTATGTTAAATAATATATAAATAATGTGAAATATGTTAATATAAATATAAAACATATATAAATTTTCTTAATATTTGTATAAATAAATATATATTTATATAATCAATCTCTACAATATTTTAGTTTTAATTTGGATTTTTAAATAATTTTTTTAAAAAAGAAATGTGGTATTTAGAATTATTTAATTTTAAAATTTAATATTAATATAAAATAATAGTATTTTTAAAGTATTCGATAAATGCAACATGGTAAAATAAATTTAATGGTAAATTTTAGTTCTATATTTAATAATTGTAGAATTTCTATGAGAAAGGATTGGATATGTGACTTATCTATAAAGTATTATTAGTATATGTGAATTGTAGAATGTCTACAAAATATAAAAACTAAAAAAGCAATTATTGTAGAGATGTCACAATTATTCTACAATCCTTCTAAATTGTAGAAATTTTGTGGAATAATTGTGGTAAAAAGGGCTTATTTATTGTAGTGTAATTAATATAAAACACATATTTAAACCGGTTGTCATTCCATATTAGCCACACTTCGATATTTTTCTCATGGTTTCCAAATACTCTTTCTAAAATAAATATCTAACCAATTTGATAAGAGCATGAACTATAATAAGGTTGTCAAATATTAACCCCTTCAAGGTCCTATGACCATAAGGATATCATTGGAAAATTTAATTCCATATAATGATTTTCAAATCCATTTTTCCTTAGATTGAATAATCCTTTTGGAAAAAGGACCATCTCCTTTGTCGCTAATGTCTAATAGACCTAATCCACTAGCCTCCTTAGAGGTAGGATGATAAAATTTCAAAGCTACTTGATGAAAACCCTTATCATGTTTAGACATTTCATTAAGCATATCTATAACAAATTTTATAATTGATATATGATTTTGATGGAACCTAGTATGAAGAATAATAAAGATAGGTTGAAGTGAGAATTTTTCAAGTATATTGAAAACTTCCCTACCAAAAATAGAGTCTTAATGATCCAATATGAGATTATTTTTACGTGTGATCAACCGCATACAACCACAGGAAGGATAGAATAAAGTGGAAAGTAAATGAAATTCCAAGAAACATAAATATTTCATTTGAAATATCAAGTTCAAATTATACTTTCTCAACCAAAGAAGTTGGGTAATTTTGAAGTGCCTAAAACAATGATGTTTTTTTCTTCAAATATTCAAAGTTAAATTCATCAAAAAATTTAAAGTTAATATTCAAAATTAAACATTGTTAATTTTTTATTGAGAATAACAAAACTAAATGAGGCTAAGAAAAGGGTTAAGCACTATTAAAAAACTTAGAAAGAAATATAGGATTTAGACTAGTAATCGATAAGTATACAAAATGTTAGAATAATGCAATTTGAGAATTTATAAATGCCTAGAATTTGTAGAAGGATACATATCCAAGATTTGGATTTTGTCTAGATGAATTTTAAATGTGTGATGTAAATATACAAGTAATGAAATATTTTATATTAGCATTTAGGCAAATCAGAAAAAAAAAAAATTGTGTTTCTCAATGATTTTTTAATCTCAAGATCTCTCTGTGCAAAGTTAGGTTTATATTGATAGTTGCATTCGAAAAAAATGTTTACAGAGAAGTTCTCATAATTTAAAAAATATAAATTATTAAAGATAAAAAAACATATAAGGTGGTGTAATATAATGTTATAAGTAACATTTCTATGGATTGTAAAAAATACTTGCAACATAGTGGTAGGTTGTGGGACTTACATGTCACAGGTCAAGGTTCAAGATTTTGTGTCTTTGTTTCTAGTTTGTGCAAAGATATATGATGTTTATGCTTTCGCAATTGTGAATTTTTGAGCTTTCATCAAACTCATTTCTAATTGATTAGATCTATGAGCCAACACCATGCCTTCCCAAATTGCAATAATCTTGTCAATAATACATCTACATTTCATTGGGGCAATCTTCTCTTTAACTAATAATGAAAAGTTGGATATGGTAGACTTGTAGTGTGAGAGATTTGACTATAATTTTATATAAAAATACTAAACAACGTTATCAATAGCCTATCAAAAGTAGTTTTGTATCCACATCTTCACTATTAAATTAATACCACCTCTATTCATGAACTAATTAAGGCAGAGAAGATTTTTTTGCATGATATTTGATTGAAAGTTATTTTTTTTGCAGCGAAGTATTCATAATTGAAAAATAAATTAATTGAAAAATAAAATCATAAAAGTAGTTATTCAATTTAATGACATGAGTAACATTTCTATGATTATGCCTCTTAAATGAAATCGGGAATATGATGGACATAACATTAAACTATGAAAACTCAATGTCTATGAAAACTCCATGTCTGAAGCAAAGAAGTGATTATAATTGTAATAATTATAACATAAAATTATATTGGAGGACTGGAACAAAATGAACAGCGAACAATGGAAATAAAAAAATTATGTATGAATAGAGTAATATACTTATTCAGTGATGATAAGAGGTATGAAAAGAATTTCTATTAAGAAGAGAGGTGAGTTGCAATTTTGAAGAGAAGTTGAAAGCCCTAATGCTATTTAATTTAACGGAAGATGACAAACATAAATTCTGTATCCTGCTGTAGAAAGCAGAGTTTGGAGACTAATACAGTCTCCTTATTACAAGTTTTATAAATCTAATGTCAATACCAGCTAATGGTGACGTTAAACTTAAAGCTGAGAGTCTGTCCAGACTGTACTAGAAAATCAAGGAGGGCATAGCCGCGAGCATATCTGAAGCGTCCAGTTCCTCCAACCACAGATAACTCCCTTTGAGGGAGATTAAATCGATTAGTCCCCCTGTATTTCAAGGCTGCTGCCGTTGTATTTTCCAGTCTGAAAGAGTATGGATGAAAGCATATGAAAACCGCTGTTGACGGGATCTGGCCTGGCCTCCACTCCTTGCATTCTTCCCAAAACCGTGGAGGAGGGATGAGGTCCTTGGGTTACCAGGTGGTTTATAACGTTTACTGTTCCATAAGAGAGCAGACCAGAAGAAGTTCCATTCACTCCTCCAACTGTTTCTATCGTCGCATCGACTCCACTCAGAGTCTCTTGCAGGTATAACACCATGTTCACTTGCCTACTCGCAGCAACCGCCAAATTAAAACCAGAAGAAGATAGCACTACAAAATTGAAGGCAAAGAACAACACGAGTGAAGATTTTGAAGCCATCACAAAGGCAATAATATCAGATTTTGAGTCTTGCCAAAAGAGTTTAGTGGCATTCCTGTGATCCACGCGAGTATATATAAGCATTTCTGCGGATACAAACTCAACTTCTAATTTGCTATGAGGAAAAATCAAACGATATGCTTGGAGTCAAATCACGTGAAACGAGTCTTAATTTTATATTCAACAAGGGTAGCGAAGACATTCATGGTATGCGCCTATTTGTCTTTCCCATGAATTTTGACTTAGTAGTTTCATTTTACATTTATTTGGGGCTGTGTTCTGAAAAAGCTGTTTGACTTAATAGTCTTTCCTTAACACCTGTTGTATATGCGGTACAGTCTTTCTTTAACACCTGTTGTGTATGCCTTGAATTTTCATAAGGATGTCTAAACTCAACTTGTTGGGTGGTTACAACTCTAATATTAACAAACTTTTCAAAAAATTAATTGTATATAATTAAGTTGTATAATAACAAGTTTATAATAGATTATGTAATAGTATGTTAACAAGAATGTAACTACTGGGTAACTACTGTAAAAAGATTAAAACTAGGTTGTTTAGTATAATAAAGTTGTGAAATATTAAACCTTTCCAACTCCTATGACCATAAGGTTATCGTTACAAAATAAAACCAATTAAATAGATGGAATTTTTAAGTTTCGTTCTCTTTAATGTACCTAATCCCTTGGTAGGGATCTTGATCCTTTTTATTCAACCAAAACTTGGTGTAGACTTTTAGCATAGAGAGAAACTTTCTAGTCTATCAACAAAAAATATCATGCATCAAATTTTTTTTAAAACGATATCTAGATCTACCATGTTGGGTGGCTTAAAATTACATTATTTAATACTTAAACATCACATAGAGCTATATTAATTTAGCAAAATATTGTAGACTATTCAGAAAACTTTTGATAGCATGAGAGTATGTTGTCATAGCTACATAAGAGTTTGGGAAATAAAGAAAACAAAACAAGTTTAGAATGGCCCTATTTAAAAATAATAATTATCCAAAAATATCTGAATCATTATCATTAGGATGGCTCAAAGCACCATCTATAAGATATTTCTCCATGATGTTAGGGTCCAAACCAAAACAAACAACAATTTTTTCAGTTGTAGTCAATTTTATAGTATCCTCCTAGATGGATTTTGAAACAAGGGTAGGATTTTTTTCTAAATTCAAATGGGAAAACTTATTTGAGTGGGGTATAGGTGCTGACCCATCATTGTGTGGAGGTGGATAAGCCATACCATTGAGCTAAGAAGGAAAAATCTAGCTTTAGTGCAGATCAGACCATCCAACCTTACTATGGAATCAACAAGGTGAGTATCCTTTAGCATCATCATCTTCCTCGCAAGGTGTCCTCGCTAGAGGTTGAAGAAAATGGGACATGACAAATAACTCATGACACATTTCCCCAATATTCCAAGTTAGTCTGAAGGTGAGAAATCTCTAGAGCCACCTTATTGGCTTGCACTTGAAACTACATGAATACACAAGAAATGACAATGGATTTATTGTAAGGAGATAATTTAGGATCAAAAAAATATTTAGCATACATGATTGAATTTTTTCCTTTCAAAATATCAAAAATAACTTCCTCTAAAATTTTTACAAATATGTGTTTATTATATAAGGCGCATGGGAAAATCCCACATAATAATATTTTTTCCAAATGAAAGGATCTACTCTCAAGGGTTTGGATAACTCTTTTATCAATGTCCATCCTAATTAGGTACTATTGCAAAGAAATAACATAATGCACAAGCATTTGAGTGTCTACATAATGGCTATTATATTTAGGACCCCTAGATTTATGTTGTGAAGACCAAGTGGATAACCTTGATAAAGTAATTAGTATGAAAAGTAGGTCAACTTCGGCTCCATAATAGCATTCAAGAGTGTTTGAAATCATTTTCTCCAAAATTTATAATTTACATCCAGAGACTGGAACAAGAATTAGATTTCCTAACCATCAAAAAACATGGTCATAACAAGTCACATCCCTTGTTTAAAGATTAGTTTATTATAGGTATTCTAGGATACCACTTCCAATATTTCGACTAAGGCAAAGAATAATTGAGTGTGTGTTTTTAGAGTATTTCAATAGGAACAAAATCCATAATCCCTTGGTAGTAATTTTTTCATTTTTATTCAAGAAAAACTTGATCTTGGATTCTAGCCAAGAGTTCATTCTAGTCTACTTAAATAAATAATGTTGCATTATATGAATTCCTCTTCTATAAAGCTTTAGTACATTAATTCATGAGACCTCTATGAGAGGCACATCATGGACATTAATAATATGATGCCACTATAAAATAAATTCATTAATAGAAAACACATCTTTAAACCCATTAACATTCAATATTAGCCACAATTTAATTTTTCTCATGCTTTCTAAGTACTCTTTACCAAAAAAATATCTAAGTAATTTGATGAGAATGAAGTATAATGAAGTTTTGAAATACTAACCCATTCCAAGTACTATGAACATAAGGATATCGTTGCAAAATTTGATTCCATAGAGTGAATTTCAAATCCCTTTTTCCATCAATAGACTGAATAATCCATGTTGGAAATAGGAGAACCTATTTTGTGACTAATGTCTAATATACCTAATCTAGTAGCCTCCTTAGAGATTGAAAAATAAAATTCCCAACTTACTCAAAGAAAAGCCTTACCATGTTCATACATTTTTTTAGGTAGGGATAAAGGTTTTTGACAAGGATCCTACCTAGGTATAGAAAGGAAAAAAGCCAAGATACAACAATAAAGTCTAAAATGAATAATAATAGAAACATGAAGCCAAGTTGCAGCAAAAGAACATCAACTACACAATATAAGAAAGTAAAATATACAATCATCCCCAAAGAATAAGATTGTTATGTTGAGAGTCATATGGGTTGGGGATGAATGCAACTTAGAATGGGATATTTTCTTGTTTTATACAATCCTCATCTCCACCTTGTTAACATCGTCATCAGTGTTAAGGTCACACGGGAGAAGAACCTCGATAAAAGACATGGGTTGGAATAGGGACTTATAAGGAGAAGTGGGGTTTCCCTCTCCTTAAGTGACCTAGAAGTGACCTAGGGGATATGTGTCAATGAATGTGATTCATGAATAGGAACCCAAGTGGGAATATCCACAATAGTTTCCACCATTAATGAGATCTTTTCAAGAGAAGAATCATCAGAATGATGAGATGAGGAATTAATGGTAAATTGAGAAGGGCGTGATCCTTCCACAAGGCTGGATTAGCACAGAGTTTTCACTTAGATCACCCATAGTCCACAATCAAATGTCCAATTTCAAAGCATCTATGACAATGGAAATCTACTATTTCGTAGTACATTCATTGAGTTCATAAACTTCATAAAGCATATCTATAACCAAATTTTATAGATGATATAAGGTTTTTGATGGAACTAATATGAATAATAATAGACATAGGTTGAAGTAAGAATTTTCCAATATATTGGAAACTTCCCTGCCAAATAGAGATTCTTAATAATCCAATATGAGATTCTTTTTACATGTGATAAACCACATACTACCACATGAAGCATAGAGTATCTTGTAAAGCAAAATAAATTCCAAGAAACAAAAATACTTCACATTGAAATATCCACTTAGAATCATACTTTCTCAACCAAATAAGTTGGGGTAGAAAGGAATTCCTATAAAATTAAGATTTTTTCATTAAACATTCGAATTTTGATTCATCAATGTTGAGCACCCTATTATAGAAGACCTATTGGTTTTGAGAGGTTTTGTAGGGGACTGTAAAACATTATTGGCTAATTACTTGTTTCTTATGAGAAGGTTCCTGAGATTGAGCACTTACTAGTAATGAAATTTGAAGGCTTGAAACATTTATGGAAATTATGTGAAGCATTTATTAGTTTCTCTAATGGTTTTAATTTTTTTCTCAATGAATATTTCACCTGAAGTATTTGGAAAAATTTCTTAGATACTTTATGTCTAACTTTAAGTCGTTTTATCCTATATGTTATTTTCACACAACACACAATATATGCCTCTACAATATGGATGTAGATAAACCACATATATTTAACCCTCCCCTAGTTCGAGGTTTTGGAAAAATCAATAGCAAGGTCGGGATCACCGCCTTTTATGTGCTTGATGTACTCAATGAAGCCCCCCTTCTTCAAGATCCACCAAATCGTAACATCCTATTTCACTGCCTAGAATGAAGTGGGCTCAATCCGTAACCTCTCACCACCCATGCTCAGCTCATTCTACTATGTCAAATTTATTCTCCTTTGTTTATTGGTTTTGTTCCCCTCAAAACCACCTTTATCTTTTCTTGCCATCAAAATGGAGCACTTAATTTTGATGACCTAGTTCCTCTTAACTTATCTTAATCTTTTATGGCTCATGCAAGATTTATTGGTTTTGTTTTTCATCATTAATACGTTTGTTGACATGACTCCAAAGCATGTTTACCCTCCATTTTCCCCAATCTGCCAAATCATTACATTGATTGGCCAGCTGTCCGCACTGGAATTACTCTTACGAAACACATGGCACACCACCATGTCATTGAAAGCTTCCATCATTCTTTGGGATTCAAGTATCATGTTTTTTATGTTCCACCCATACTTATAATTCCCTTCAATGGCTTTGATGATTAACAAGGAATCTCCTTCTATCATGATTTTCATATACTTGAGTCTCTTGGCAATTCTAATTCCCTTCACGTCCGCATATTCCTTCGTATAATTGCTAGAATTATTCCCTAATAGGACATCATACACAATTAATCAGTTTCCAAGATGATCCTCAATTAGACCACCCCCACCTACCTTTACCTCCCTTGGATTTGCAGAACCATCAAAAATTAGTTTTATCCAATCCTTGGGCGATGGTTTCCATTTGGAATTTGTCCTATCCTTCTTTTTGTCATTCTTCCCTCTAGTTTTGATCAAACTTATTCTTAGAGCTTGGAGAATAGTTATATCTTTCTCATAAAATGAGTTATCCCACTTGTGTTTGTATATTTCAATGTTATCTATGATATTTTGCTTAATCTTGCTAACTACCTTAGTTATGCTTGTTCCCTTATTTTGGAAAATCCTATTGTTCCTCTCTAGCCAAATACACGATAAAGTATGTGGGAGTGAACACTTCCAAATTAGATTGATGATCTCAGGCTTGAAGGCACCTTTCTATTGCTCTACAATATTATTTAAGCTTCCCTGGAGGGGGAGTTAAACATTAAATATAGTAATTATGTCCGCTAAAACTTGGAAAGAGAACTTGCATTTTATAAACAAATGGTGGACCGACTCAGCTTCCTTCTTACAAAGATAACACCTATTGATGAGGATCATACCCCTTTTCCTCAAATTGTCCACAATCAATATTTTGTTTAGAATAGATTCCCACCTGAAAAAATTTACTTTAGGAGTTATATATTTATTCCAAACTCTAGCACAGTCCTTGTTCTCCTCATTTTAAAAAAAAAATCATACCCACATTTAACTTCATACTCCCCTAAGTTTGTGTTGCTCCAAATTATTTCATTCTCCAACATTCTATTAGGGATAGGAGTTCTTCATAATTTGTTATTGAGCTCTTCAAAAGGTTTGATTGGTCCACCATAGCTAGCAAGAGGTTGGATAGTAACCCACTTTGTCTCTCAAGGATCATGGTTCCAGTAGTTTTGAACCTTATCTCCAAAGAGCTAGCTCAAGTGGAATTTGAGAAAGTTTCATGGCTCACTCTACCCCAATGGTTTCTTATCAATCCAAGAATCCTCCTAGATCCTTGCTTCATTTCCTTTTCCAATATTCCACATTATCCCTTGAAGCAGAAGGTGTTTGCAGTGACAAAGATTATTCCAAAAGATGGATCCCATGTATATAGATATGGTGTGGGCTCCCTATATCCTATTTACCTGAAATATTTCTCGAGAAAGAGTGTCATTTTTTGGGTTTGAGTATGTTTATTCATCATCAATCCCTCGTATCATATGGAAAATATCTATGGCTCCCTCCCAAGATGAATGTATGGATCAGTGAATCTTCATATCAACTTGGTCCATTGGGGTAGTGTATCTTGCATGGTTACTTGTGTCTCATGTTCATTGTCCTCTAAGAGGGTACCCTAAGAGGGAAGAGCCTATCCCTCACGTATATTTGTGAGGGAGTTGGCCAAAAGGGAACCCAGAACCTCCATCCAAATAGCCTAATGCCCCACTAGTGCACTGCAACATTTATTTTGTTAAATTTAGTGATTTGTTGACTTTATCGACCCCTGCAAACGTGCGTGAGGGTTAGGAAAAATGCTCTGAGAGGAAGAGAATGTTGCAAGGTCATTCTCTCTACTATTCCCATGAAAACATGACTTGTTCTTCTCCACGTTGTAGATTTCATCTTCCTTCTCCTCTTGGTGATTGGGATTTTATGCCTCCATACCATGATTGGTGGGCACTTCTACCCCACTTTGACATGTTTACCTATTTGGATTTCAAAATTTCAACTATACTTATTTCATAAGGCTAGAAAAACTTTATATGGCAAAAGCTAATAACACTTTCAATACTTCTTGAGACTCTATTCCTAAGGGAAAAACCTTATATATGGTGGTTGGAAAAAACCTAATAATAACAATCAACCTAATTTTGATCAATTTACAATGAGACATATACCATTAATTTTTTTGGTTTGAAAAGTCTTTAAAATTAGAATTCTAAGAAACGTAATTTGAATCCACCCAACAACTTGACTTTAGACATCCTTTTCAACCGCTTCAATTAGAGGAGAGAATTATAGACCGCTTAAGTAAGAGGAGGAGAGAATACTTTTCATACACTATTTTCGGAACACAGCCCCAAATAAATGTAAAATGAAACTACTAAGTCAAAAATTATGGGAAAGGCGCGTACCATGAATGTCTTAGCTATCCTTGTTTGAATTTAGAATTAAGACTCGTTTCACGTGATTTGACTCCAAGCATATGGTTTGATTTTTCCTCATAGCAAATTAGAAGTTGAGTTTGTATCCGCAGAAATGCTTATATATACTCGCGTGGATCACAGGAATGCCACTAAACTCTTTTGGCAAGACTCAAAATCTGATATTATTGCCTTTGTGATGGCTTCAAAATCTTCACTCGCGTTGTTCTTTGCCTTCATTTTTGTAATGTTATCTTCTTCTGGTTTTAATTTGGCGGTTGCTGCGAGTAGGCAAGTGAACATGGTGTTATACCTGCAAGAGACTCTGAGTGGAGTCGATGCGACGATAGAAACAGTTGGAGGAGTGAATGGAACTTCTTCTGGTCTGCTCTCTTATGGAACAGTAAACGTTATAAACCACCTGGTAACCCAAGGACCTCATCCCTCCTCCACGGTTTTGGGAAGAATGCAAGGAGTGGAGGCCAGGCCAGATCCCGTCAACAGCGGTTTTCATATGCTTTCCTCCATACTCTTTCAGACTGGAAAATACAACGGCAGCAGCCTTGAAATACAGGGGACTAATCGATTTAATCTCCCTCAAAGGGAGTTATCTGTGGTTGGAGGAACTGGACGCTTCAGATATGCTCGCGGCTATGCCCTCCTTGATTTTCTAGTACAGTCTGGACAGACTCTCAGCTTTAAGTTTAACGTCACCATTAGCTGGTATTGACATTAGATTTATAAAACTTGTAATAAGGAGACTGTATTAGTCTCCAAACTCTGCTTTCTAGAGCAGGATACTCAATTTGTGTTTGTCATCTTCGTTAAATTAAATAAATTTTAACGCTTAGGTTTGGAAATTACAAACAAAAATTCGTGCGCGTTTTACCTGATTTCAAGTTTTTTTTTTCCGATTTTTAGCTCCCCATTTTGGTGCGCTTTCCCGAATAACTATTTTCACTAGAATCTCATAAATCAAAATGCTCTTTACCATCATATCTACAAACAATTATTAATGAGAACTATGTTATTATAGGGGATATACTGAAAGGGTTTCCTCCCAACAGAGATCACGATCATGTTATTAAGTTAAATGTATTACTTAGGGTGTGGTATAGTTGCATTACTCATGCAAGATGGTCCTCCCATTGCATTTGAGATTCATCAAGTCAAAGGTAATAATATTTCAAAACCAACTTATGAGAGAGTAATGACGACTATTCTTCACATGATCAAATAGTCGAGGCCATATCTCATGTGTTTCCACTTTAAGGTGAAAACAGATCATGATAGTCTCGGACACATCTTAGAGAAATGATATCATCTAAAAAACAACATAAATGAGTCAAAAAATGTTACATTGCGAATTTGAGATCATTTATAAGAAATGAAAGTAAAATATGGTGGTTAATGCTCTATCTAAGATGGATAAGTGCACATAAGAATTATTATATGTCATGTGTCCATATTATAGGAAGATTGAGTAGATCAGGAAAGATCAAAGTGGCAGAATGACACATAGACCATCACTCTCATTCAAAACCTTCAACAAGATCTGAGCATGTCTGAAAAAATATATAGAATGGAGATGTGTTATGGTACAAGGATAGATTGTGTGTATGCAAGAACTCTAACCTTAAACTTCATGTTCTTAATGAGCCACATGCTTCTGCAGTGGGTGGCCATTCAATATTTTTGAATACTTATCATCTAATTAAGAAGGATTTATTCTAGGAAGGTTTGAAATGGTATGTCCAAAAATGTGCGACACAATTCTTGGTGTCTCATCATAACAAAGGATAAACTATTAAGACCCCGAGTCTACTACAACCTCTATTAATTAGTAGCAATTTTTTGCAGGATTTTTTTGTGTATTTCATCACATGATTACAACAATATAAAGATAAATGTGTAATGATGGTGGTTGTGGATAGACACACCAAATATGAACCATTTTATGCTTTGACACATCCATTTACAACAAGTGCAGTGGCCATATCATTTATGGATATAATTTGGGAACTACATGGTACACCAAAGATTATAGCTAATGATTATGACCCTATATTTATTAGCAATTTTTGGAAAGATTTTTTTTTCATGTTTTGGTACTCAATTGACTCGTAGTTTATCCTATAATCCCCAATTATATGGGTAGACTAAGCTAGTAGAAAAAAATTTGTAGGGGTATGGGTACTAGACATCATCGATCACCTCCACCTTGAATAATAGTTATACAGTGAGAGAAGTTGAGGAAAACATTCAACACCAAAAATAGCCACTTTTTAGCCTTATAGAGAATGTGGAAATGAAACATAACTGCATGAAGCAACAAGTTGATCAAAACTATAGTAAATGACACTTATAAGTAGGAGACATTGTTTTTGTGTGATTGCAATCTTATAAGTAACCATATTTAAAATAACATAATAAGGATAACAATATTTCACCTAAATACTATGGTCATTATTAAGTTTTAAAAAGAATTGGTAGTATGGCAACATATAAATTCAAGCTCCCTTAGTCAACCATCATACATCAAATTTTTCATGTTTATTTTTTAAGAAGGTCATTGTACAGAAGGTGTCATCCCAGTTAGTATTACCCGAGCTTGATGTGAAGGTTAAATCATCTTGGATCCTAAAGAAATTATTTAGAAACACACTAAGTGGTTAAGGAAAAGGGTCATTACTGAGTATCTGATCAATTGGAATAATTTGTACAGTGAAGATGCAACATGGGAAGATGAAGCATTCATGTAGCATAATCCTAAAATTTCCAACACTGGGGACAATATTGCTTTGAAATGGAGGGGAATGCTACTCCCTTGATTTAGTGTCATATATAGATATATGTGTGGCTGACATGTGGCTAACATAATATATTATCTTGTCAAATATAATTTATTTAAGCTTATGTATGCTTAGTAGGTCAACCTAGGAGGTTTACATAACATAGTAGGGTATATATAGGACTTATTAATTCATACACGACCATCCTATTGAAAACTTGAGTCTTATTGTATGGTTTGGAGGTTGTCCCCTTGAAGTGGATAACTTATTGTTCTTGCATATTGTGATCTTTTCTCTTTATTTTGGTGTTCTATTATGGTTGATATTCAAATCTAGATAAGTGATATCATTACTTCTTCAAGGATTGATATTGCATTTTGTAGTCCTTCTCTTAAATACTTATGTGATCTCCTGATAACCAAAGATGGAGAGATGAGGTCGTTCTAAAGAGTGGGATAATCGTGATCCTATATTTGACTTGTGTGAAATGTTTGCCTATCTAATTTAGCCTAAGTTGACCTAGGAAACTTCTACATTTGAAAAATTATTGTTTGGGTTAGCCTAGAATATTTATAGAATTGTTGGGGGTTTCTACACCATCTTAGTTTAGGAATCGATATGAAAATGGAAAAAAAATGACCAGAAGTTTGAGGATGCAATTTTTATATATCGTGAGGATTCTTGATGAGACAAATATGAGACAAAAGTGTGACCTAGCGGCTATGGAGTACTAAATTGAGTGAGATGCATGTAAGAGTAATTTAATTAATTGTATTTATGGGAATACACTAGAGTAAATTCCAAATGATTATTGTCAAGTGCCATTGGTCTTAGGGTATTATACATAGATATGGTATTTTCAAGGTAAATAGGGAACCTTGGAAACTCAAGTTCATTAGTGTACTTTATCTAAAATGTTGTGTTTGGAAAGTGTATTATTTGGATTGTAAAAATGACCTTTTGGGTGAATTTTTTTAATAATTAGATTTTCTAACCTTTATTTTCTGGAATAATGAGATTTTATTTTACAAAAAAAGAGTTTCCCAAACCTTATCACACTCAGCACCTCAATCAATGTAAGAATTAAATACTATATTTTAATCTCTAAATTATTGAAAAGTGCTTTTTGGCTTGAGGTGAAACTAAAATATACATGACTTCCTTAATTTTACAACTTCAATAAATGTCTCTTGATTTTCGACCCTCTTTTCATAGATGCACTAATGTAGTTATGTATTTATAGAATTCTTGAATTCAAATTAGGACTCTATTTTTGCACATACCAACCAACAATGTGGGGAAAAATTAAAAAATGTCAAAATCATAGGGACTTGAAATAGGGGTTAAAAGAGACCATAAAAAGCTAACTAGAACCGTAGTAATACAACTTTGGTGAACCAAAACCATAATGTTATTATTTTTGCAAAAGACCAAAAAATGGGAAAAAAGGCAATAATAGAGAGAAACTAAGGAGAAGAGAAAAACAAGATGAGACATGAAATAATATAGGAAAACACTTTGAAATTCAAACAAACGTAAGAAACAAACAAGCCAACAAGAGCTTATTCTAGACTGACAGTCAATAAGAACACAAATACACTAACACTATAGAAAATAAATAGTCTCGTGCCATAATTAGGTGTCTACAATAACATAAAACTTATAAAAATGTGTCATCTTAAATAGGTGGCTCCATAGACCATGTTCATAAGAATTTCAACAAAATAAACACGATGGAATTTATCATGTAACATTTCTTATAATTAGAGTATTGGATCTAGTCAATTCATATGGTATATTAAGGAAAAATTTAGTGGAAAATATTCATAATTTGGCTATTTATGTATATTTTGAAAGTCCCATTTGGCTATTTGGACATCATATGCCCACCCAAGATTCACCAATTTTTTTTTTTAAAAGATTACTATTTCCCACTCGTATAGCCAAATGATTTCTGGTATCAATATTTTTTTAATGGATCGCCTTTAAATTAATCGGTGAGGATTTCAAAACATGTTTAGATAGCTATGAATTCTATTAGCCCTTAGATACTAATCACTAACATTTTAGAGGGAAAATTTTAAATTTGATTAAATTCGCCACTTATATATGTATGTGTGTGTGTGCGTGCGCGTGTGCGTGTGTATATGTATATGTGTGCACATGTGCATGCGCGGGGCGCGCGCGCGCGTGTGCATGTGTGCGTGCGTGCGTGTGTGTTGATATGAAAAATATATTGGAAGCACCAATTCAAGTAACAATCTATTCAATTAAAGGATTATCTAAGCTTAAAATTAGAATAGGGATTCTATGATATGTGATAGGATTTAATTAAGGAATTCCTAGTACAATTTAAGCCATAAAAACTTATTGCTTGCATCTTGGTTTGAATTGGTTCAACTAGCAGTCATTTGTAGCCTTAACAATGAAGATCTTTGTAATTTTTCCTCTGGGAATCATCCCACAATTCCCGAGGAGTGAAGATCATATGCGTATATATAGAAAAAGTCTCTCTTAGTGTAGTGGAGGAAAGGCTTAGCAGTACACCTTTTGGAAAAGCGTTGAAAAGTTTCTGAGTAAAGGAAGACTAGGGTAAGAATCTCTCGATCCAAAATAGCATCATGACACATTACAAGAGATTGAAAGATGAGATATAATTTTGATATGATTTGCGAAGAAGGCTTAAGAGATCACGAGTCTACTCGAAATTACTTGAAATGATTACAGGTGGCCAATGGATCAACGATCAAGGTTTAATCTTGGAAGTATTGGGGAAAATGGGTCTAGGTTTCATAGCTCAACAACTTTTGTTGTTTAAATAACGCATATAATGCACTTCATACCATAAATAGAATAGAAAAATGAAATATAACCTAAAGAGAACATTTCATATTCACCAAAATATTTTTTAAAATTAGAAAAGTTAAGTAAGATTCATTTACATAATTTGCAACCATTTTTTAATGATTTTTTCAATTTTCTCCATAGTCATGCGATAGCCATTTTTGTAAGAATCATCATCTCAATGAATCCTACCTTTAGAAAGATTTTCCACCCTTTCTATAAGTTTTTTCTTCCATGGGTGAACCTTAAGATTTTCAACACATAAAATACATGGAGAGAATAATATGAAACCAATATAAAATGAAGATAGGCAAAAACATATTTGATTCAAACCTATTTATCTATTTTGGGGCTCCAAGAGCGTTGCTTGATTTTCCAAATTTCACAATGAGTTGCTAGGAAACGGTTCTCATTCCTTGGAACCCCAATATGACCACAACACCTTACAAAACCAAAAAACATGGAGGGAGTCAAGGGGTCATATGTTATACATCCATATGATTAGGCCTCAAGGATTTTGAATAATTTGGTAAACACCACACCAATTATAATGTAGTTCAACATGTATGCCATTTTAATGCAAGTTTCCCACCTCTTTTCACAATCGATGACCTAATACATGCAACAATAAATGTTATATGTTCTTCTCTAAATGTTCTAAATCTACTTTTTGACTCATGGATGCAATTGAAATATATGATTTTACTTTAATAAATGTCTCTTGATTCTCTATTTGGTTATATGCCCTTTTGTCCTAAATACATTATTACAATTTTGTATTTATAAACTTCTTGAATTCAAATTATGACTATGTGAAGTCTTAGTCTGATATATGTACAATCTGTGTGAATCACTCTCTTTGAGTGTAGAGATGTGCTCTTCTATTTTGAGTCTCTGACTCATGCACTCTTGTGACTTGTCTATTAAGCGTGATCTAAAGCCATGCATTGACCACTACCACTCGTTGGATTCCATGGTTTGAACCTTGAACACCTTTGGTTGAAAATTCACGTGTTTAAGTGGTTTGTGTAAGAGGTAAATAAATATTTTGTTGTACATAAGCTTAAGATATTTTTATTGATATGAACGGTGATTTAGAATTATATTTAAAGAAAAACAATATTCATGCAGATGATGGATGTTATGGAAAATAGTGAGTCAGTTTTTGAACGCCGTTGTAGTAACCGGTAAGTATAAAACAACCAAATCCAATATTTGAAACATATGGAAAGTCAGCACTAAGAGAAGACATAAGACATTAGATTTGGCAATATGGAAGGAAATGCCAATTATTAAAAGGAAAATATGAACTAATATCAAAAGGAAAACAAGCGGTTATACCTCAATCGTCTTCGAGGTAAGCAATTTAAAATGTTCCTTTTGAGATGTTGATTCATTTTAAATCGATTTTATATAAATTATCTTTTTTTATCGAAGATGAATATATTTGTTTTATGAAATTGTTTAATTTTTAAAAAATTAATTCTTTTGATGTATATTACTTTTATAATGACTTTATTATTAAATTTTAAATTTTAATCTTAATTAGTTAATGCATTTAATCAAAATCATTTTATTGGATGATTGTGGGTTTTATTATAAAAACATCAAAAGAAAATATTATGATAATTTTATAGTGTTTCTTAGATATATTAACACATACTTCAAAGAGAGTCATATTTCATTTGTATCTTAAATTGTTTTATTATAAGTAAATGTTGATTTTTATATCTATATAAAAATTATAAAAAATCAAAAGTAAAAAATAAACGTCATGTGCAAGGTGACGTAAGTCTAAAAACCATTACAAAAAATCTTGACAGGTACATGTGACCGTCAAATTTAACCCTTGACTGTAATGGGCCACCACATTTGTTGAATCGTCTTTCTTTTTATAAATGGACAAGTCCTAATGACCATACCCTAATCTCAGACATAAGAAAACCAAATATAATGGATGTCCAATACTGTTGAGTTTGTATGTTGCGTCTACAAAATAGAGACAAAAGGATATTGCAAACTTAGGGGTGGGAAATATTGATTGTGACATCAACTTTTTCTAGGCGGTTAGGGAAATCCAATTGATTAAATAAGGAAGAGAACCGCAACTTCAACAGCTTCTATGATGCCCATTTTTCTTCGACGTAGCGGTGGCTACAACATTTTTGGTTTTAGTAAATGAAGCAGGCGCGGTGGTTAGAGAGTTAGAGGGTGGCAGGATGGGTGAGCTAGAGATCAGTGGCATGGAGGAGAGGGAATTAGTGACGTGGGTTGCGACGACTGGGGTTGTGGTAGGATTTGCGGAAGTGGTGGCAATATTAGGGGTAGTGGTGGGGGGTGTCGCGGCGGGAGAGGTTGTGGAGGGAGGGATTGCAACTAACGGGGTGGCAACGAGATGGGTGGTGACCAAGGTGTTAAAGGGTGGGGTTATGGCAGTGGGAGTAGGAGAGGCAACGGGTGCTTTGGCTGAAGGGGAGGATATTATGGGTGTTGTTGCATGCGGTGTGCTTGTTGTGGGAGGAGTAATGGTGGTGATGGGTAGAGATGTCATGGTGGTGGGAGGAATGTCAGTCGTAACACGAGCAGTTACCTTGGTTATTGGCAATGTCTTGTCTAGATCTGTGTTTTCATTCTACGGTGGCCTTGGCCTTACCCTAATGGCAAGGGTGTAGCCCCATTGGAAATTTCTCATTGTATATATAAAGCATCAATATTGTTAGGTTGTTTTTTCTCTTTTGAAATAAATATTATTTTGGTTGTTCCTTGTGTTGCTAAAAAAATAGTCTCCCTTGTACTCTAAACTGCGGGGAGCGCATGGTGTAACATGATTTGGCCACTAGCCTAACATTTGGATTCAAGTATGTTTTCCCTTTACTTGTTAAATCTACATACAAGGATATGGATAATCGATGACACCCTCTATTTGTTTTGTTTTGTTGGTACCAAGAAGGATATGTATGTAGATCCATATAAACTGGTTTCTATTAAAAAATTATATATATTTCCTTTGTCTTTTTTTAGGTTTAAGCTTTGCAAATTTTCAATGAATTAAAAGAATAATTTTATGTAGTGGACTATTTTGACACCCATTGGCTTGTATTTAGTGAACATTTAAATAGCTCAACATGATGTTGATGTTTTCTAAAAAATAAAATATGATTGTTGAAGAGATAGAACCTTGTTAAGGCATTTTATTTTGAGAATCCTTAAAGCTTCATCTAGACTTAATTTACCCCTGCAATAATTTAAATTGATGATCTCATATCACATTCACATTAAGGTGATTTTCTATCATGTACATGCTACATGTTCTCTCGTTCTTGGCATATTCAATTGGTTCTTTATTTAAAGATATTACAAATGTCTATGGCACATAAAATCATTATAGTTGGATAGAAAATGCTTTCTATTATTTATATGAGTATAATGAATATGGATAATGGCTTGATTTTAATAACTATTTTCTAAGTTTTCAATTATAAATATTTAAGGTAAATAAATGTAACCTAATTAATCACTATTTAAAACAAGTATTATGTATATTTATTTTTAGAAATGCTATTGGTTAATATTTTTGTTATTGTATTCTATTGCACAAGCTTATGTGCCCCCTTCATCCTCTCATAGTGATGCCACTCAAATCATGACTAGCATTATTCTTTTTTATGTTTGTTTTGGTGTTAGGGAAACTTATAAATGTATATTTATTTACTGTTTGTCTAATACAATATTTAGAACATTTGATCATAAACATTAAACAAGATATGTCTTGAACAAGAAATGTCTTTAAAATTAAACAAGATATGTCTTGCAACTGATGGTCTTTATCAATCTCCTCCACCTTTTTTTCCATAGTTCAATGTATTGATATTAATTTTGTATTATTATTATTATTATTATTATTATTATTAGGAAAGATACCAATGGCGTTGTTCAAAACTGTTATTGTGATAAATGTTATAACTAATTTGAAATTATTATGAAAATAGGAAATATCTATTAATAATTACTTTAAATTTATTTTCTAAGTTAAATATGGGGTGTTTATTTATATACATCTATACATATTATTACACTTAAAGATATTCTCCAAAGGGGAGTGACACCTCTTGGCTCTGACGTGCACTAAAGTGATTTGTGAATGCTACTTCGACGTACATCAACGTCCTCGAAAAAAAAATACTCATCGTTGATGTGGTGGAGACTATAATCCACCTTAACAGCGTGGCCCTCAACTACCCCCACAACTGCAACATAAAAATATGTCATATATTTCATTTTATTTGTTCCATACCTTCAAAAATGGACAATGTTCTTGTGGAGATTATTGGTGAACCGTGATATTAAGTAAAGCAAGATATAAACACAAGTTTGTACTTTAACAAGGTTCATTGTGCCAGATTTATGATGGGAAGAAGGATTTAGGTTTTAATTTAGTTCTGAAAAAGTGTTGTGGTGTTGTTTAATATAGTACTGTGTGCGTCCCCACCTAGATATGATTATAGCGTATTTATTAAAAGCCATGTTTTATAATACCATAGAGGAGTCATACTCATGAAATTTTACTCTTTATTCAGGAAGCCTGTAGAACTGTGGATTTAAAAGCTGGAAGAGGAAGAGGAATGGAAATGAGAGAGAAGAAAAATGGATGGAGGGGAGCATCTCTTCATCTTCTTTGCTCTCAACTTTTCCAACTGAATGGAAAAAATAAGGTATCTGCGTTCAATATAAGTTTAGATAGAGGCTGAATAAGTACAATAAACTATGTCACTAGGATCAACTGTATAGAAAAAATGTGATGCAGAGCATTCCTTGTGGAACCCAAGAAAAAATAAAACACGGGAATTTCGGGAGCGTTTAATGTAGATTAAATCTTAGTCAACTAAAGAGTATATATTTAAGTTAGTGGTTTGTGAGTAGGTGAGTGATAGTTGAACACTTGAATACTGATGTACATGATAGTTGGGCATTTTTCTATTATGCGGAAGTTTTGTGCTTGGAAGAGGGAGAGAAACCTGATAGAGAGGGAGAGAAGGAGAGTAGGTTGCAAAAGGTTGACTGAGCTTTAATGGCTGAGAATAATTAGTAGGCTGTAATTGTTTTGTGTATCTGACCAGGATCAGCTGAATATAATGAAGTATGCGAGGCATTAATGAGAACTGTTCCTCCATTTGTAGAGGACTGTTTATTGACATATGCTATTGTATATTTTGGTGAATGTTTTGTTGTGCTTGTTTCCTTATTCTGGTGACTGTGGGTACTGCTGTTTGCGGTTTGTTTTATTTTTGGGCAGTGGTGGGCTGCTACTGTAATTGACTACATCATCAAGGTATCAGAGAATCCAAAGATGTTGTGAGTAGAGAACGTTTGGGGGCTGTGTTAGCTGTTATTGAGAGATAGAAAACAAATTTTGGGGATATGTGTGAGAGATTGCAATAGGATGCCTGTGTAGTGTTATGACTTAGCAAGGGAAATGCTCGAATTGCTTCAACTCTTTCTGGTCAATCGTCAATCAGGGATAATTTTAGTGGATAATTCGTAATATGGTGAATATTCCCATGTTTTGAAAATTTGGAAAAGAAAAATTTTCTAGCACAATTCAGTGGCTGTTCACCTAAAAATTACAATTTAATTTTTTTTAGGGGTCGGCTTCACTTACCCATGTAAATTATCCCCTTTATAAGCCTAGATTATTCTCCAAGTAGAACACTACTAGATCACTTCATACCACCTAGGGTATATGTATTATCAAGTACATAAATGCATGAAAGGAGGGCAAGAGGCTACAGGCGTGAGACAAAGAGGTATTACAGACACATGACAAGGGAGGTATTGCAGACATGTGAAAAGGAAGTATTACAGATGTGCGACAAGGGGTTCAGTAGTTGATGCGCACGACAAGGGGTTAAGTAGTTGATGTGCAACAAGGGGCTAAGCACTTGACGTACGACAAGGGGTAAAGCAGTTGACGCATGAGAAGGGATAAATAAGTTGACGCGTGATAAGGGGTTAAGTAGTTTGACGCGCACCAACATGTCTTATTGATGCGCGTCAACAAGTCTTGTTGTCACGAGTCAACAAGACTTGTTGACGTGCATCAATCAGACATGTTGACATGCATCACAAGTCTTATTGATGCGCGTCAATAAGACTCATTGACGCATGGATAGTGAATGTGTAATTAAGCAGCTTGCTTGCTGGGTTTTTGAATAAAATTTTTTTTGAGAATATTGATATGGAAATAGTTGGATTTTCTCAAGGTGGGACTTCAATGTAGGGGCTAGGTACTAGGAATGAAACATGCTTCCCTCCCTGTTTCACAATTGAATGATAAAGAGATTTTTTTTGAACGGCCAAAGATATGTCCTAATTGAAATGGAAAGGGATGAAGATAAAATGAAAATTGATTGGAAGGAGGTGAGTTGTCAGGTTGATTATGGGTGCAGATTATAATAGGGATTTGACTTCTTTTGAAAAAGATATGGGGTACTTGGTGAAGCTGCATGGATGGCAGCGACATTAGCCTTCCTCATAACACTGTTTGGAGTGGTGGCACCACTTAAGCTGCCACGATTCTTGTTCGGTTTCACAGTAATTTTTATGGAATGAGTTACATGGCATTTGTTGCCATGAAATTCACTTACAAGTACTTTATACTCACCGAGTCTGCTAAGAAAAGTATCTTGATAGGGTAATGCGTGTTCATAGCCTTAGGTATTAGGAATACATGAAATGAATAGAACGGTGCTCCCCTGATATCCAAATTAATTCTGGGGTTATGCGAGTTGATTGGAATGCATGATTCTGTATTTATGTTTTTGCTAGTTGTATGTTCACTAACAGTTATATTCATGAATTTTCACCATAATTTATTTTTTTTTTTGTGTTCTAAATTTGTTAAAAATAAATTGTTGTGTACGAGTACATGGTTGTCAACAAGGCTTATTGACGCACCTCAAAAGCCGTCAGTGTTTGCAAATATGCAGTCTCTCTGGCTCAAAAAAAGGTGAAAATCAATTCTGAAAAATTGGTAAATTCACCTTTCACTGAAACCGGTTCAGAGGAATTTTCGCAGGTATTTTCCACCTCCAATTTTCTATGGGTTTCTTAAAATGAACCCTGTTCCAATCGCTCTTTTGACACAATATGGCCTAGAAGCCTACCTTCATGAGCCAAGAATATGTATTTTTTGGGATTCAACGATACCCCAAATCTCTCGACATCTTTGAAATACCTGTCTCATGATAAAAGAGGTGATTTGCTGCATTTTTTGAGAACACAATGATATCATCAAGATATATCAGTACTATTTTGTTGATCAACCCCTTGAATGCCATGTCCATCACCCTTTGCAATGTGGCCACGACATTAGAAAATCCAAATGACATCTTCCTGTAGGCATAGATGCCCCCACTTGGTGGTGAAAGCCATTTTGAACTTATCATCTTCTTTCACCATTATCTGATTGTACCCTAAGTAGCTATCCAGGAGAGAGAATTTTTCCGAACCAGCCACTACTTGTAGGATTTGTTCCATTGAAGGGAGTGGGGTAGTGGTCTTTGAGAGATGCCCCATTTAAGTCTCGGAAGTCCACGCACAACCTAATTTCTCCATTCTTCTTTCTGACCAGGACCAAGTTGGCAACCCAGTTGAGTGCTTTATTAGAAATATAATTCTTTCCTCTATTAGCTTGTTTAGTTATTTCTCCATAAGAGGCTCAATGTGTGGGTTGACTGGTCTTTGCTTCTACCTGATGGGTTTAGCGTCTGGATCTAGTTCTATGGTATGTTGTGCCAGCTTCGGATTGAACCCTCGTAGGTCCTCATAGCCCCAAGAAAAGACCTCTGGGAATTCTTGACAAAGATAAATGAATTCAAATTTTTCTTGTTGGGTACTTACCTTGCCAATTTGCAATGTCTTGCCTTCAGCTACTGGAACTGTCTTCAAATCTTTTGAAATTAACACTTTTAATCATTTCAAAGGATCTTCAATTTTAATCAACTTAAAAGGATTTTAGCTTTCCAAAAATTGATTAGAATCTGATTTAGGACTGAATTGAAACTGAAATTAAGTTCACAATTTACTCAAAATTTCACTGTTGATTCGAAAGCCCCAAAAATCATTGTTTCAGATTTAATTGATTTTTCCAATTTTATCAATTCTGATTATAGTTGCATCCACATTCATTTTTGGAATTTAAATTACTTGCAAATATCAAAAACTGAAAATAAAAATTAGAACACAACACCAGATTGTTTACGGGGTTCAGAATTCCTACATCCCCGGGTTCGTGGTGAACCGATCCATTAATAATGTTAAAAATGTAAATACAATAACCTTTACATTAACCAATAATGAATCCAAAAAACTTGAAAAACTATGTTTCAGACCTTTGAAGGATGTTAATGGAGCTCAGCCTCTGTCCTTCACCTTCCTGATCCACTTGCAGTAGTGTCTCCCTTTGGTTCTACACCTTCATGTGACTTTAACATAAAATAAATCTATCACAAAAGCTCCAAATTGGATAAATTATCACACCATCACGATCTTCTCAAAATTATAAACAACTTTCATATATAACTCGAGATCTGGAAGTGAGCAGAAGTGCCTCAAAATTGCACTTTTCCTCCAAGTACCCCTTATTCCCTATACACAGACCTGCACTTGTCCTATTACAAATACAAGTGAGCTTTATTTATACCACTTACAAGAGGGTGGAGGGTTGGTAAGGCCTCTTATATTTTTAGATGAGGTGTTGGGTTCAAATCCCCCTTCCATAGGTTTAGGTGCCCAATTTATCCATTGACCCCACATTTGGTGGGAAAGGGATAAGATAAGCCTTTAAATAGCTTTTTGTCCACAAAATCCTCCTTATCCCATGGATTAGGATTATTCCCGTGGAATGGATTAAATAAAATATTATTATTATTATTTTAAATCCAAATCCACTAAAAACCTGCCAAGTGTCACACCCATAATATGCCATTTGTCCACGTCAGAGTGTGACCCACGTCATCATTTGACCACAACTTTGACTATGCATATCTTTCGCATACGAACTCAGATTTGGTCCATTCAAAAATGCGTCAGAAAGCTTGCGACGAGATATATACCATGGAACTAATTTTTAAAAAATTACAAGACCATCAATTTTTCCTTGTTGTCAATTGCCACATGTCACCTTGTCATTGGTCCACTTGTTGACATGTTGACCAAAGTTGACTTCCATGTTGACTGAACTTTGACTGGACATAACTTGAGCTCAGAGTGTATGTTTTTCACGTTCTTATAGTCGTTGGAAATATCTGAAGGATCTACTACACTGGCATGGTTTAGGGAATTTTAGGGAACTTTTGACACTGAAAAATATCCCCTGATCACTCCTCCCTACTGAGAAGGCTTTTTGTCCACAAAAAGTTGTGTATCAACCCACAAAACATGCTATCTCTTCCTGCATTGCAAAAACACATACAAGAACCTAGAAATAACATTATAGGTTAATAAAATGCAAATAGTTGATTAGCTAATTACATAACTGATCAGATAATAACACCCAATTAAGCTAGTGTTCAACTAAAACGTTGCAACCCTGTCAACTCTGCACACAACTGTGAACTGTCATACCCCACTGTAATGCCATCACAAATAACTGACCAGATAATAACACCCATTCTATTATGGAAACCTAGTGTTCAACTATCACTTTGTGATACAACTGATTACTTAAATTACAATTTCATAACACAGATCAGTATACCAGACATCTAAACTGCCCACAATTAGGCTAGTGCCCACTGTCCATCTGAAACTGTAACAACTACAAGTATTCACTATCCAGAATAAAATAGACTATCAACGCCCAAAAATAGCTATAGTCAACAACTGAATCCATGTGAATCTGCCAAAAACATTGTATCACCATCACAAATAATAAGTCAGATAATAACACCCATCTATAACGGAAGCTAGTGTTCAACTGACACTTTGTGATTATGTTGATTACAACTGTAAATATTCACTATCCAGAATAATTAAACCATCAACGCCCAAAATGGCTATAGTCAAAATCTGAATCAATGTGAATATGCAAATATTCTATCCATACACTGAACTGTAAAGGGATAGATTATAAATTGTATGCTTACCCAAATTGGTGAACTGCCATAATCTGCAAAATGATCACCTGGTACCTTTGCAAACCAGTTTGTTAGTGTAATAAATTTACACCCTAATTGCAACCACATCTGATAGTTACAAAAATCAAATTTTCCCAAAATAAGGGTCTTATAAATTAGTGCAAATAACACATGTGGATACAACAAGTTTGTCTATTTATTACAATATCAAACAGGTGCCCGAATGGGTCTTATAAGCATCCATAATATTTACACAAATGACAACACTATAAAACTACAAGTTTCAAAATAGACATTCTGATGATGCCCATATCCCTACATATTGTTGTCAGAAATGGAATAACCAACCAAAATGTGAGAATATGAATATGAGTATGATGAACCTATCACTCAAATCTTCTCTACGGCTGCTTCCAAATTATTTCAAAGCTGAATATAAACATAGGATCAAATCCCTAAAATATAGATTTGAAAATGTTTGCATACTATCACCAGTTACTATAATGCAAACATAAAGTTGAGGAATGTTTTACCCATCCAATTACTTGGATTTCTCCGTTTAGGTGGTTTTACTTCCCCAATACCAGAATGAGCATTTACATGAGTTAGATCAACAAATTTTGGTTTGACATTATTTTCCTTTTTAACAACTTTCCAATGTTGCACTGAAGGAACATACCAACACATCTTAACATCATGACCATTCCTTTTACAATGGGAACAAAATTTAACTTCCCTATTTTTAGGAGTCTTACCCATTTTTCCATTCTTGAACTCTGTCTAGGAGAATGATTCCTCTGTTTAGGAGAGGTAACCTTTTTCCATTTCTCGCCTTACCAAAAGAGATTGGTCTTTAGCACCTACCTTATCATTCACAAAAGGCATTAACTTCTTTATCATATTTTTCCTCTTCCAACAATATGTTGTAGAATGATTAGTACCTTCACAAAATGTGCAAGGAAAACCATACTTTTTGTCTACCAAAGCTATATTGTTCAGACTGAAAGAGAGTTTTAGAAGTCTTAGGATTTAATTTCCCCTTAGTGTTATTTTTAGTGTAAGTGGGAGGAGGTGGAATTTCATTACCTCATTTACCTATTTTCTTACACCTTTCATTGTTCCTCTTGATGGTGGAATCTTGTAATTCTAGAGGCATAGATCCTTGGTTGTTGGAAGCTTGTCTTCCTTCAGCTGCTTTGGAACTTTCTCCAATTTCCATTTGCCCACTAGAATATCCCAAACCTACAAACCGAGGTTGATCCTCTACCTGTATTGGGTTAGCATCACCTTGTCCATTTTTACCAAGGCCCTTTCCATTAAATCCCATCTTAACCATTAGTTTAGACCCAATTCCCTTAGTGTGTTTTTCAAACTGACCCAAAGGAATATCTGAAACTAAATGAGAGGAAGAATTAACATGTGAACAACTTACAGTGCATTCTGTCATAGTACCTGCATCTGATTTGGAAGGCATTTCCTTCTTGTGTTCACCTTGTTGCAGCTTTGCCAAGAGGGCATCCTTGGTCCATATTTCTTCCTGCAACTCTTTAACAAAGCCCATCAACTTCTTGCTCTGTGCAAGCATCTCATTGACATATTCCTCTTTCTTGGTTATAGAGGATTGTGGCTTAGATTTTAACCACACTATTTCCTCTTCAAGGAATAAAAATTAGCTCTTAGGAAAGATTTTTCTTCCTAGAGTTGGCGGTTTATGGCTTCAAGCTCATCCAGTTGCTCCTGTTTGGATGACTTGCCCATGATTCCCTGTTCCTGCAAACACAACTTGTACTTCCAAAACTGCACACTACAAAAGAAGATTAACACTCCCCAAAATGTCTACACACTGAAAAATTGAAATTAATACTGAAACTGAAGCCAAATTTTCAAACACAATTAGAAGCTAATATGGCAATCTAACTTCTCTGATACCAAACTTGATCTGAAAACGGGTGCTTGAAATTAACACTTTTAATCGTTTTCAAAGGATCTTCAATTTTAATCAACTTAAAAGGATTTTAGCCTTTCCAAAAATTGATTAAATTCTGATTTAGGACTGAATTGAAACTGAAATTAAGTTTCACAATTTAGTCAAAATTTCACTGTTAGTTCGAAGCCCCAAAAATCATTGTTTCAGATTTAATTGATTTCCAAATTTTATCAATTTCTAATTATAGTTGCATCCACATTCATTTTTTGAATTTAAATTACTTGCAAATATCAAAAACTGAAAATAAAAATTAGAACACAACACCAAATTGTTTACGGGGTTCAGAATTCCTACGTCCCCGGGTTCGTGGTGAACCGATCCATTAATAATGTTTAAAAATGTAAATACAATAACCTTTACATTAACCAATAATGAATCAAAAACCTATAAAAACTGTGTTTCAAACCTTTGAAGGACATTAATGGAGCTCATCCTCTGTCCTTCACCTTCCTGATCCACTTGCAGCAGTGTCTCCCTTTGGTTCTACACCTTTGTGTGACTTTAACATAAAATAAATCTATCACAAAAGCTCCAATTAGATAAATGATCACACCATCATGATATTCTCAAAATTCTAAACAACTTTTATATATAACTTGAGATCTGAGTGGAAGTACCTCAAAATTGCATTTTCCTCCAAGTACCCCTATTCTCCTATACACAGACCTGACACCTTATTACAAATACAAGTGAGCTTTATTTATACCACTTACAAGAGGGTGGTGGCGGCAAGACCTATTATATTTTTAGATGGAGTTTTGGGTTCAAATCCCCCTTCCATAGGTTTAGGCACCCAATTTAGCCATTGACCCCACATTTGGTGGGAAAGGGATCGGATAAGCCTTTAAATAACTTTTTGTCCACAAAATCCTGGGTTTATCCCATGGAATTAGGCTTATTCCCGTGGAATGGATTAAATAAATGGTGTTTATTATTATTATTATTTTAAATCTAAAACCACTAAAAACCTGCCACGTTTCATGCCCATAATATGCCATTTTTCCACGTCAAAGTGTGCCACGTCATCATTTGACCACAACTTTCACTATGCATATCTTTCGCATACGAACTCAAATTTGGTCCATTCAAAATGCATCAGAAAGCTTGTGACGAGCTCTATACCATGGAACTGATTTTTAAAAATTACAAGACCATCAATTTTTCCTTGTCACCAATTTCCACATGTCACCTTGCCATTGGTCCACGTGTTGACCTGTTGACAAAAGTTGACTTCCTTGTTGACTAAACTTTGACTGGACATAATTTAAGCTCAGAGTGTCCATTCTTCACATTATTATAGTCATCAGAAATCTCTTTGAAGGATATACATCACTGACATGGTTTACAAAATTTTAGGGAACTTTTGACACTGAAAAATATCCCTTGATCGCTATTTTTGTAGCTCTTGAGTAGGTCATTCTTTGCATCATGTTGCCCCCTAACTTGATTGACGATTAGCTCACTATCACCAAAAACTTACAAATTCATTATGCCTCTTTTCCTGGCCCAATGAAGTCCATGAATTAAAGCCTCATATTCAACTATGTTGTTTGAACATGTAAACTGAAATCTGAAATTTGAATAATACTTGACGCTCTATGGAAAAATCAACATTACACCTCCTCCAGCACCTTGTTTCCTCATTGAGCCATTGAAAAATAATTTCCAAACTTCATTTTCATCCCTATATTTTCCATCTTGGTGATATTAGGAATGGGTGAATTTTTTTCGTGTACACAATACACACCCAGTTCATATTCTTCAATTTCCTTATATGGGTCGAACTCATGCCTTTTGTTTGCCCATTCATCTATATTCAAATTTGGGATACCCTCAACCTTAGTACCAGTTTCTAAATTAGATGAAAACTCCTCCTGATCGAAGGCCGAGCAATTTTTCATCGATAGGAATTGGCACATGAGGCTCAATATGAAAGTTTGTAATTGGTTTTGACCTGATGGTTGCTTTGGCTCCATACCTTGTTTTGAATAGATGTGTGAAAATCTGCTGATAGATGATATATATATACTAATTTTTGTAGTGAAGTCTCTTGACAAACATAGTGCAAAGAGTGGTGGGAGGTCAATTACAGACACATCTTGCAAGACTATGACATTAGGACATGCATGGTGTGTGAGGCTCAAATATTTTATCACTCCGACCATTGTTACTGTGGTCCCATCTAATTGCTCTACTCCTTTTAGCATTGGCTCATACTTTAGACCCAATTGATCTGTTATTTATCTCGGCATCACTGAGCTACTTACACCCGAATCTATCATGCAATTATGTACTAACTTATCTCCTATAATCAATGCGATATAGAATGGAGGGGACTTCAAGATTTTACCTTATGAACTCCATGACTTCCTTCTTGTGAGCTGCATTGGTGAGCACATTTTCTGGTTAATTGGGTGGTTGATTTTATACTGACCGATTATCCATAACAGCTTGCAATAAGTTTCTTTGTCCTAGGATAACCAATTACTCCCCATTAAGATGTTTACATTTGTTTTTTCATCTGCTCAATGATGTTGAATGGAGATAATTTATCTCTCTGTTGCCCCTTGCCTTGCACCTGGGCAGTTGCAACCGACACTTGAGCTAGTCTAGCAGGTAGCTTGGGTTGGCTCTGCACATTCAAGGATGCATTTGGTCTGCTAACTCCTTGTTGTGTAGGTGCAATCTGAGAAACAACTGGATTAGCCAATTTTCCTCTCCTCTACGTTCCTCTTCTTTGACCATGTGTTAGCAGCTACAACCCTGATAAGGAGGTTGATTAACTTCCATCTCACAGAAGTCTTCTGTGTGCCAATTGACCAACATGGTTTCCATTTGAGGTGCCTCCTTGTGGAGTTTCATGATTTACATTTCCTTCTTGACTTGGTTCTTAGGACACACCAATGGTCTGTACCATCGAGGCCTGGTTTAGTGCACCATTGAAACACATTGATTGATTGTGAGGTAGATTGCAAGGATACTCTAGCCGTACACCTGTGCCATGTTGTTCTATGTTAGAACCAAGGCTCTTAACGTTGAAGCCACATTTGGATCATATGGTCAGAATGGCCTGGCAGCATGAGGTTGTCTCTGGTTCTTTGTTTTGATTTCCGGCTTGATTAGGTGGTCTATTTTGCTGATATGGAGGTCTATTGGGTTGATTTTGAGGCTACTACGATCTAAAATTTTGAGCTTGTTGCCTCTTTAGTGTCACTAACTCATTACTCATGTTTTGTAGTTGCTTCATGACTTCTTGGAGCTCATTTGAGGTACTAGGAGATGGGGTAGAAAATTTAGTCGAATTCTTATTTCTTGGGGCAGGAATAGGAGCTAATGTAGGTGTTTTTTGACTAGTGTTTAGAGATCCTAGTTCTGGATATAGAGGCATAGGTGGCCAAGGTGCAAGTTTACCAACTTGGATTAAGAAATTTTCAGCTCTAATAGCAATGTTATAAGCTTTAAGAAGAAGATAAGGTCCCATGTCCTCTGAAATCTGAAGTTGAAGTCGATCAACTATTCATTAGGAGCCCTCTTGATTGTTGTCAATTGTTCCAATAAATACTTATTATCTCCCTTTTCGCCAAATTGATTATGGAGGGATGTGTATAAATTATCCCAATTCTAAATAGATCCTTGTTATGAGGCTCCTAAACCATTGCAAATCTTTTCCTTTAAAATATAAGCCAACAACTTGACCACAATATCCATTTTGATTTCATGGATTGTACAGACATTTGCAATGTCCTAGATGTGGTTAATCAGAGTTGTCTGGTTCTCTCCAGTGAAATATGGGATGTTCTTCAATGCTGCAATTGGGACCTGATTTTGAGAATTTAGGGCAAGTGGGTGGTTTTTTAGTGAAGTTAACGTAGGGGTTGGGTTATGCCATCCTGATTGGTCGAAGAATTCTAGTTAATTGAATGAAAGTCCTTCTAGGTGGAGGTGTTGACAAAGTTATGTTTGGTGGAGATGGAGACCTTTGGGCTCTTCTTCCTCTCCTTGCTCTTTTGGGATACAAGTGAAGATAAACGAACAATCCTTCTTCTCTTTTTTTAACCATTTTTTAATTCTTCTCATGAATCTGCCAAGGTTGGACTGCTGAAACCAGTGGATTATGCCCCTTTTGGAGTCGCCAGATGTGTAATTTTAGAGCTTATTACAAGCTGGGAACCTACAACAAGTGCACATCAATCTTGTTGCAATAAAATGAATACTTCTTCGTCCCACCAGGCATGCCAAAAAACTATTGATGATGAATCACAGCACCCATGAATGTCTGTAACGTCGATCAGTTGAGATTCTCAGTGTGATTGCATAACATGGACCTTCTCCCAAATTCTGGGACTTTGTGAATCGCGAGCACTCTCTGGATGAAGGATGGTTCCTATTCCTTTATTTAGGTGCACACATACAATTTGCAGAGAGTCTACTCAAAAGTCTACTCTAATTTTCCAAGGAGACAGGGGGTGAAAAAATTTCAAAAAAATAAACATAAACTAACAAAGGTGATGCACCAAAGGAATGTTGAACACCTCCTTTACAATTAAACACAAAACCATTAGAAGTAGTACAATCACCATGAATAATTAACCAAAATTCAATTAGAGGATCATAAGGATGTAATGAACACAAGAGAGGGTTGAAAATCATCCACAAACATGCATTATTGCTCTGCAATTGATACAATACACTACAATGGCCAAGAGGCACAAACTTGCATTACAGTCTAAATGGGAGGCTTAGAACTCACAAAAATTCACCTGCAGAACAGAGAAGAAGGGGGTGCAAAGTATAAAATGTCTACCCTAGAAGGATGCCCCTCCTTACAATACAAGGGAAGAATTAGAGAAGGAGATAGAAGAAATCTGAATTCTTTTTCAACCACCCCAAAAGAGAAATGAATTGGCCTGCAAAATGATGGGTTCTATTGCAAAACACATGCCTCCATGTGTTGTTCATGTTGGGAAAGAAAGGAAGCCCATACTTCATTATGGTGGTGGTAGGTGAGAAGCCTGACAACCTTAAAAATTACGGACTATATTTTTCATTTTTTAAGAACTAAGTCCCAAAAATTTAAAGATATCCACTCAGAATTTAGTAGCACACGTCGAGAGCTTTCGAAAAAGTTCTCTCTTACTCAAATACAAGATCCCAGTCAAAATTTATGGTGATCTGAAGTTCGAGGTCGGGTACTCTACGTGGGTTCTAAAGATTTTTGCTACCTTTTAGGGTCCTTGGAATGCGACGTGCCAAAACTTTATACAAGAGGAATTTATTTAATAGGTTTCCATTGTCATAGATGCTTTGAAATTAAACATTTGATTGTGGACTATGGGTGATCTAAGTGAAAACTATGTGCTAATCCAGCCTCGTGGAAAAATCACTCCCTTTGCACTTTACCATTAGTTCCTCATCTCATCATTCTGATGATTCTTCTCTTGAAAAGATCCCATTAAAGGTGGAAACTATTGTGGATATTCCCCCTTGGGTTCCTATTCAAAACCACGTTCATTGGCACATATCCCCTAGGTTACTTCTAGGTCACTTAAGGAGAGGGAAACCCCACTTCTCCTTATAAGTCCCTATTCCAACCCATTTCTTCTATTGAGGTTCTTCTCCCGTGTGACCTTAACACTGATGACAATGTTAACAAGGTGGAGATGATGGTTGTATAAAATAAGAAAATATCCCATTCTAAGTTGCATTCATCCCCAACCCATATGACTCTCAGATATCAATCTTATTCTTTGGGGGATGATTTTATATTTTACTTTCTTATGTTGTGTAGTTGATGTTTTTTTGCTACAACTTGGCTACCTATTTCTATCTTGTTCCTTTTAGACTTTATTTTTGTATCTTGACTTTTGTCCTTTCTATACTAGGGTAGGATCCTTGTCAAAAACCTTTATCCCTACCTAAAAAAATGTATGAACATGGGAAGGATTTTCTTCGAGTAAGTTGGGAATTTTATTTTTCAACCTCTAAAGAGGATACTAGATTAGTATATTAGACATTAGTCACAAAATAGGTTCTACTTTTTCCAAATGGATTATTCAGTCTATTGAAGGAAAAAGGGATTTGAAATTCACTCTATGGAATGAAATTTTGCAATCGATAACCTTATGTTCATAGTACTTTGAATGGTTTAGTATTTCAAAACTTCATTATACTTCATTCTCTTATCAAATTACTTATATATTTTTTTTGGTAAAGAGTATTTAGAAACCACGAGTAAAATAAATTTGTGGCTAATATTGAATGTTAATGGGTTTAAAGATGTGTTTTCTATTAATGAATTTATTTTATAGTGGTATCATATTATTAATGTCCATGGTGTGCCTCTCGTAGAGGTCTCATGAATTAATGTACTAAAGCTTTATAGAAGAGGAATTCATATAATGCAACATTATTTATTTAAGTAGACTAGCATGAACTCTTGGCTAGAATCCAAGATCAATTTTTTCTTGAATAAAAATGAAAAAAATTACTACCAAGGGATTATGGAATTTGTTCCTTTAGAAATATTCCAAAAATGCACACTCAATTATTCTTTACCTTAGTCGAAATATTGGAAGTGGTATTCTAGAATACCTATATTAAACTAATCTTTAAACAAGGGATGGACTTGTTGTGACCATGTTTTCTGATGGTTAAGAAATCTAATTCTTTGTTCCAATCTCAGGATGTAAATTATGACTTTTGGAGAAAATGATTTCAAACACTCTTGAATGCTATTATGGAGCCGAAGTTAACCTAATTTGCATACTAAGTAATTTATCAAGGTTATCCACTTGGTCTTCACAACATAAATCTAGGGGTCCCAAATATATATGCTCATGACTATCCCCTCCTTGATTTTCTAGTACAATCTGGACAGACTCTCAACATTTTATTTTACGTCACAATTAGCTGGTATTGACATTAGATTTTTAAAACTTGTAATAAGGAGACTGAATTAGTCTCCAAATTCTTTCATTCTAGAGCAGGATATTGAATTTGTGTTTTTCATCTTCCATTAAATTAAATAGCATTAGCGCTTTCAAATTCTCTTCAAAATTGCAACTCACCTCTCTTATTAATAGAAATTTTTTTCATACCTCTTATATCATTGAATAAGTATATTATTCTATTCATACATAATTTTTTTATTTCCATTGTTCGCGGGTCATTTGTTCCAGTCCTCCAATATAATTTTATGTTATAATTATTACAATTATAATCACTTATTTGCTTGAGACATGGAGTTTTCATAGTTTAATAGACATTGAGTTTTCATAGTTTAATGTTATGTCCATCATATTCCCGACTTCATAAATATCATTAAATTGAATAACCTTTTATGATTTTATTTTTCAATTAATTTATTTTTCAATTATGAATACTTTGCTACAAAAAAATTAACTTTAAATGTAAATATCACGCAAAAAAAAAAAATCTACTCTACCTTGATTAGTTCATGAATAGAGGTGGTATTAATTTAATAGTGAAGATGTGAATTCAAAATTCTCACTTCAACCTATCTTTAGTATTCTTCATACTAGGTCCTATCAAAACCATATATCAATTATAAAATTTGTTATAGATATGATTAATGAAATGTCTAAACATGATAAGGGTTTCATCAAGTAGCTTTGAAATTTTATCGTCCTATCTCTAAGGAGGCTAGTGGATTAGGTCTATTAGACATTAGTGACAAAGGAGATGGTCCTTTTTCCAAAAGGATTATACAGTCTAAGGAAAAATGGATTTGAAAATCATTATATGGAATTAAATTTTCCAATGATATCCTTATGGTCATAGGACCTTGAAGGGGTTAATATTTCACAACCTTATATAGTTCATGCTCTTATCAAATTGGTTAGATATTTATTTTATAAGATTATTTGGAAAGCATGAGAAAAATATTCGAATTTTGGCTAATATGGAATGACAACCGGTTTAAATATGTGTTTTATGATTAATAAATTCTTCTATGGTGGTGTCATATTATTAATCTCCATGATGTGCCTCTTGCATAGGTCCATGAATTAATATACTAAGCTTCAAAGAAAAGGAACTCATAGAATGCAACATAACTTATCTAAGTAGACTATAATGTCAAGAGTATTTATAAAGAGTTATTATAAAGAGTATTTGGAAACCATGAGAAAAATATCGAATTCTGGCTAATATGGAATGACAATCGGTTTAAATATGTGTTTATATTAATTAATTTCTTCTATGGTGGTGTCATATTATTAATCTCCATGATGTGCCTCTTGCATAGGTCCCATGAATTAATATACTAAAGCTTCAAAGAAAAGGAACTCATAGAATGCAACATAACTTATCTAAGTAGAGTAGGATGGATATTAATAATATGACACCACTATTAGAATGGTGTCATATTATCTAAGCTTCTATGGTGGTGTCATATTATTAATCTCCATGATGTGCCTCTTGCATAGGTCCCATGAATTAATATACTAAAGCTTCAAAGAAAAGGAACTCATAGAAATGCAACATAACTTATCTAAGTAGAGTAGGATGGAGATAATAATATGACACCACTATTAGAATGGTGTCATATTATCCTAAGCTTCTGATGGTGGTGTCATATTATTAATCTCCATGATGTGCCTCTTGCATAGGTCCCATGAATTAATATACTAAAGCTTCAAAGAAAAGGAATCATAGAATGCACCTAACTGATCTAAGTAGAGTAGGATGGAGATAATAATATGACACCACTATTAGAATGGTGTCATATTATCTAAGCTTCTATGGTGGTGTCATATTAAGTAATCTCCATGATGTGCCTCTTGTTGCATAGGTCCCATGAATTAATATACTAAAGCTTCAAAGAAAAGGAACTCATAGAATGCAACATAACTTATCTAAGTAGACTAGGATGGAGATTAATAATATGCACCACTATTAGAATGGTGTCATATTATTTAATCTCCATGATGTGCCTCTTGCATAGGTCCCATGAATTAATATACTAAAGCTTCAAAGAAAAGGAACTCATAGAATGCAACATAACTTATCTAAGTAGACTAGGATGGAGATTAATAATATGACACCACTATTAGAATGGTGTCATATTATCTAAGCTTCTATGGTGGTGTCATATTATTAATCTCCATGATGTGCCTCTTGCATAGGTCCATGAATTAATATACTAAAGCTTCAAAGAAAAGGAACTCATAGAATGCAACATAAACTTATCTAAGTAGACTAGAATGAACCCTTGACTAGAATTCAACACCATGTTTTTCTTAAATAAAATTGAAAAAAAATTACTACTAAAGGATTATGGATTTTGTTCCTAAAAAAATACTCCAAAACAAAAAAACTCAATTATTCTTGACCTTAATATAAGGATTGGAAATGGTATCCTAAAAAAACATATGCCAAACTAATCTCCGAACAAGGGATGTGACATGTTATGACCATACTTTCTTATGGTTAAAAACTTCTTCTTATTGGCCTCTTCATGTAAATTATCAATTTGGAGTGAATGATTTCAAACACTCTTGAATGTTATTTTAGAGCCCAAGTTGACCTTATTTTCATACTACTTACCTTATCAAGTTTATCCACTTGGTCCTCAACATATAATGTAGGGACTCCCAAAAAATCCATTATGGTGGATACTCAAAGACTCGTGCATTTGTTATTCTTTGCAATTGTGTCTAGGTAGTGTGGACACTGATACAAGATTTATCCCAAACCCTTGAGACTATATCCTTTCATTTGGAAAAATATATCTTAAGGGATTGACACATGCATATTATATATAAACACATATTTGGAAATTTATTAATGAAATTATTTTGATATTTGAAAGAAAATAATCAATCACGTGTGGTAAATATTTTTTGATACTCAATTAATCCTTACAAATAAAACCATTATCATTTCAAGTGAACGCTTATTTCAATAAACTAGACATATTCTAGTGAATCTGGACTCCAGTATTACAAGTATTGGAAGAAATAGATTTCCATTTCCATTTCAGCATATATTGGATTCTGATTTAGTTATTATTGGATTGCAATTTCCCTATATTGGACTCCAATTTCACTATAACTGGATTCCAATAACGCTATTATTGGATTTCACCACTATTAGAATCCAATTTCCAAATCCTAATTTTTGGATTTCAATTTCACTATTTCAAGATTTATGTTTTATTATTATTTGATTCCCCCACATAATCCTGGTGGTCACCAAACTACATAATTTTGGCGGTCACCAACTTACATAATCATGATGGTTGTTGTCTTACATAAGCACAACGTCTGCTAACTTACATTATGAAAGCACATACTCGGTGAAATAAGCCTAGTGGCATCAAAGTTACACTTGCCTTCCTGCAACTAAGCTACATGTACCTTGCGGTCACTAAGTTACATAAGCCTTGCAGCTGCTACGTTACATAAGAATCTGATAAGATACATAATCCTTGTGGTCGACAAGACACATAAGCATATCATGCGCTAAGATACATCTTCTCAACACTTATTTGATAAGTTTGAAGAATGGAAATTATTGTGATGAAAATTAACTGTTGTTAGGTATTTCGAAATAGAATACAATTGAGATAATGGGACCTAATTTTATGCTTTTGTAGTTTACAAATAATACAGAACAAGAAAGAGTTAAGAATTATGTTTAACACATTGTTTTGAAACATGGATTTCATAGTTTATTAGTTCCTACCTATTACAGGCTACCATGCCTTTCACCACAAGTCATTAGTTCTTAAATGTTGGTTCCTTACAAACTTTGATTATGTGTCCTAACTGTGTTGTTACGCTGCTCACATTTATATCATCCATTTTACAAAACTTAGACTTTGTTAGTGTCTAGAAAATGGTCTTAAGTATACCTTGCTAGAGGATCGTGTCAACAATATCTTAGAACTTAGGTCTTGTTTTCTTCAAAATTTACCTAACTTGTGATATTGTGTTGTCACTATTTTGTTTCAAACCTATCTCGAAAACCATAGGGAGTAAACATTTTGTTGTAGCTGGTTTTGAGTATTTCACATCATTGTATCATCTTAGGTAACTCGTGTCATATATTATCTTGCTAGGGTAGATCATTCTTTATTCTTTGGTCCTTAGGCTCATATTGACCTATTGGATTTGTCGCTATATGATAGTCACCATTCTTTGTGATGACTAAGCGTTGTTACACTATGAAAATTTGTCTAAAGTTCTTTTTAAGTAAACCCTAGTAGAAATATTTCACGTTGTAACTCTTATTTCTATTATGCCTACTATGAGAATGGGGTCACAAAAGTTAGAAGCCGATATCTTTGGAGGTGACAACCCTCTTTTAGAGGAAAATGTTATGATTGACCATAGCTGTGGAGAGGATGATTCTCCTCATGCGTATATGGAACTTCATCCTGCCCATATTGAAGATTACTTGTTTCGTAACAAACATAATGTTCTTATGCGTGTTGTGGAACTAGGAGCTAAATTACCTTCCATAGTTGACCCTTCTCTTATCGCCAACATGGTTCAGGGAGATGAATAAGTAGACCGACCTCATTGCACTGTTAACGACATATTAAACCCAGGTCATGCCTCTACTTCTGGATGACAAAAGAATGAGGAAGTACCTTTTGAAAACAATGGAGAGTATCTTATACATGTTGTTAGATTACGTTGAGAAGGCCATGAGGACCATTCTAATCATGAGCAACCTCATCCTAAAAAAAAAATTGTAACAAAATACCCACTCAGGAGGTAACCTTAGAATAAAAAGTTCAAGCTCTCACTCGCTAGTTGGAAAGTTTAGCCACGCAAATAAGGAACAACCAAAAGCTTTGAAATAGGCTATACTAAAGGTAAAACCTAAAGCTTTGTTTCATGATTTCCAAACAAATACTCCTCAACGGGAGACACGAAAATTATTTATGAATAATTTCTTGTAGAGAATAGGGGTGGGGACACACCTAGATTTAATCCTTTGTATAGACCTACACCACCTAGACAATATCCGCTCTTCAATCAAGAGTGGTCCACTATCAAGAACTCCCTTCTAGCTTTATAAGAAGGAAAAACTAGTAATGAAAAAATGTACGAGTTTGATGAGCTATGCCCTTATCCATTTGATAGATCTATGTTACAAGTACCTTTCCCACGAGACTTTGATTATCTAAAGTTTGAAAAATATAAGGGAAAAGGTGACCCTTGTGACCATATCAAACATTTTTATATAGCTTGTCAAGAAGTTTCATATAGTGAAAAATGCCTCATTCGCTTCTTCCCATGAAGTTTAGGAGGACATGCATTAGAGTGATTGCTACACATCCCCAAGGGATCTATATTTACATGGCTGGAATTAGCCAAAAATTTGTATGACACTTCTCATTCAATATTGAGAGTGACGTCACCATGTTAGATCTCCGCAATGCCAAATAACGAAACAATGAAAACTTTGTTTCCTTCTTATAGATATGGAGAGGATTAGCTAGCCGCCTTGTTCCATATCTGAAAAAAATTGATAATTATATTGGTCCCAACCTCCACCCTAACATTACGTTCCACTTGTAAATGCATCATGGAAACACCTTTGAAGAGGTAATAAAAAAGGGAGTCAAATTTAAAAATCATTGTTATCTAGGGGGACTCTAAAAACTTTATCCCATGATCATAACGATTCCAAATCAAATGAAAAAACACAGTTTGTTCATAATAAGAAATAAAAATGTCATTAGTGATGGGATAGTAGACTCTAAGTTAGTACAAGTCGTTCAAACCATGCACCTTTGAAGCTTGCAAAAATAACTCCTAAGGAGTATAAAATTTGTATTGTCACCCCTCTATATGAATCCATATCATCCATCCTAAAGCAGTTAGAGGTCGTTAACATGATTCAATACCCAGAAACACAACCCTATAGGGATGATGTACCTAAGCCATCATGGTTTAGGGATAGCAAATTTTATGGATTTCACCACGTAAAGTGTCACAAAACTGACAAGTGTTTGAAATTAAAACACTACATTCAAGACCTAATCGTCAGTGGTGATATAGAGGTAGACTTCACTGCCATTGCCAAGTCTCCAAACAAAAACTTGGGGATCTTCAAAGAACCTTTCCCCAAACACGAGGGAAATAAAAATAGGATCAGGGACATTTCATCTCAAACTAAGAATACTAACTATGTGTCGAACACTGACCATTTTGATGCCTTGGTAGGTCATGTTGACTCACCTATTGATCATATTAACATGATCAAATTAGAATGAAGATTCTGTCATGGAGATGGACGAGCTCACCTTGTTATCCCAGAACCCACTCCCCTTCCTCCTCAAGAGAGTCACTATGATGTGTTAATTAATTAGAGGAAAACCACAGCTAAAATTTCATCTTAGACCTTCTAAATATTCTCAACATCCATAAGGAGATCCTTTGCAAAACCTTATAGGGATCAGGAGTATCGATTGGTATTGAACCTAACACCCTTTATAGGCCATGATCCCGTAAATCACTTATTTAGAACACATAACATTCAGCCCAATTGAATTCTCAACAGAAAATCCCTCCCATAACCTGCCCTTGCACATTGAAGTAATAATCAAGCATAGGAGGTCAAGAGAGTGCTTGTGGATGCAGATCAGGTCTAAATATTTGTACTCTTAAACTAGTTTTGTCAACTAGGGTGCCAAAAAAGCTGAGTTGGAGAAAAAGGTCATCACTATAAAGGACTATGAAATGAAGAATGACAATCAGCTAGAATGAATCACTTTATCATTAGAAGTTGGTCCCATAACTCATGATACAAAGTTCCATTGTCTTGTGCCCTATAGCTCCCTTAGAACATCTTACTTGGCTACCATAGATTAATGTCATGCAATCCATGCCTTCAACGAATCATCAATATTTAAGTTGTAACATGAAGGAAAAAAACTTACTATACACATGGATACCCAACCATTTTCTCATTTGCAGAGCATTTTCAAACTATTTTCCTACATATATGAGTGTCCCTCTACAGAGATCATTTTTCTTGTTCAATCAGAGGCCCTCACTTCACGAGTGGATCCAGATACCTTGTCTACCAATGAAAACGACGCTTCCACCGTAGAAAATCCATCGCTACATGGGAGATGAATTTTAGACCAAATGATTGTGGACAGTACTATTTGCAGCAAGCCCTTATGGTTCAAAACATTCCATTATCAGCCTAAGCACCTGGTATACCATGCTACAAATTCCAAGATCAACAGAGAACTACCCTTTTGATAATTTCACTTCAGGTGGCTTACTAGAAGATGAAAGGATACTCAAAGATATTTTATTTCATCCTAATAATGATGAAGTGGTTTTATGCTACAAGTCACCTAGGTATGTTATTCCTAACCAAATAATGCTTACTATGAGGTATAAAGGATGTGATTACAGCCATCAGAACAAGGTTCATTGGAAGATCTTCCAACACTTTGTCTATAATGGAAAAATCTAGTCATGGTACCCATTTATATGAGTCTCACCCTCCTATGACAAGTATGCTTCTTCTGAGCATGAAGGATAGTTTTTCCAAAAATGAAAGTGAAATAGATTCTCGGTGTAGGCTTTACGAAGACCTAGCCACCACGAACTTATTCTCTAACATGGATATCCTTACCATAACCCCTGTTATACCCACTAACATTCCAAAACTAGACCTAATTTACCCATCAATCATGAATTTTGATCAACAACAACACGTACCCATTGACGTCTTTAAGAACGATGAGGCTATTGATGAGTTCATTGGAATTACAGAAAACATTCTAAGAAACAACCACAAGAAAGGATTCTCCATTCAGCTCAACACAATGTGTGTAATTCAGAGAGGAGGTAGAGTTTGTGGTCACTTAATTAATAAAACAAGCAGGGAAAGAGTCCTATAGAAAATCCTTGTGGAAAGAAAAATTCCAATTCCTATAGCGAAAACCTCTTGTGAGGCGCTATGGATAAAAAAACAAAACAACCTATGGACAAGATAGTGTACCTAGTTAAGGATGAATATTTCTCTGAACCACCTGTTGGTAGAGGAGGATCTCGATCTCCCTCCCGATCATTACAACATGGAAGATGAGATCCAAATGTACTAGTCCAGCGAGACAATATTGTTAACATCAACACGAAGGAGCTAACTAGAATGGTTAAGATGGCGAGCTTCACTCTCGGATCAAGAGCAGAAAATTACATGAATTTTGATGAGGAATATGTAGATTCTTAACTGGGGTTATGCAGACATGTCAGGACATGAGCCTGCATAGTGGCGCAACAATTCTTATTGTGCACCCAAACCAAGACTATTAAATCAAAAATCTCAAAAGTGCATCACTCAATCTTTTGTTGGTAAGGCAAAGCTAGAAATGTTATTAGAAGTAGATATTAGGCACAGCGGAATACTCAGCCAGTGGATTTCTAAGTGGTACAAGTTCAAAAAATCTAGTCGCTATAAGTCCACTGCGACCGTGTGTCACCAATTATAAGATATTAATAAAGCAGTCCCAAGTAAAATCTTCCTCTTCCCAACATCGACATGATTAACAGGTTATGAGATGCTCTCACTCGTGGATGGATTCTCAGGTTATAAATCAGATAAAGATAGTTGAGGAAGATCAACACAAAACAAATTTCACTACCCCATGGGGGACATTCTTCTACCAAGTCATTCCCTTCGGCCTCAAGAATGCAGGTGCTACATATCAACAAGAAATGATTGTAATCTTTCATGACATGATTAGTGACATCAAGGAAGATTACGTAGATGATATATTAACAAAGTTCTAGAACTCAGCAAGATCACCCAAAGATTATATCTATGAGGCATCTTTCAATGATTAAGAGACTACAAAGTCCAGCTTAACTCGAAGAAATGTGTCTTCGGTATGCTATCTAGGAAATTGCTAGGATTCATTGTGTCACGGAGAGGAATAGAAATAGACCCTTTAAAGGTCACTGCTATCACAGAAATTCCTCCCCCTAAAAATATTAGACAACTACATAAATTACAAGGAAAATCCAAGCAATTAGAAGGTTCATTTCACAGCTCGCAGAAAAGTTTCATACATTCACGTATATTCTTAAGAAATATGTCAATTTTACTTGGGGGCCAGAAAAAAAACAAGCAAGTTTTCTTTGTTAAAGAATAATTGGCTAAACACCCTGTTCTTAGGCCACCCACGGCAGGAGAACCCTTGCTACTCTACATTTCTTCTACACACTTTCTAATTGGGGTACTGTTGGCCCAATATGATAAAGAGCAGAAGGAGAAAGTTGTATACTACTTGAGTAGAACATTGATAGCTTATGAGCTTAACATCTGCAGATCGAAAAGGCTTGTCTCGTTGTAGTTTTTACCTTCCAGAAAACTATGCCACTAATTTCTCAACAATAAGGTCAAGCTCATTTCGAATGTTGATCCACTAAAATACTTATTGTTAAAACTTTCACTCACAGGAAAGATGGCTAATTGGATCATCTTACTCAATGAGTTTGACATTGAGTATGTACATGAAAAGTCAGTGAAAACACAAGTTTTAGTAGATCAGCTAATAAAATCTCCACTACCAGGTACCAAACCTTTAAGTCTGGAACTACTAGATGCATCCATAATGTACCTCAAGGAATCTATCATCTGGAAACTATACTTTGATGGCTCTTTTACCTTTCATGGTTCAAATGTTGGAGTTGTGTTGATTACTTCAACGGGAAACTTGATTCCATAGGCATTCTGACTCAAGTTCCCATTCATGAATAATATAGTGGAGTATGAGGCTCTCATCGCAAGGATGAAGCTAGCCATAAAATGGGATATCAGACAAGTCAATTGCATTGGTGATTCAATTCTCATTATAAAACAAGTCACAGATGAATATAAGGTAAAATATGAGAAACTTCTTCCATATAAAAGAATGGTTGATTCTTTGAAGTTCTTTGAGAAAACCACATTTTAACAAATACCAAGAGCACAAAATAGAGCAGCTAATGATATGGATACAATAGTGTCCATGTTGATTATTCCACAAGGTAACAATGATATGTCGTTCTTTTTTAAATAGCTACGAATGTCAGCATATGACATACCAGAGTCTTGTTTAGTGTGTAATGTTGTTAGTCCCTTTTCCCCATGGTATGTTGAAATCTTTAATTATATCCATGATGGAACCTTCCCCGCAAACATTTTCCATGCTAAAAAATGCAACCTCATCCAATGTATAGCCTGTTATACCCTACATGGGGGCACCCTCTTATGTCGAGGCTACAATGGGAATTGGTTATGTTTTCTAAGTTCATATGAGTCCATCTAAGAAATCAAGAGGTGCATGAAGGAATCTACGGGGCTCATGTTAATGGGATCGTACTGGAAAAGAAAATACTTCAGATTAGGATACTATTTTCCTACCATGGAGATTGACTGTTATAAGTACGGAAACAAATGCTTCAATTGTCAAAAGTACGGAAACTTGATACATGCGTTGGTGTAATCCTTGCAACCTATCACAACACATTGGTCGTTCTCAAAGTGGGGTCTCGATCTAATAGGAAATCTTAACCCCATATCCTAAGATGGTCATAAGTTCATCATCATGGCTACTTAATACTTTACAAAATTGGTAGAGGTTGTTCTTCTTACCTATGTAGAAGGTGCCCAAATACCTAAATTTATAATGAGCCATATCATTTACCGATATGGTATCCCTTCTGTTATTATCACTGATAATGGTAAGCCATTTTAAAATAAAACTGTGAAAGTGTTGTGCAAGTGTTTTCAAATATCTCTCAAGTTCTTAACCCCCTATTACCCTCAAGGTAATGGGTAAGCCGAATCTTCCAATAAAACCCTCATCCATCTTATGGAGAATATGGTGAATAAAACATGTCGTAACTAGTATTTACAAATTCACCCTAACCTTTGGGCATTTATAACATCTATCTGCACCCCTAGAGGTGTCACTCCATATTCCTTAGTATTCAGCACAGAATTTTTGCTACCTCTAGAGATTGAGATCCCCTCTTTGCGTATTGAGCTAAGGGACTACCTGAATGAATAGGAGGATTATAGAGTAGCTCAACTAGAAATTTTGGAGCTATTAGATGAGAAGCGGATTCATGCCCTCAATCACCTTAAAGTGTATCAAGATCGAGTGTGGTGAAGCTATAATAAAAGAGTAATACCTTTTCAATTTGAGGTAGGAGACTTGGTGTTAAAAGATAATCAAAAGAAAACCAATACAGACTGAGAAAAGAAGGAAAATTTTGAGTCTAATTGGCTAGGGCCATATGTTGTGGTTGTCAAGTTCAGTTCAGGTGCATATAAGTTTGCTTATTCAAATGGCCGAGAGCTTCGAGAACCCATGAACACAATGCATCTTAAGTGCTTCTATGCTTAAGTATGGGGTCTCTAAAATATCAGAAAAGCAAAAAAAATAAAAATAATAAAAATAATAATAAATAGGTGCATCCAATAGTGAAAACCATGTAATGGTGTTACTTTGGACAAGTCCTTTGGTGAAAACCAGTTTCCGGCACCATTAGAGGGTCTATTGTTCACAAGCATTTCAGGTCTAGGAGTATGATAGCTTTTTCCTAAGTTGGTCTTTTCCTTTTTCTGAGTCCCTTGTGAACCTATCCCTCTTTGCCCCAATCTGGCTGGTTCTACCTTTGAATGTGGAGAGTTTGACTTTGAATGAACCCATATTTTGCTAGGGGAAACTTCGCATCGTCACTTTTTCCTCATAACATGTGGCATTCTACCCTTGTATATCCCATCTCATGCTGGGGCCATCCACGTTTCTTCTTTTCCTTGCACATTCGATTCAAAAAAATTCTTAGAAAACATCAAAAACATTTGTATAAATTTTTGAAAATCCCAAAACATACATATATCTTAGTTGAGAAAATAAAAAACATTCAATTATGTTTCATAGAAAACTCTAAAACAATAGAAAATTGTCTTAGAGATAAAACCAAAAACATCGAAAAATGTCCCAAAACTATCCCATAAAAACAAAGTAGTAGTTTGTTTACTTTTAATTGTTGGTTTGTATGGCTTTAGTTGCATTATTTTTTTGTATTGTGTAATTTAGGTTGAATTCACTTGCTTACTTAGATTGAATGTTACTTTAATCTGTGGTGCAATGCATTGAGTTCATTTTATCTTACATACATGTAGATAATTGTGTTGCTTTGATTAGATTTGTTTAGCTTGTGCTTATTATTTTACTTGTACATTTTGTTAACATTTCATCATCCTATCACATAAACCATCACATCTATACATCATATATCAATAAATAATAAGTCTACATCATACATGTATGCTAAAGCTAATCATCAAATATTGTATCATGAATGAGGCAAGAGGGGTTACGCATGATCAAAATCTATCCCCGCCACACCAATATCAAAAATAAAAACATGTTTTACTAAAAGTATCTCAACAACATGAAATATGACATTAGCTACGACTATCTCATAAATCTAACAACATGTGGTATAAACATAAACATACAAATTAAGCATTATATCTCATCAACAAAATGTGATACATAAGTAATCCATCAAATCATAATAAATATAAATGTCCATGTATAAAAATAGTATTTCTCAAAATTACATTTAATACGATGATCCATCATGGGCGTCTATAAAAAAAATGTGCCTTCGTCACGAGGCATAATTAAAAACTATATAACGTACATCTGTACAAAAATGTGCCTTCTTCATGAGGCATGATTAAAAATAATACATATATATTCATATAAAATATGCCTTTATATCAAGGAGATACACCAAAAACATACATCTAATATGTCAATAAGAGAGTTAACCACAACTCTCACCCTCTCCAGGACTTCCTATCCTAGGGCGTTGAGGAGTAAATTGTAGATGTGATGGTCCTGCAGAGGCCGTTTTGCTCTATTACATTGTAGGCTACTAAACTAATATGGTTGATTGTGAGGTCCTCTAGGATCTAGATTTGGACCTACTAATGTCTAACTGATCAAATGGGGTATCCCTTTGTCCCTCTAGGATGGCCTGGTGATACAATGCCTTATAGTAGGAGGCTTTACTGCTAGCTCTCATCGTATCTACTAATATTTGGCATCTCAAATGTTGATGATGCTCACAGTAGAGCATCACGCTCTCATGTCACTCTGGCTGTGTCTACCTGAACCTGTGTACACTCTGTCATCGATTGCACCCACTCGGCCACTAGTTAATCCCTCTCTGGTTGTAGCTGTAACCTCTCTGTAATCTCCTAATCACACTCATTCATAGACTGTAATCTTTCTATCCTAGCATGATCTTGCTCTATCATGAGATGATCCCCCTCTGCAATAACCTGGTCTCTCTGTGTAATAGCCTAGTCTTTCTGAGTAATGGCATGGTCCCTCTCAGCTGTAACTTGGAGTTGTAGAACTATCACCTACTATAGTTATTATTACAAGGCAGCCACCTAGCCACCAACCTATACATCCTGAACATCCTCCTCCATTTCCTCACCACCCCCGCCATCTCCTCCACCTCCTAGTGGATTGTATCATGGACTCACATGAGGGGGTGATGGAGGTACCTGTAATGGTGCCTGTAATGGAACCTGAAGGGGCATCCGTGGTGCCACTACTTGTCGCTACACCAATACCTGTTGTTGTACTAAAACCTATTGTTGGACTAGTACCTATTGTGTTGGTACTCTTATCTGCGTTTATATCTATGGGCCTACCTATGCATGTGCATGTGCTTGTGCCCCAGGATCTTGACCATGTCCTCACTATGTTGTTGCATCCAATATCTCCTATGGTATGTTCAATCTTCATGACATCACTGTGGCATACCACCCTGCATAATTTGGGTTCATCCCTAGATCCACTATTTGTGTCCACTATACCCAAGGTTGTGGAACCACCTATAAAAAATATAGTACGAGCTCGGCCCAGCCTGATCCAGGGCCCCATATGAAAGGTCTCTATGTATCTACATGCATACTACATCTTATCACCAGTAATCCCCCAAATGAGACCAAACTGCCACTGGACTTAGTCTACTCTATACCACTCCATGATATAGCTCTTACTCCCAAGGATGAAATGATCAACTATAACAATGCTCGACTCAACTACATCCTCAGGCCAGTCGTATAATCTGTATGACCACCATATGATCATGTGCGGATGTACCTCATCAAATACTCACATGTAATAGTTTGTATCCCCCATGTGACCACAAATATCGTCTCCTTCTAGAACTTATCCCATGACGGAAATCTCTCCAATGGCTCAAGCTCTCAATGCTCCTGCAAGGCATCCTATTGCAATATGGTCGCAAGACCATATCTGTAAAATAGTGGCATGACCCACTGACTTTTATCCAAGGTAATCTATCAAATGCAAATCTGCATATAAATGATCAAGTATACACTGACCCCAGCAGTAAACCTCTCCCTGAAGAAGTTTGTGAATCACTCAAATAAGGCCTAGAGGAAACCACGCACCATTCTTGTTAGGAAACAATATGCTACTGACAAGAGCTAACAAAAATGCAGGGATCCATCCTAGCCACATATCAACCATACACCTCCTAATGAAGATTATCATACCATGGCGGGGTATGTCTATCACTCCAAACAACTCGGTTATACATCACGCAATCCGTTCTTGGCAGCCATCATATGTGATCAAGCAACCCTGAATAGGAACTCGTAGGATCTGCCACATATGCTCATCTCGTTGGTAGGAAGACGAAACATCCAACTCTCGCTCCGCCATCTCTCAATTAATATTGTGAGCATTTTGTGATCTAAAGTAATTTTTGGCATGTGGTCCACATGTGCTAAGCCAGTCACCTCTAATGTGATCTCTTGGAAAACATGATCTCGGCATCTAAATGTCACCTCGTAGGCCCAGAGCCACCCATGTCACTCCCACGTCTCTAATACCTCTAAGTCCACCTACAAGGTCAATTAGGTCAATTATTATAATCTTATTATTTTATTTTAAATCTGAATTTTCTATTCTACCATGTTATTATTCTAATCTATCATCGAATCCTTCTATGATTCATCTATTTTTACCATATAGGGTTTTTCAAAACCTTCATTTTCTTCTTAAAACATTCTAAAAATGTCTATTATTCATTGGCGCCCCCTTGGCAGCACCAATGCACCCCCTAGTGCATGGGTGCCCCCAGTGCACAAACACACTCCTCAACGTGTCAGCACCCCCATCTGCACGTAGGAACATTCAAAATTTCTCCCAACTCTCTCATGTGCATAAGCGCATTTTTCTTCACACAGGCGCATATGCGCCCACGCCGCTTGGCAAAATTTTACATAGGCACATTCCTCTTGATACTAGCACATGCATGCCCACACTACACTAAAAAAATGCATGAGATCCCCCTTGATGTGTTGGTACAGACGTGCCCACACATGCACAAGAATGGTCAAACCCCATGAGCATAGGTGCGCCCCAAAGGTCACACTTGCACATTTTCCTACCCTAATTAATGCATTTTTACCTAAAATTAAATGCTTTAATTTGAAAAAGTGTAGGGTTTGACTTTTTGTACCTGTGGGCCATCTGCTGGTAGTCTCCTGTAGTCTCTCATGCGACCCACACGGTTTTGCTTATATACCCATTATTACCCCCCACGACATGTTTCTCACCCTTGAGGCTCCCTAGAGCTATCATGGTTCTTCTAAATTCCTCTAACACTCATCGTGATGATTATTTTTAATAAATAATTATTTCACTCTCATTTTTACTACGTTGAGGCATGTTTTGCTTCCCGACGGCCTTTTCTACTCCCTGGGGTATATTTTTTCATTATGGTGAATTTTAGCGATGTCTCACAACTTTTTTATTTATTCTACAATTTCTTCTTCCTAAAAATTCCAAAATTTAAAACAGTCTAAATTTTATGAAAAAACCCAAAAAAAATATTAAAATCATTAAAATCCAAAAATTGTAAAAATTCAAAAAAATTCAAAAATTTGTAAACGACATGCACACAGATGAAGCCTGTATCAAATGCATCATCCTCAAACATAGAAATTTTTTCGACAAAAACATATTCCTTAGGTTCTTGTTTATTCTTGTCTCAAACGACTTAAGAATCATTGTGATCTACCTCCATTAATAAAGTTGGCTTTCTTAATATATCGGTACTCCCATGCAATAGTGAGTTTCCAAAGACTGTGTCATATCGTAAGAATTATTTCCATGGGAATACTTATGTCCTTTGTTATTCCCCTTTCACATATCCTTGCTTAAGGCACCGTTTTTAACCCTTGTCGTTACAACACGAACATTCGGGAGTTGGAGCTTGATAACAAAAACATTGGTGCAACTATCTTGAACATTGTTTGTTCGAATATGTGTGATTGTATTGTTTCTCCATTAGGTTAGCTGGTTTACTTTCTCGTATTGCATTACATTATGTATGTTTCATGGAGTTAACAATTGTTTTACTTTCTTGTATTGCATTGCGTTATGTATGTTGCATAGAGTTACGTATTTTTATCAATGAAGAAATATTAGTAATTTAGCTTTTCATGTTATCTTACACTTTTAATTTCAATAAATGTTGATAATGTGGATCTAGGGGAAAAACGATACAACAAAGTTTCTTATTGAAATATTGGATGCAAAGATTGGGCTTGTCCTATATTCTCCATTATCATTTATTATCGCTACTTATTTTTCTTCCAAATCACCTGGGGTAATGAACAACCATGTTTATCCCTATCCTTATTTCTTCAATCCATTTCAATAATATTTTCGATCATCGATTGACTTCTTCTACCACCCCATCAACACTCAAGGGGGAATCCTTAATTCTACTAATTTTTACAAAAAAAATTCTTGTTTATTCTTGTCTACTATATTTGAAGAGAATTTACTTACTTCACCTCAAACAGGGGCAAATGTAGACACCTAAATTCTACATTTTACAATTTTATCGTCAAACACACACAAATCACTCTCATTCTTACCAATTTTGTTATAATTAGTGATTTCCACTAATTAACTAACGTTTTTTACCATTTTGGCCAATTAACAACACATTGTTGATCACCTAATCTCTTTCACATTTAGGATTCCCCTTAATGACGAATCGTAAGTCAAAATCTTCTTCCAAACAGATAATTAGTGATTATTAGCTAATTAAGCCTATTTTTCCCTTGTTTTGGTTAATATACCCTATTATTGGCTCAAACCCCTCTTCCAACCACTCAAAATCACCCCATTTCCCTCTACAACATCTCAACAAGCTTCAAAATCTTATCCTAGCTGCCTAATTGACCCTAAGTGGTTGATTAAGGCTCCTTGCATCTTAATCACTTATTAATTCACTAATTATGATTAGAAAATCCTTAATCATGATTATCAAGTCTTCATCTAATTTGTACTTTTAGTCCCACATGCACCAAAATACTAGTTTTGTTCAAAGGAAAAACTATAAAAAGGACTAAGTATCTACCCTTAAACTTTACACCATGCTTTGATTTGTATCTCATATAAGAAATATGATTTATAGCCAAGCTCAATCCTTAACTAAATTCTTCGATGGGGTTATTAGATGGGTATCTAATATGATCTTGTAGTCATTTAGAGAGACCATTTCACATTTATTGGAGTAGAAAAAATCCCAATTTCATTGCCCTCTTAGATCTATTTAGGTCTATGTTAATTTAGCAATTCAATACATAGTAAGGATGCTTTGTAGATTTATGTTTAATTTCATTTAGTTTACATTCATAAGAATGCTTTTAAGGTTTGATCATTTATGTTACATTCCTAAAACTTAGAGCTTGACTATAGGTGGCAATGGTGTTAGCCTTTCCTAGTTAGTCTTACTATTTTATTTCAAAAGTTTGGGGTGTTATCATACCCAAATAAATATTAAACTCCAACATTAATAATACCTTGTTGAACTTGCAACATAACAATGCTATTTTTCAGCTACAATGTCCATGTTGCTAAAATGAACTAAACGTATTATCATTATATATATTATATAATATTAGAAAATAAATTTTTAACATTGTGTGTTCAAACCCTGATGATAAAAATGGTAGAAGAGGAAAAGCAAATGAAAGCATGACAGTCGTGAACAACTACCAAGATACAAAAAAATTGTAGGTGTTCATCCCCATGTATGTCATTAGTTGAATTTCCTCTTAGTAAATGTATTAAATTCATTATATTGTAATATTTATATTCATATTGGGTTTTTCACATGATATGTTATGAAACCTCCTTGTATTACAATGTTAATGGTTGATTGCAATATTTACGTTGTTAGAATCAATTATCCTTTCTATCATTATATATATAGTATTAGAAAAAAAAATTAATAAAGAAAAAATTAGTGAATTAAATTTTGATAAATTACTTAGAAAATTTATGAGGATACCAATACAATTTTGGCCCTACAATGTTCCCTCACATTGCAAAGCCACACAACTCCAGTATTTCATAATAATGGGTGTAATAATATACGCATGAAAATGCTTCAAATTTAATGAGCATTAAGAACATGGAATGTTGAGGAGGTGCTTCCAAATAAAGTCTAGATGGAAAAATCCCACGACTGATATTTTCTCTTAACTGGAAAATCCTAAAGAATGCCCTAAGCAATATAATCACGAAAAATGGACAATAACAACACCAAGTTAGTTATCACCATCTTACTTGATGTACGTAGGTTTCTTCAATGAGAAAAACAATTTATAGTTGTGACAGATAACTAAATGAATTTCATACTCTTTGTTGTAAGGATTCAGTAATGTTATAATAGTCTGTTATGGTGCTAATGGGAAGCGAATTGGCTATTTTGTGAACCAAAAGCCAATTCCAATTCCAATGACATTCCCTAGCCCCAAACATGGTGTGTTCCATAAATAGAGTCCTTTTCATACAACTTGGAAATCTTGTCATGTTTTATATATGCTAATTATCATATGCTCTATTTGATAAGTATACATACTCAAATTTGTACATCAATCCAACATACACAAAAAATAGAAAACTACATTTATGCATGTTATTTCATATGCTTATTTGGATATTACAATTAGTTTGACTTGTTCTATTTAATTCAAATTTATTTAAAATTTTCGTTGAAAAGTCTATTCTCTATTCCATTTCTATTATATTTTGGATTGAAAATCTAGAACTCAAACCAAATTCTCTCTATTTTTTTAATATCATATAAAAAATTGTGATTTTATTCTTGTCCAAAGATTTAGTATTTGTATCACAATTTTTTTTTATCCACATGGGATCCATTATAGTTTGATTGCCTTGTTTTAGGGTTGCATCCATTTCCATATTCCCTTTACTTACATCAAAACTATATCGATAAATGTAGTATGTGGGGTTACTACCTCATTCACACAGGTGACCTAGGGCTACTCACTCTCATATGTGACTGGAGGAAACTATCATTTGTAAAATATATACTAATGTAAGATGGAAAATTCATAAGGTTCAACCCTTTGGAGAAGATTTACTAAGTATGTCACATTGTAGACAATTGTATGCCAATAAGGTTTTAACTTGGCATAAATTTCCTTCAGTAACCTCTCACTCAGTGTTAGAAAAGTTAAGGATATTTTCAAGGATTGAGAGGCCCTCATGTCCAAAAGAGATGCATTTTTTATCTCTAGAATAAATTTCTAATTTTCATTCCTCGTTGTATTTGTTTATAAAAAATGATTTCCTTGACCCATACAAACAAGAAATGTTGAATTCAAGGAATTTTATTATTTTCTTTTACAATGCAAAACATACAAGATGAAATACCTCATATGAATTGGATGAATATCAATTTTAGGCCACACTTATTCTTTGTAAGGGCAAATTGGTTATGCTCACTACTAACTTGTGGGTAGAGGTTATGCTTGTCAATGGTGCAATTGACTAAGTTAAATATATTGTATATAAAGTTGGCATAAAACTACTTGACCTGCCATATTTTGTGCTTATCATATTCAACAATGACATCATCCAAACATGGCATGGTGATTCCCCTGACAAGTCTTTATCTCTATAATTTCCCATCGAAACTGTAATAGAATTCCCCTCAAAATGATGTAGGTCCTAACTATCCACAAAACACAAGGGCTGACATTACAAAAAATAGCTGTTAATATTTTGAGTATTGAACAAGAAGGGATTACTTTATTAGGTATCCCTAGAGTATGTTTCCTCAAGGATCTACATAACACATACCCTTTTTCACATATGACTTACCAAAAAAGGAGAGGATATGATGTGCTCCCTCCAATAATTTCCCCACCCCTGAAATTCTCCTTCCTCAATGTACATCTTCATCACCCCTCTTCCTCCTACAATGTTTCATCTTCCCTCCTTCAAATTCAAATTCTTCAATGCCTCCCTATTGGTATCTTCATTGTACCCCTTAAGTGCAATTAATAGCTAGGAAAAATGGATGTAATAGTTCATTGCCTTCAACATGGACTAATAAATTTTCTCCAAGTAAGAAATCATGTCACATACAACAAATCATGTCACTTGATTTTAACATTGATCCATGTGTGCTATGTTCAAATTCATTGGGAATAATTTATAGAGAAAGAGTGGTTAAAAATGGTTGTTTATAGAAAATCCAAGTAATTAAAAAAAGTGTGGTGGTTATGGGATATAATTGGTATAGGAAAAAGAAGTGTAAAAAAAACCCTTCTTTTTTCTAGCTTAACACAAACATTTGGATGTGGCATTGAGTGGACTATTAAAAAGATATATATTACTATTAAATGTTAGAAATATTATTAAAAATAACTTATTTAACGAAATTATAACTCAATTTCTAATAAAATATGCAAATAAAAAAATTGAAGTGAAAAGATAAAGGTTTGGGGATGCAAATTTGATGGCCATTTATGGCCATCAAACAAATTTTGAGTGACAATGTGTGTTTTTTTTGGGTAATATTTCCTTTTAATATATAATGATACATGACGATATTTTCAATTTGCAAGTTAGTTTAGACATTATAAACATTGTGGTGCAATACATATGGAGAATAGTGCAAAAGGTCACCTATGCTTTTTGTTTAGATGGTAATTAATACCTTATTCATTTATATGGTAAAGAAAAAAGGTAGAGTGGGTTTTAAGGTCACATTTAAAAAGCGTGAAAGGTAAAGTAGGAAGGGATGATATTTAAAGCTTAGGCCCCATCTACGGAATGTATGCAACAATGTGTAGAGAGCCATAAAAAATAAAAAGGTTGAAATTTTTCAAATGTTGTTGCAAAAATATTTATCGACATATAAAATTTGAAAGAATACAAAAATCATGTGAAGAAAATACTACAACATATCAAAAACATATTAACATATCCAAAAAAAATAGAAAATCAAACATTAATATCCCTCCCAACATTCTTTGTATGGCAAAAATAAACCTCTTGTTGAAAATAAAATAAACTCTTAACTACCAAGCACAATATTGAGTAGTATGAATTAGAAGTGGCTATAAACAACAAACTTGTAGTACACAATATTTACATCCACACAAAAAAGAGAGAAAAATTGTTGCATGTATGGTGACTTATATTTGTTCATTAGAAAAATAAAATTGGAAAGACATTTTTGCTTCACGATATATACATGTAACCCATAACTTGGTCATTGCTAAAATGTTTTGGCCTATTTATGAATTTGTAACATTGCCCGGTTGCCATTGAGATTGAGTTTCAAATTTGTACATCAATCTTTCTCAATATTTTACTATATAAAAAAGGATTTGAACTTGACACTACAAAATACACACAATAGAAATTGTATTAAATTTGTATAACCTCATCGAAAGTCAATTGAATCCTTGAAAATTTTACAGAATTCAAATGTAAATTCAAAAAGGACCCATTAACAAACCCAAAGCACAACCAGTGCCACACTCTAAGACCCATAAAATTACAAAATTCAAATGCAAAATCCAAGAGCACCCATTAACAAACCCAAAGCATAACCAATTAGCCTTCTTAAAACTTGCGACTTAAAACATCGAATTATCCACAATTCACATCTTGAAACATCTTCATAGTATTCTACGGCTTCCAAACATGTGCTTAGTGTTCTGCGACTTGAAAATAAGTTCTTAATATTCCATAGCTTAGGGAAACTTGTATATGCTTGAAAACACGACATACTTTAGTATTATGTGGTTCAAATAGGATTGTGCAGACAAGTTGCATGGTGATACATGTGTGCAACAACCTTGACAATGAGCAGAGGAACTATACACTATGAAAAACATTTCACATGGACTTGCAAACTCTACGAAAAGCAACACTACACTCTGCAGCCTATCAACAACACACTTATTTATTGTGCAGCCTGCTAACAACACTCCTTAACAACACAATCTGCCAATAACACACTTCTTCACTGTATGACCTGCAAACAACAAAAAATGCATAGTAAAATATAAACACAAACTGCGTTTAATGTTCAACTATTTTTAGTTGATATAGGATTTTCTATAAGTCCAAATGCTCTTGCATCACCTAAAACATTTGAAAATTCAAATTCTATGTAGTTCTACTAAGAAACATCTTATTTATTCATTACATTTGATGAACACTTAAGTTTTGTCTATATGGCATCTTCATAAAGCCATTTTATACTTCCTTTTGTTGTATAAACAATGGCCACATTCAAAATTTTCCAATCAACCAAAAAAAAGAGAGCAATAGTATGATGAATAAAAAATCTTAGAATATCATAAACTGCATCCCATATTAAAAAATTCTGCCCAAAATCTTTTATGAAACTCAAGAAGCTTGATGCATTTTTAATACTGAAACCTTTCTTTATATTAATAATACAAAAAAATTACAACAACAGGATGACCAGAAACTCACGGTCCAAAGTCAAAATGCCACGAGAACAAAAAATACAACAAAAAAACTTTAGGTTGAGGTTTGCAATGATTTTTTTTACTTGAGGTTTGCATCAAAACTTTAGAATGCGTCCAATGGAATTTAGACATTACTATTCAACTCCTTCAAAATGTCTTCAATACATCGTTTGTTGTGTTGAATTTAGTCTTTACTAGCATACATTGAGATTGCAATTCATGAATAAAGTATCCAATTTAATTATACTATGTTCTATAATTGCAATGTTGCTCTTCATCCTCCAAGGTCTTCCATTACCTTGATTTCAAATATTCTTGCATTATGGTTCATCCTCGTGAGTTTCTCTTGTTTTAGATTTGTTGTGGCCATAAATACTTCCATTATGATGCAGAAAATTATAGCAGAAGGAAAAGAATAAACACCCAAATAACAATACCCACAAACAACAGAACATGGCAGCATACATGACAAAATATTCACCAAAATATACAACATATGTCATTACAACGTTTTAAAAACTAGACAAATTGGAACTGGAACCGGAACCGGATGGTTCAACCGGTTCACTTGCAAAGGGAAAAAATATGAAAAAAACCATCTTGGGGACCGGTTCCATATTCTGGTTTGGTATGGAGCCAGTCCGAACTGGTATGTGAAAAAAAAAACGATTTGACATTTAAAACACTTTTTTTAAAAATCCAGCTTTGTAGTTGGCTTTATTCAAGTTTGATGATTGATGATTTGATCATTGATATCAAGTATATAATAGTTTATAGCCTATTGTTTTTTGGACTCTAAATGTCATTGAGAGCCTCATTATTTAAGTATTTTGTTTTTCAAATCATATATGTATTGCACTTGGTTCCATTTTTCTATATTTACCCTTACATGGTATATACACTAGTAATCGCACGTGCAATATCCACCAAAAGGAATGTATTGAAGAATTGAAATTGGAGGGCTAGAAAGAGAGGGAGAAGAATGACTATAAAGGAGTTTGAGAGAGGTTTAGTTGAAGGGTGTGGAAAATGTTTTGGGAAACCTATAAGAAACTTTTATTTCCTATAACCATGGGTCATTTATGTCAATCGTTAGCAATTTTTATATTTGTTTATTTATACAGTGTTAAGGATTTTGTTTGGGTGACATTTACTATTTTAGATAAGACTTAGACATGAATTTAATCTTGGAAATGAAAAGGCATAATTTCAACTTGCATGCCCCATCATCCCCATGTCACTTGCATTTTTCACTTGAGTGCAATTTGCATTTAAAGGGGTAAAAATAAAAAATCAAGAAAATAGAATAGGTTTTAGGTTCGAACCAACATGATGACCACCATAAAATGGGCTTTTAAGTCAAAATAGGTCAACAATGTATGTGATACACCTTTTCCGTGTCTCAAATTGTTCCAACTTGAGCAACATCTGCCATTTTTGGTCTATTGTACCTTTTCAATCGTGCTCGCAATATTCACATGAGTGATGGAAAATAAGAAAATGTGAAAATTTCAATAGGTTTAAGGTTCGCAATTTCAAGTCATCAAGGATTTTTATTGGACAACGATTAATTTGATAGACAAGACATAGAAATGAATGAAATGTTAGAAATAAGAAGGTGGGAATTGAATGCCTGCATATCCCACAATTATTCCACATATTAGTTGTTCGTACCCAAAAATATCTGATATCTGTTTTCAAATTAATCGTCTCAATCTTCACACTTTTTTACAAACCTCGAATTCAATATGGTAAGCACATTTGGACATAATTTCCATTCATGTTTCTGCCATGTTTAACAAATTCAATTTCATCCAATCAAAAACCTTGACATTGTAAAAAAGTAAAATGAAAAATAGCAAAGCTTGATTGGTGGATAAAATCTTTATGTCGCCCATATGTCCATCCACCAGACGGACTCAATTATCAATGGTTGTTATACATTGATTGTTTTTCTGCAACTATTGAAGCTAAAAACTAAAAAAGTATCCCTACAATGTGCTACAAAATACGAGTTTGGATGGGTTTCGAACTTGGTGTTGATTGAGAAACAGGGACGGAAGCCTGTGTAGATTTTATTGATCTCAATCAAGTAAAAAATTATAGAGGATGGGCTGCAATATTTATAGATATTGCACAGCCAAATACATCCGGGAAAATGAGTTGCACAGGTGCAACCAAAAACCAGAATAATACAAGCTTCCAAATCACCCGGGAAGCAACAATTAAATAAAAAACAAATATATTGTTGAAAACAATATAACAATATGCATACTGACAAATATGGTTGATTAACCATATAACAATATAACTATTTAAAATTAATTAAATAATTAACCTATGCATAATTAAATAATAGGATAATAAAATTTATCCTAACATTCCCCCCCTTAATTGTGCATTGTCTGAAGAGATGAGGAGAGAAATGCTCTGAACAAATTGAACTTGTCACGTGCAAGTGACTTTGTGAAAATATCTGCTCGTTGTTCAGCTGTTGGACAAAACTGAAGCTGGATGTTGTGCTTCAACACATGTTCGCGTATGAAATGAACCTGAACTTCAATGTGCTTTGTTCTCTCGTGAAAAACTGGATTGCGAACAAGTTTGAGAACACCTTCATTGTCAACATACATGGTAGTCGGTTTGTCCTGTGGTATTCCAAGTCCTTCTAGTATGCAATGTAGCCAAATCGCTTCATAGACAGCTTCTCCTGCAGAATGATACTCGGCTTCTGTGGAAGAGCGAGAAACAAAGTGTTGTTTCCTACTTCCCCGTGATATTGGTCCCAGATCCCATAAAGAATACAAATCCAGAAGTGGATTTTCTATCATCAATGTTACCTGCATGATCTGAATCCGAATATCCAGTCAATAAGAAGTTTTCTTTCTTCTTGTATTCTAGACCAAGATCCACTGATCCTTTGAGATATCTCAAAATGCGCTTTGCTGCTTTCCAATGACTAACTTTGGGTTCCTGCATGAACCTGGATAGATAGCTCACTGCAAAGCTGATATCAGGTCTAGTGTAGGTTAGGTAAATGAGACTCCCAATCAGCTGCCGATAGAGAGTGGCACTTACCTCAGGAGATGGATCTGAACGAGATAACTATAATTTGTTCTCCATAGGTGTAGCAATTGGTGTGCAATCCATCATCCTAAACTTCTCAAGCGTTGTCTTGGTATATTTCATCTGAGAAACAAAGATATGATTCTCTTTCTGCCATACTTCCATTCCAAGACAGTAGTGCATAAGCCCGAGATCTGTCATGTCGAATGATCGCTTAAGATCTTTCTTCGTTTCATCAATCATCTTCACTGAACTGCCAGTGATGACTAGATCGTCGACATAAACTACAACAATCACCATCTCCCCCCCTTGCTTTTTGAGGTAGAGATTGGGATCGTATGGATTTCTGACGAATCCATGTTGTACGAGATGCTCATCAATATTGATGTACCATGCCCAGAGGTGCCTGTTTGAGGCCATACAGAGATTTCCTGAGTCTGCATAACTTTTCTTCTTGACCAGGTACTACATATCCCTCAGGTTGAGTCATGTAGACTTCTTCTTGCAAATATCCATTCAAGAAGGCACTTTTTACGTCCATCTGATGGACTTTCCAACCAAACTGTGCAGCTAGAGCAAAGATCATCCTGATCATTTTGATATTAGCTGTGGGAGCAAATGTCTCCTCATAGTCAATGCCTTCTTTCTGTGTGTACCCCTTTGCTACAAGTCTTGCTTTGCACTTGTCCACTGTCCCATCTGCTTTGTACTTAGTTTTGAATATCCATCTGCATCCAATGGGTTTCTTCCCTGGTGGAAGATCGACAAGCTGCCAAGTGTTATTCTTCATCACTAATTGATATTCAGAATCCATGGCATCTTTCCAAGATTTTGACTGTAGAGATTCCTGGACTGTAGAGGGATCGTCTGATTCAATGACTCTACTCATCAAAGCAAATTTAACTTCTTCTCTTGCTTTACTGCGAGTCCGTGGTCCAGGGGTGGATGTATCCGGTGGAGCATTCAGTCTTGGATCTCGTAATGTGCTTGTACACCATTTAGGCATACGTTGAGCTGTTCCCATGAGTTGTGGTTCTATCTAATCAACACCATCATCCCCATCATCACTTTCATCTTCTGAGGGAACATTAGCTTTAGTTTTTTACAACTGGTGAAAAATCTACATCTTGCGAGTCCGGAGGAGGAGTCTCTGCTTCCTTCTTCTCGAAAAACTCAACATCTCTGCTTGTGTAGAATTTTCTTGGTCTTAGGATCCATCAGTCTGTACCCAAGAGTCTCTTCACTGTATCCAATGAAGATGAGATTTTGTGACTTCATGTCCAATTTCTTTCTGTTTTGTTTGGGTATGTGCATGCTGGCTTTGCACCCGAATACTCTGAGGTGTGCAATGGATGGGTTTCCTTTTTGACCATGCTTCTTGTGGTGTAATTCCATCAAGAGCAGTTGTGGGTGCTCTGTTTAACAAATACACTATTGTTTTTGCTGCTTCTTCCCAAAATGCCTTTGCAAGTTTGGAATCATCGATCATGCATCACACCATTTCCATGATAGTATGATTTCTTCTCTCGACAACACCATTTTGCTGTGGTGTGTGTGGAGGAGGCATTTTTCGACGAATCCCATGAGTTTGTAGGTAGTCTCTGAACTCATCACTGGTGAATTCTCCCCCTCGATCTGAGCAGAGAGTTCTGATGTGACGACCACTTTCTTTCTCAACTGCCACTTTGAATTTTTTGAATGTTTCAAAGGCTTCACTTTTCTTGCGAAGACAAAAAATCCACATTTTGCGTGAATAGTCGTCAACATAGAGCATGAAGTACTGGAACCCTGAATGACTTGGTTGCATTGGACCGCACAGATCGGTATGAACCAGGTCAAGTTCACCATGAGCTTCAAAATGTACTCTTTTGGAATGAAACTCTGTGTTGTTTTCCTGCTAAGTAGTGAGGACACTTGTCTGTATCCTTCTGAAGAGATGGTAGCCCATGTACCATATTACACCGGCGAAGTGTTTCGAGATATTTGAAACTTACATGACCAAATCTCCGATGCCACAACTAAGCTGAGGTGGAGTTTTTAGCCACGAGTTCTTGATCATTTTTGTGAATGAAATCAAGTTGAAAAATTCTTCCCACATTTGAGGCTTTTGCAATTATTTTCAATCCTCTGGATTTATCTCGAATCAAACACATTTTCTTGCCGGATTGACTATCAAAGTCAATTTTCAAATTGTGATCTAGGAGTTGACTGACCGAAAGAAGGTTCTTTTTCAACCCAGGGACATATAGAACATCGGATAGTTCTGCAGTTGCGTGAACCAAGGGGTAGAGAAATGTTTCCAATCCCCTGATACTGTATATGAAGAATCATCTCCCAACGAAACATGATTTTTCGAAGGCGTGTCCCTCATTGAAATAAACCAGTCTCTGTGGCCGGTCATGTGTCAAGTGGCTCCTGAATCAACATACCAGATGTCACTAGATGACGTGGATGGTTCACTTGATCGAGCAGTGAACAAGAAGTCTTCATTGTCTGACTGATCTTGTTGCTCAGCAATATTACCTTGCTGGTGGGGTCTTCTTTTCCAGTTCCCCTTTTTCTGCCCATGATAATTGTTTGAATGTCCCTTGTAAGTTTGTTGTTTTTGTGGTTCTAGAATTGCTTGATGAACCTTTCTTTATATGTGTTGAACCAACATTCTTGTAAGTCATGTCCTCTTTTACAAATTGGGACATCGCTTCTTCTATTGATTGTCCCCATGATACTGATTTTGATGTGGGGACTTCTGATAGGATTTAGGTTTACCTTTACCTTCTCCTTTCCATTTTTGATGTGAAGACAGTGCCTGCTCCTCTTCATCATCCTTGTTGTACATTGCTTCCTCTTGTTACAGTAGGTTTACTAACTTGTCAAAACTAATTGTCGTATCTGAAAAGTTTAGAGTTGTGACAAAAATTCGGTAAGAAGAAGGGAGAGCTCTCAGAACAATGGGAACGAGAGACTCATCTTTGACCTCTTCTCCTAGGGCTAGAAGTGAAGCCCTCAACTCTGCAACTCTTCTTAGGAAGGCTTCAATTTTCTCATTTGTTTGAATTTCAATGTATGTAACTGACTCTACAAATTGAGTATGACATTCTTGTTCTTGGCCTCATATATTGTGCTCAGTTTATCCCAAGCTTCTTTTGCTGATGTGGCATCTCGAATGTGGACTTGCACATCGTCGGATACTCCAAACAAGATGATGAGCTTTTCTTTCTGATCTGCTCTATCAAATTGTCGTTGTTGTGTTGCATCCGTTGGTGATCTGGTTAGGGTACCAGTCACAACAGGCTAGATTTCTTCAAACTCAAGTTGTGTCTTTATTTTTGTCTTCCAAGCAGCATAGTTGCTTCCTCTGAGCAATTGTGAATCCGGAAGAAAAAATTTGGGGGCATTGGTGCCCATTTTGCAGAGATCACTGACAGGGTTTGGCTCTTATCACTCCAGGTATTAGGTCTCCCAATCTATATACCGTCAGTCCGATATACTGAACCTTTCTATATACGTGCCCTTCCGATATACCCGTCGGTACGTGGAAAAATCTCACCCTTTCTATATACCCGACGGTACGTGAAAGAGGCGTTAACGTACGTGAAAGAATTCGATACGTGGTACCAAGACAGTACTGATGGGGTCTGTGCAATTATTGACACCGGCTCAAAGAAATATCCTCATATGCGCTCGTAACTTCGCTATATACTCGGATAATTTCTCAGTTTGGATGTATGTCTTGCAATCGTTCACAGACGGATGGGATGGTTCATAGTGTGTGCACTGTGACCTTATTACTCCCTGTCGATTTATAGGGACGATGCCCAGACGACATTGTTGCAGCTATATTAGGCGTTAAGTGCAGTAGTAGTCATGACGGATTTACCCGTAAGCGCTTCCCAGAGGCACTGTATATACTGAACGCTGCGAATGAGATCTAGGATCTCGTGAGTGTTACAGAACCAATTTTACTATTTTTTATTACAATTCTGCCAGATTCTGAGCAGTTACAAAGTTTTGCAGTTGACTATGGCAACCTGCAAATTAGTACAATATACAATACAATTTGAATGACAGGCAAAAAATTACAGTTTTGGGGTCCTGGTGGCCTCCTGAACCCAAAATGCTAAAAATTGCAAAAAAATAGCTGAAAATGCAATTTTTAGGTGGGTCTCCTTTTGCAAAAAATGTTTGGAATGAGAAAACAGACCAGATAGGAGAAAAAAAAAATTACCCTAAGTTAGGGATTTCTCCGCTAAATTTAGTTAGTCGTAACTAAATTCAAAAAAAGCCTGCTAAATTTAGCAGTTCCGCCAAAAAATCCGCCAGATGCAAAAAGAGAGTTTTTGAGTGTTTTTGGTGGGATTTGATCCTCAAACCTCTCACTCCCAAGGCACATGCACTAACCAACTTGCCCACTTGGGGCGCTTGGACTATGAAAGGAAGCAATTTGTATTTATTGACAAATAAATTGACTTACCTCTTGGAAAATGGACGCCATGTGGCGCATGCTGGTGAAGGGGCGTTTTTAGGGTTGTATTTGCCCAAAAAACGGATATGAGGATTTTCTTTTCACCTCCACACCTTTGTATTCTCCTTTGGCCGCGTTTTTCAGCTTCCCACGCACTGATATGCAAGTGCAGGCCACGTTTTTTTTTGTGTTTGGGCCCGTTTTTTGTCCGTGGGGCGCGTCTTTTTTCTTTTCATGCACTGTACAGGTCCAAATCTGAGATTGGGCGCTTTTTTTTACTTGCCTGGGCACGTTTTTAACCTTTGGCCGCGTGTTTTTAGTGCCTGGCCGCGTTTTTTTTGTTTGGGCACGTTTTTATCCTTCCTTGGCCGCGTTTCTTCCTGCTTGGCCACGTTTTTTGATGAATGTGCTTGCTGTTTGCTTGATGTTTGTTTGTACAGGTCGGTGGAAGCTCAAATGGCGCAGTTTTTGCTTCAACAAAACGTTTCCTTGATGCAGGCCGCGTAGGGACAGAGAATGGGCGCATATGCTCAAGAAAAATGTTTTTTTCTCCTTGTACAGGTTGCTGGATCAAGAAAAATGCGTGGAAGATGTTTTTGCCGCTGTCTACTCTTCTTCCACTGTATATTTTCTAGCGTGGGCGCCTCCTTCTTTTTTTTTATTTTCTTTGCTCTGTTTGATGCTTGATCACTGCAGGTACATATACAGACCTCCAAAACAAGCAAAACAACCTCCAAATACAGTAAAACAAAACCCTTATTGGGAATTTTTTATTATTATTATTATCAATACCTGGAGCAATTTTTGCCTGGTGCTGAGTGCACCAGTGCAAAAAAAAAAATTGCCTTCCAAGTACCTGGAAGGAACAGGAGGATGTGGGGGAGGCAGGGATGGGGCTGGGAGTTTGCACAAGGCTGCACAGACTCTCAAATGCTGCAAACACGTCTCCAATCTACTCTCTCTCTGCTGCTCTCTCTTCCACACCTTCACAAGGCCGGAATTTCGCTCTAGTACCAAATGTTGATTGAGAAACAGGGACGGAAGCCTGTGTAGATTTTATTGATCTCAATCAAGTAAAAAATTACAGAGGATGGGCTGCAATATTTATAGATATTGCACAGCCAAATACATCCGGGAAAATGAGTTGCACAAGTGCAACCAAAAACCAGAATAAACAAGCTTCCAAATCACCCGGGAAGCAACAATTAAATAAAAAACAAATATATTGTTGAAAACAATATAACAATATGCATACTGACAAATATGGTTGATTACCATATAACAATATAATTATTTAAAATTAATTAAATAATTAACCTATGCATAATTAAATAATAGGATAATAAAATTTATCCTAACACTTGGAACCTATTGAATTTTCACCATTGTTTATTTTGGCCCCTTTAAGCTCAAATTTCACCCATGTGAATAATGCATGCGAGATTGACACAATTAAGTCTAACAAAGATAGAATTTTTTTTTTTTGGTTAGGAACAATCTAATCCATGGAATAGGGTGGGATATATACATATTCAATAACCACCTTTTTTATTTCCAACATTTTATTCATGTCTATGTCTTGTCTATCAGATTAAATGTTGACCCATTGAAAACTTTCATGCCATGAAATAAAAAAATAACAAAGATTGATTGGAAAATAAAATATATCTATTTCTTATATGATCAGTCAATTAAGGGGCTCAATTATCAATGATTGTTTGGGCACTAATTATTTTCCTACAACTATTTGAGCTTACAACTAGAAAGGGAGGATACATTGCGCTACAAGAAACAAACATTCCAAATGGGTTTGGGATCCAAAATCTATTGCTTTTTTACCATTTTTTAATTTTCTGCTCTTTGTGAGACTGGATCAATAATGTGGAGCATAAATAACATATATTTTTTGGTAGGAGTAGTCACATCCATGGAATAGGTGTGGGACATGTGGGTATTTAATTCACACCTTTTTATTTCTCATTCATGTCTACGTGTTATCTATCAAATTACACGTCGTACAACTTAAATCTTGATAACATTAAATAAAAAATAGCAAATTGTGATTGTTTAATAAAATGTACCTACCACTAATATGCCCAGCCACTCGAGGGGCTCAATTATCAATGATTATTTTTGCATCGTTTATTTCCTTACAATTGCTTATACTTACAACAGGAAAGGGATGCTATAAATTGCTACAAGAATCAAGCATTTTGGTTGGGTTTTGAACCCAAAACCTTTTCAATTTTCTCCTTTTCTAATTTTGTCCTCTACAAATTTTGAGTTCATAAAGTGGAGAACAAATAGTTTACCCCTTTTTTTGGCCACTTTAAGCCCGAAAGATCATTTTATGGTGATTATCATGCTGGCTCAAACCTGAAACCTATTAGTTTTCTCCAATATTTTATTTTGACCCCCTTTAACTACAAATTGCACCCATATGAAAAATACAAGTGAAATGGAGACGACAGTGCACCCATAAGAAATTTAAAGTTTTGTATAGGTTACCCATAGCAATTTTCCATGTCCTTTGACTATACCTTCCATGAACCCCTTCTACTTTACCCTTCTTCCTGTTGCTCTTTCCACTCCTCGAATTTCAATTTTTTGATGCATTCCCTTTGACATTTCCATCACACATTTCATTTATAATTGCTAGTTAGTTTAAACGATATTCTTTAATGGATAAAACATCACTTTTCATATGTAAAGTTCTAATAATGGCGAGATGCTACAAGCTTGAGGTTACCAGAGCATGGAAAAAACCAAAATGTGCCACTAACATAATTAATGAAATGTCGTCACCCATTATTATGTCCAAAAATTATCAAGTCGTGAAACCCAATTCCATCTCACCTTGTGCTTATTTAAAAATTAAATACTGGTAAATGTCTCTTATTCATTTCCTTGAGCTTTAGGTGTTTTGGTTTGAGTTGCACGTCCCTTGGAAATTGTTAAGGCTGTCATGTGCAAGCCTTATCTCTCTATGTTAAAAGCCACATTTGAATGGAATGGAAAATTCATAATCATAATTACTATGGTAAACAGGAGAATCGTCCTGCATGTCATAGAGATAGTTTTAGCTTTCCTTTCAATTTCAAATTCACCCAGCTCTCATTTTCAAGCAATGGCGGTATTTCATCGCTTCCTGCCCAATTCTAACAACAATTTTGTTTTCCCTCCACAAATTCAAGCCATGGTTATTTTTTTTGGGAGTCAACAACCATGGCTTGCTCTTAGAATCTGTCAAGCTCTTGCAATCTATTATCCTTCTCTTCCTCTCTATCAGGTTTCTCTCCCTCTTCAAAACACATAACTCCCTATAAATAGAAAAATGCTGAAGTACTGTGTACATATGAATTCAAGTGTTTAACCACTGCTCAATTACTCACAAACCACTAACATAAATAAATACTATTAAATCGATTAAGATTTAATGTGAATGTTAAATGCTCCCAAAATTCCTGTGTTTTGATTTGTCTTAGGTCCCACAAGGAGCGCTCTGCATCATTCTTCCCTAGTCAAGAAAAATTATGAACGTTCCTATTCAGATCTATTTTTTCTTGAAACCCATCTCCATGAGAACTAAAATGTGAAGAAAACCAAGCAATACAATTGCTAATTTTTTCTTTTTTTCTTTTCCGTTCCTACTTCCACCATCTTGCTAGTTCACAGACCATCCACCTCCAAATTGCCTTTGCATTGTTCCTCATTCTTCCTCAATCTCATATTTTTTTATGAAGATTTCTTCTTCTTTCATCATCTCCTCTTCTTCATTCTTTTACTCTTCATCCTTCCTATTTTTTTCACTTGGCTGATTGCTGATCCCTTCCTCTATCTTCTTCAGATTTACTTGCATGCCTTGTGCAAACAACCACGCAATCTTCTTCTCTTCATTCTCACCTTCTTCATATACACAGGCTGATGTTAACATCAGCTTCTACTGTTACTTTTCTTCATAAGATCCTTCAAGTTCATAAATGTACACTTCTCTCTTTACGTTCATCTTCATTTGTATGCCTTTTATAAAGAAAACCTCTACTTCTTCACTGATGCTGCCCATCATTTACTTCGAAGTTATCTTCTTGCATAAGGATCTCCTCTCCTTCATCCTTTTCTTGATATCTATCAAGTTGTAGCTGCTCATAAGGAAACTCTCTTTTTTCTGTACTCTCCTTTGAACTTAGAAGAAGCTCAAACAACATTTTACAGGAATAAAACATTCCCTCTATAGAACTCATCTTGTCTTCAAGATAGAGATGTCTTTCTTCTTTTTCACCAAATATGGGACCTTGATATCCCATCTCTTCTTCAGTTGCATTCTCAAGAGTGCTTAAATTATTTTCCTCATCATATATGGGGCTTCCAAAGGCAAAGACCACCCATTTTGTTGTTATTGTTTCCACTAAACCTATGTGGGCTGCTCCCATATTTGTAGCTTTTTGTGCAAACCTCGATATCTAATGACTACAATCTTCTTCCTTTGCTAGGCTTGCCTCAGTTGGGCTTTGCTCCAGCTCCTTCACTTAACCTTCTCTTCACCTTCTTCCTCAAGGAACTACTCACAACCTTCCCCTTCTCCATTATAATCATCTATGTTTTCTCCCATTTCATAGTAATACGGTACCCCTTCATACTCTTCATTCACACATTCCTCCACTTCTTATGATCCTATAGTATTCTAGATATTTCTTATCATTAACCAATTTATCTCAACGAAGATCTATCACATACCTTTCCTTGTCCACAATTTCCTGATTAAGATGATGCCATTGAAGCCATTCCTCTCCACGTTCTCTCGTGAAATTCTGATCTTCCACTTCATGCTACTGCAAATGGGTCTCCACTTGCACTTCCTCTATCATCTTCTCTTTTTCTGTTCCCCTAGATGCCTCTTCATCATGTGCATTTAGATACACTCTCTCCTCTTTCAATCCTATGTCCTTTGAAGAACATACATTAATTGCAACATCTCCATCCTCCGCTACTTATTTTCTTCTACAGAAAATGTTAGGAAATAAGAGATAAAATATGCGGAATAATCCCTCACAGAATCATAACAATAGAAACTAATATGCAAATTTGCAAAGCTTAAACCAAAAAAAAGACAAAGGAAATATATATAATTTTTTAATAGAAACCAGTTTATATGGATCTACATACATATCCTTCTTGGTACCGGCAAAACAAAACAAATAGAGGGTGTCATCGATTATCCATATCCTTGTATGTAGATTTAACAAGTAAAGGGAAAACATACTTGAATCCAAATGTTAGGCTAGTGGCCAAATCATGGTACACCATGCGCTCCCTGTAGTTTAGAGTACAAGGGAGACTATTTTTTTAGCAACACAAGGAACAACCAAAATAATATTTATTTCAAAAGAGAAAAAACAACCTAACAATATTGATGCTTTATATACACAATGAGAAATTTCCAATGGGGCTACACCCTTGCCATTAGGGTAAGGCCAAGGCCACCGTAGAATGAAAACACAGATCTAGACAAGACATTGCCAATAACTAAGGTAACTGATTGTGTTACGACTGACATTCCTCCCACCACCATGACATCTCTACCCATCACCACCATTACTCCTCCCACAAAAAGCACACCGCATGCAACAACACCCATAATATCCTACCCTTCAGCCAAAGCACTCGTTGACTCTCCTACTCCCACTGCCATAACCCCACCATTTAACACCTTGGTCACCACCCACCTCATTGCCACCCCGTTAGCTGCAATCCCTCCCTCCACAACCTCTCCCGCCGTGACACCCCCCACCACTACCCCTAATATTTCCACCACTGCCGCAAATCCTACCACAACCCCAGTCGTCACAACCCACATCACTAATTCCCTCTCCTCCATGCCACTGATCTCTAGCTCACCCAACTTGCCACCCTCTAACTCTCTAACCACCGCGCCTGCTTCATTTACTAAAACCAAAAATGTTGTAGCCACCGCTACGTCGAAGAAAAATGGGTATCATATAAGTTGTTGAAGTTGCAGTTCTCTTCCTTATTTAATCAATTGGATTTCCCTAACCACCTAGAAAAAGTTGATGTCACAATCAATATTTCCCACCCCTAAGTTTGCAATATCCTTTTGTCTCTATTTTGTAGAGGCAACATACAAACTCAACAGTATTGGAGATCCATTATATTTGGTTTTCTTATGTCTGAGATTAGGGTATGGTCATTAGGACTTGTCCATTTATAAAAAGAAAGACGATTCAACAAATGTGGTGGCCCATTACAGTCAAGGGTTAAATTTGACGGTCACATGTACCTGTTAATATTTTTTGTAATGGTTTTTAGACTTACGTCACCTTGCACATGACGTTTATTTTTTACTTTTGATTTTTTATAATTTTTATATAGATATAAAAATCAACATTTACTTATAATAAAACAATTTAAGATACAAATGAAATATGACTCTCTTTGAAGTATGTGTTAATATATCTAAGAAACACTATAAAATTATCATAATATTTTATTTTGATGTTTTAATAATAAAACCCACAATCATCCAATAAAATGATTTTGATGAAATGCATTAACTAATTAAGATTAAAATTTAAAATTTAATAATAAAGTCATTATAAAAGTAATATACATCAAAAGAACTAATTTTTTAAAAATTAAAAAATTTCATAAAAAAAATATATTCATCTTCGATAAAAAAATATAATTTATATAAAATCGATTTAAAATGAATCAACATCTCAAAAGGAACATTTTAAATTGCTTACCTCGAAGACGATTGAGGTATAACCGCTTGTTTTCCTTTTGATATTAGTTCATATTTTCCTTTTAATAATTGACATTTCCTTCCATATTGCCAAATCTAATGTCTTATGTCTTCTCTTAGTGCTGACTTTCCATATGTTTCAAATATTGGATTTGGTTGTTTTATACTTACCGGTTACTACAACGGCGTTCAAAAACTGACTCACTATTTTCCAGTAACATCCATCATCTGCATGAATATTGTTTTTCTTTAAATATAATTCTAAATCACCGTTCATATCAATAAAAATATTTTAAGCTTATGTAAAATAAAATATTTATTTACCTCTTAGACAAACCACTTAAACACGTGAATTTTCAACCAAAGGTGTTCAAGGTTCAAACCATGGAATCCAACAAGTGGTAGTGGTCAATGCATGGCTTTAGATCACGCTTAATAGACAAGTCACAAGAGTGCATGAGTCAGAGACTCAAAATAGAAGAGCACATCTCTACACTCAAAGAGAGTGATTCACACAGATTATACATATATCAGACTAAGACTTCACATAGTCATAATTTGAATTCAAGAAGTTTATAAATACAAAATTGTAATAATGTATTTAGGACAAAAGGGCATATAACCAAATAGATAATCAAGAGACATTTATTAAAGTAAAATCATATATTTCAATTGCATCCATGAGTCAAAAAGTAGATTTAGAACATTTAGAGAAGAACATATAACATTTATTGTTACATGTATTAGGTCATCGATTGTGAAAAGAGGTGGGAAACTTGCATTAAAATGGCATACATGTTGAACTACATTATAATTGATGTGGTGTTTACCAAATTATTCAAAATCCTTGAGGCCTAATCATATGGATGTATAACATATGACCCCTTGACTCCCTCCATGTTTTTTGGTTTTGTAAGGTGTTGTGGTCATATTGGGGTTCCAAGGAATGAGAACCGTTTCCTAGCAACTCATTGTGAAATTTGGAAAATCAAGCAACGCTCTTGGATCCCCAAAATAGATAAATAGGTTTGAATCAAATATGTTTTTGCCTATCTTCATTTTATATTGGTTTCATATTATTCTCTCCATGTATTTTATGTGTTGAAAATCTTAAGGTTCACCCATGGAAGAAAAAACTTATAGAAAGGGTGGAAAATCTTTCTAAAGGTAGGATTTATTGAGATGACGATTCTTACAAAAATGGCTATCGCATGACTATGGAGAAAATTGAAAAAATCATTAAAAAATGGTTGTAAATTATGTAAATGAATCTTACTTAACTTTTCTAATTTTAAAAAATATTTTGGTGAATATGAAATGTTCTCTTTAGGTTATATTTCATTTTTCTATTCTATTTATGGTATGAAGTGCATTATATGCGTTATTTAAACAACAAAAGTTGTTGAGCTATGAAACCTAGACCCATTTTCCCCAATACTTCCAAGATTAAACCTTGATCGTTGATCCATTGGCCACCTGTAATCATTTCAAGTAATTTCGAGTAGACTCGTGATCTCTTAAGCCTTCTTCGCAAATCATATCTGTAACACCGGAGAACCAACGCCGACGCTATGACATTGACGCGCCATAAACAACCAAGACGAAAATTGCGACATAAATTTTTTTTTTGATAGAGTAAGCAAGTTAGTGGTCTTTGTTTAGTTTAGGGAACTGATAAGCTTCAAACTTTTATTTTATATTTTGATCGCAACACAAGAACTACAAGATTGTCGCAATTCCATCTGCCCGAGGTTAACTTCAAAATTTGTTGTATTCGCTTCTAACCTTAGCGGATAAAAAATCGAGTTTCAAGAATGGTGATACCAGACTGCATAGGGGTAGTTGACCGCTGACCCCGTTTTCACTTTATGATCCAATTTACACAAGGATGGAGGTGGCCAGGGAAAGTATGTATTATAATTTTATTGATTTTTTTTTGATATATCTTAATATATATATATATATATATATATATTTGCATAGGTATATTATCAGGATAACACATAAATCACTATTTTGTTGACACCGGGAAAACTCTCAGGATAGGTTCTTAGATATCCCTAAAAAGGGATTAGATATTTTTAATTGAATGGTATATATATATAAAGACATATTATCAATGATTAAACTCAAATAAATCGGTATGCCTATATATACATCGAAATTTGAAGTAAAAGGAATAATAGTCAATGGGGCCGGCATTTTAAATATGTAGGTTGTCAAAATTTACACTTAAATGACACTACACGTTTAACATAAATTTGAATTCTTGATATAAGAGAGCAAGGGTCAAATCGGGGGGGGGAAAGAATTTCAAACTATGCTTTCAATAGTATGCTTGGGCGGTGGAGTGGTTCGTCGACCTCCTTGACAACCATTAAGACATTCACTCCTTTCAACCTACCTGTACGCCTCCCTTTACCAGCCTTCTGCAACAAGAAACGCTTTATTTTGCACCCGGAGTACTGCACAGTCTCCCAGGCCGCGTGGAGGAGAAATGGAGGTTGAAAGAGGGTCTCAGGCGCGTGAAAGGAAGAGGCGCGGGTTAACTTACTGTCCAGGCGCGTAGTCTATCAGGAATATCTGCTGGAACGTAACATCATTTCCCTTCTTCCTTTTTTGTTTTTTAATGGCAGTTATTCGCTTAGACACGGCTCATGGGTGACTGACTGTCTTGATTTTGAGACTAACTTCACATTTGTTTGGGCAGTTGCGAGGCCTGCCATGCAGTTTGATATTTGTGAAGCTAGGACCACTCGCAGTGTCCAAATCTGCAAGGGGAAAAACGCTCAGCACCTTGGTAAGTATTGCAACAATTTAAACATTCGTTAGACAGTCAGTACTTTGTGTATCACGTTGTCTATCAGGCATATCTGCTGGAACGTAACATTTTTTTTTTATATATATATACGCAGTTATTTTCTTAGACAACGAGTTAAGGGTGATTGACTGGTCTTGATTTAGAGACTGACTTCACGTTTGTTTGGACAGTTGCGAGGCCTGCCATGCAGCTTGATATTTGTGAAGCTAAGACCACTCGCAGTGTCCTAAACTGTAAAGAAAAAAAACGTTTAAATCTGCTTGCAAGCATAACAACAGTTAAATAATCTCTATGACAGTCATTGCTTGGTGTATCAGCTGACTATCAGGCAGAAGTCCTTCTTTATCTTGTAATTACAATTTCTGTATCTGGATTTGAAGAGTATTTTGTAACAGAGAATATCTATGAGATTGCTGTGTCTATTTTAGAATACCTGTTTGATGATGGATGTAAAATCTTGTGTATGTTATATAATTAGTCTGTATCAGAGCTGTGTGTTTCTAAAATAGAAGGGGGACATTAATAGTATAATAATAGTGCTACGATTTGGTAATAGTAATTTCATTACTTTCTAGTATTATTTTGGCATGAAATACTATTTGAAGTATTTAAACAAGATTTGGTGAAATATCCTTGTTAAACGCTAGGGAGTAATGGATAATAATTTTAACAAGATTTAAGTCTTTCATTAAAATTCCCTTCTACACAATTTAACAACGTTGTATGAGATTTCAAAGTGGGTTGATTTATTCTCCTTCCTTAATTTACAATGGGCTTTCAAAAGATTTAGACCCATTTCCTTTTTGTATTTTGCAATTAATTTCACAATAAGTTCATAAATGAAGGAAAACATGTTAGAGCTAGAATATGGACTTCTTTATTGGCATATTTCATATTATTGAGCCTTAAGCCTTTATATCAACAAAATAAGAATAGTAAGTGCTCTAGTGTTCAACTTTGCAACACTTCTCCTTCTAAGCAATAAGATGAAATCTAATATGTACATTTTTCTTTGTGAATTTTCCTAACATTCCACAAAAGAATACTACGATATTCCATTAATTTTTTAAAGCAAGGCCTACTAACTTGTAAACAAAATTATCATTCTCAAGAAAGGTTCCAAGTCAAGTACTAAAGAGAATAGATAGATTGTCATGCATTCAACTTTTGATTCCATCTATATTACATACTTATTATTGGAATTCAACAAGAAACAATTTTCATTCAATATTTGATACAACACTTTCCAATAAATCTTAGAGCAAGAAATACTTTCATTGCAATGCAACTTTCCTTAAAATATTTTACAACACATTCTACTTCATGTGGAACAAATTTACAATTATGTATACTAAAGAAAACAAGGCAATATTACATTTCTTCTCCACTCAAGGTGGGTAATTTCATGATATTTTTAACAATGTCAACAACAAGGTTCTTTTGCTCCCAAGAGTTATTCTTCCATGCTCCAAGTTCCATGAAGATCAATCACAACCAAGATAGGGGGAGAGGCAACACTCTCCTCCCAACCAAATCTCAATGGAGAAGAGAAGCAATCTCCTCCATTGACCCCCGAGCCCCAAACACAACACAATGGAGGGTGGTCTCCAACTCAAGGCAACTATACATGCTTCCACAATACAAGTTCTTCACAACATTCAAGCTAAAATAGAAGAACAAAAGAGACACACAATAACATCAACATTACACAACAAGGCTTGCATCCAAGCCAACAAGAGAAGGAACTATGGGAATGTTTCCCTTATGCCTCCCAAATGAGATGAGATGCCCATCCAAAACCCTCCACAAAATAACACAAGCCCCTATAACTCTTATGCCTCCCTCAAGTACCCCTTTTTCCTCCCATACTCTTATGCCTCCCTCCTCTTATGGCTCCCTCAAAGACAAGGTAGAATGTAAACATTCCTACCCAAGATGGGCATCCCTCTCAAACTCCCTCCACAATATCCTAATCTACTCTTTTGCCTCCCTCATGTGTATTCCCATAGACCTCTCCTATACTACACAAAAAGCATTCAATCCATCTTTCACAATACACCAAAGTAAACATGCATTTTTTTTCACAATTTTAGCATAGAAGCAATAATAATATGAAAGCAAAAACAAAGGAGAGGGTTCCCTACCTCTCCATTGGAGAAGCATAAACCAAGAACTTGTCCAAGCTCCTTCCCAAATCAATCCAAGCATGCAAGTCCAAAAACTCTCTTGATCTCTTTCTCCCAATTCTTCTCTCTCAAAATCGCAAAAGAGAACTCTTCAACAACACAAAAACAAAAGCTCTAACCCCTTCAACAAGAGAGGAAATTTCTATAAATAGACAAGAGGAAGAGTGAGGGTGATGTGGCTCCATGTAGGATGCCACATCACACATCCTCAAACCATCTCCCAAGGTCAACTCAAATCCCAAAACACCATAAATGGGTGGTTGGGTTGAATGACAACCCTCATCCACATTCAACCCTTTCCCATGTGCCTTAAGGCACAATTAAATGCAAAAAAGAGGAAAATGCACTCCAAAGTCATATCACTTCCCAAAAACAATAACTAATCCCTTTTTGGGCTTCCCAACCCATAGATATGGTTGGTAAGGGGTTTTGGGAAGTGTGGGACAAGTTTAACTTGTCCCACAAGTCCCCTAAAAATGCACTCAATCTCAAATTCGAGATTCTAAGAGCATGGAGTGGTCAACACTCAAGATAAGCATTCAATACAAGAGACAACACATGGCTCAAGGAGCCAACCAACAAAATTTATTACACCCACATGACTAAAACAAGATAATAAATTAATCTAAACATACTTAGCAAAAGTAATAAAAGAAGGGCAACCCAAATGAAATCACCTACTAAAGTAAATAAAACAATTAAATGAAAATCTCAACCCCATGGTCACATTAGAACATTACCCCCTCAAGAATATTTTCTCAACACATACAAGAACAAGCTAACACAATACAGTTTACAAGTTGCCTTGACGACCAATGTTGTAACCACCCGAAATTCTGTTGTGTTTGGTCCCCAATCCCCCTCATGGTTGTGATCATGCTGTGTTTCCTGCAAAAATGCAAAATACCCTCTTTGGCCTTGCGGCCATGTCAAAATATCCAAAACAATCATATGCATGAAATTTATTAACATCTATACGTAATTCAAGCAATCATTATTTCTAGGTCTAATTCACAATTTAATTATGCATTTCATCTTTTTCCAAAATAATAGTAATGTAAATTCAACAACTACATTCTACTCATCAGGGCGAAGAAATCCAATGTTAGAACACATGCGATATATCTATATAAAATAATATCAATATCCAATAGTCTGTCCATGAGTCAGTGCAGATCATACTGAAAACAAAATCCAACCATAATCCAAATGTGTCTAGTCACAAAACATCATGCTAATCAACATAAGTATAAGCCATGTCCATAACTAAAGTCTGCATAACTCAAAATGATAATCACTAAGCGTCGTAGGGAAGTGGGCATTACAATATCAAAATTATATCTCATCTTTCAATCTCTTGTAATGTGTCATGATGCTATTTTGGATCGAGAGATTGTTACCCTAGTCTTCCTTTACTTAGAAACTTTTCAACGCTTTTCCAAAAGGTGTACTGCTAAGCCTTTCCTCCACTACACTAAGAGAGACTTTTTCTATATATACGCATATGATCTTCACTCCTCGGGAATTGTGGGATGATTCCCAGAGGAAAAATTACAAATATCTTCATTGTTAAGGCTACAAATGACTGCTAGTTGAACCAATTCAAACCAAGATGCAAGCAATAAGTTTTTATGGCTTAAATTGTACTAGGAATTCCTTAATTAAATCCTATCACATATCATAGAATCCCTATTCTAATTTTAAGCTTAGATAATCCTTTAATTGAATAGATTGTTACTTGAATTGGTGCTTCCAACATATTTTTCATATCAACACGCACGCACGCACGCACAGATGCACACGCACGCGCGTGCCCGCGCATGCACACGTGCACACATAGACATATACACACGCACATGCGCACGCACACACATACATATATAAGTGGCGAATTTAATCAAATTTAAAATTTTCCCTCTAAAATGTTAGTGATTAGTATCTAAGGGCTAACATAATTCATAGCTATCTAAACATGTTTTGAAATCCTCACCGATTAATTTAAAGGCGATCCATTAAAAAAATATTGATACCAGAAATCATTTGGCTATACGAGTGGGAAATAGTAATCTTTTAAAAAAAAATTTGGTGAATCTTGGGTGGGCATATGATGTCCAAATAGCCAAATGGGACTTTCAAAATATACATAAATAGCCAAATTATGAATATTTTCCACTAAATTTTTCCTTAATATACCATATGAATTGACTAGATCCAATACTCTAATTATAAGAAATGTTACATGATAAATTCCATCGTGTTTATTTTGTTGAAATTCTTATGAACATGGTCTATGGAGCCACCTATTTAATATGACACATTTTTATAAGTTTTATGTTATTGTAGACACCTAATTATGGCACGAGACTATTTATTTTCTATAGTGTTAGTGTATTTGTGTTCTTATTGACTGTCATTCTAGAATAAGCTCTTGTTGGCTTTTTGTTTCTTACGTTTGTTTGAATTTCAAAGTGTTTTCCTATATTATTTCATGTCTCATCTTGTTTTTCTCTTCTCCTTAGTTTCTCTCTATTATTGCCTTTTTTACCATTTTTTGGTCTTTTGCAAAAATAATAACATTATGGTTTTGGTTCACCAAAGTTGTATTACTACGGTTCTAGTTAGCTTTTTATGGTCTCTTTTAACCCCTATTTCAAGTCCCTATGATTTTGACATTTTTTAATTTTTCCCCACATTGTTGGTTGGTATGTGCAAAAATAGAGTCCTAATTTGAATTCAAGAATTCTATAAATACATAACTACATTAGTGCATCTATGAAAAGAGGGTCAAAAATCAAGAGACATTTATTGAAGTTGTAAAATTAAGGAAGTCATGTATATTTTAGTTTCACCTCAAGCCAAAAAGCACTTTTCAATAATTTAGAGATTAAAATATAGTATTTAATTCTTACATTGATTGAGGTGCTGAGTGTGATAAGGTTTGGGAAACTCTTTTTTTGTAAAATAAAATCTCATTATTCCAGAAAATAAAGGATAGAAAATCTAATTATTAAAAATATTCACCCAAAAGGTCATTTTTACAATCCAAATAATACACTTTCCAAACACAACATTTTAGATAAAGTACACTAATGAACTTGAGTTTCCAAGGTTCCCTATTTACCTTGAAAATACCATATCTATGTATAATACCCTAAGACCAATGGCACTTGATAATAATCATTTGGAATTTACTCTAGTGTATTCCCATAAATACAATTAATTAAATTACTCTTACATGCTTCTCACTCAATTTAGTACTCCATAGCCGCTAGGTCACACTTTTGTCTCATATTTGTCTCATCAAGAATCCTCACGATATATAAAAATTTCATCCTCAAACTTCTGGTCATTTTTTTTCCATTTTCATATCGATTCCTAAACTAAGATGGTGTAGAAACCCCCAACAATTCTATAAATATTCTAGGCTAACCCAAACAATAATTTTTCAAATGTAGAAGTTTCCTAGGTCAACTCAGGCTAAATTAGATAGGCAAACATTTCACACAAGTCAAATATAGGATCACGATTATCCCACTCTTTAGAACGACCTCATCTCTCCATCTTTGGTTATCAGGAGATCACATAAGTATTTAAGAGAAGGATTACAAAATGCAATATCAATCCTTGAAGAAGTAATGATATCACTTATCTAGATTTGAATATCAACCATAATAGAACACCAAAATAAAGAGAAAAGATCACAATATGCAAGAACAATAAGTTATCCACTTCAAGGGGACAACCTCCAAACCATGCAATAAGACTCAAGTTTTCAATAGGATGGTCGTGTATGAATTAATAAGTCCTATATATACCCTACTATGTTATGTAAACCTCCTAGGTTGACCTACTAAGCATACATAAGCTTAAATAAATTATATTTGACAAGATAATATATTATGTTAGCCACATGTCAGCCACACATATATCTATATATGACACTAAATCAAGGGAGTAGCATTCCCCTCCATTTCAAAGCAATATTGTCCCCAGTGTTGGAAATTTTAGGATTATGCTACATGAATGCTTCATCTTCCCATGTTGCATCTTCACTATACAAATTATTCCAATTGATTAGATACTCAGTAATGACCCTTTTCCTTAACCACTTAGTGTGTTTCTAAATAATTTCTTTAGGATCCAAGATGATTTAACCTTCACATCAAGCTCGGGTAATACTAACTGGGATGACACCTTCTGTACAATGACCTTCTTAAAAAATAAACATGAAAAATTTGATGTATGATGGTTGACTAAGGGAGCTTGAATTTATATGTTGCCATACTACCAATTCTTTTTAAAACTTAATAATGACCATAGTATTTAGGTGAAATATTGTTATCCTTATTATGTTATTTTAAATATGGTTACTTATAAGATTGCAATCACACAAAAACAATGTCTCCTACTTATAAGTGTCATTTACTATAGTTTTGATCAACTTGTTGCTTCATGCAGTTATGTTTCATTTCCACATTCTCTATAAGGCTAAAAAGTGGCTATTTTTGGTGTTGAATGTTTTCCTCAACTTCTCTCACTGTATAACTATTATTCAAGGTGGAGGTGATCGATGATGTCTAGTACCCATACCCCCTACCAATTCTTTTCTACTAGCTTAGTCTACCCATATAATTGGGGATTATAGGATAAACTACGAGTCAATTGAGTACCAAAACATGAAAAAAAAAATCTTTCCAAAAATTGCTGATAAATATAGGGTCATAATCATTAGCTATAATCTTTGGTGTACCATGTAGTTCCCAAATTATATCCATAAATGATATGGCCACTTCACTTGTTGTAAATGGATGTGTCAAAGCATAAAATGGATCATATTTGGCGTGTCTATCCACAACCACCATCATTACACATTTATCTTTATATTGTTGTAATCATGTGATGAAATACGCAAAAAACTCCTCCAAAAAATTGCTACTAATTAATAGAGGTTGTAGTAGACTCGGAGTCTTAATAGTTTATCCTTTGTTATGATGAGACACCAAGAATTGTGTCGCACATTTTTGGACATACCATTTCAAACCTTCCTAGAATAAATCATTCTTAATTAGATGATAAGTATTCAAAAATATTAAATGGCCACCCACTGCAGAAGCATGTGGCTCATTAAGAACATGAAGTTTAAGGTTAGAGTTCTTTCATACACACAATCTATCCTTGTACCATAACACATCTCCATTCTATATATTTTTTCAGACATGCTCAGATCTTGTTGAAGGTTTTGAGTGAGAGTGATGGTCTATGTGTCATTCTGCCACTTTGATCTTTCCTGATCTACTCAATCTTCCTATAATATGGACACATGACATATAATAATTCTTATGTGCACTTATCCATCTTAGATAGAGCATTAACCACCATATTTTACTTTCATTTCTTATAAATCATCTCAAATTCGCAATGTAACATTTTTTGACTCATTTATGTTGTTTTTTAGATGATATCATTTCTCTAAGATGTGTCCGAGACCATCATGATCTGCTTTCACCTTAAAGTGGAAACACATGAGATATGGCCTCGACTATTTGATCATGTGAAGAATAGTCGTCATTACTCTCTCATAAATTGGTTTTGAAATATTATTACCTTTGACTTGATGAATCTCAAATGCAATGGGAGGACCATCTTGCATGAGTAATGCAACTATACCACACCCTAAAGTAATACATTTAACGTATATCCCCTATAATCGTGATCTCTGTTGGGAGGAAACCCTTTCAGTATATCCCCTATAATAACATGGTTCTCATTAATAATTGTTTGTAGATATGATGGTAAAGAGCGTTTTGATTTATGAGATTCTAGTGAAAATAGTTATTCGGGAAAGCGCACCAAAATGGGGAGCTAAAAATCGGAAAAACACTTGAAATCAGCTAAAACGCGTACGAATTTTTGTTTGTAATTTCCAAACCTAAGCGTTAAAACCAGAAGAAGACAACATGGTGTTTCACATAACTATGTTGATGTGTTGGATGTTTGTGTTGAAGGCGAAATTTTATTCGAGGCTTCTTCAATGTGCATGTTGAGAATGATACATCATACATGTTCTTTGTTGTTGTAGAGCTCCAATTATGTGGATAGTGTGAAGTGGTATTTGTGAGACATAATATTTGGTTCACCTGATATTTATAGCCATTGTGTGTATCTACTCTCAAACACGATATAAATCATGTTGTTATGGTAGCAAAAGCTGATTCTAGTGAATAATATCTAGCTCTTGCGCTTGCTTTGAAACTATATTAATGGTCATTTCAGATTCAAATTATCATCATTTTATCAATGACACATTAATTGGTTCACTTATAGTATTGCCAATCATAGATGAAACTTAGTCTTCATAATAGAATATTACATGTAAAATTGTTGTTATGGTTTTTAAATTCAGCTGACCTCATTAACTACTATGCGTTCTCTAAAATAGAAATCAAAAACATGAATTCAGAGGATGAGGATGAGTATGATGATGATGTAGCTGGCGAGCAACATAAGGTTATTTTTTCCTGAGTTGAGGCCATTGCGACAGGTTTGTAAGTACGCCCAAGCCATCCCTCTCTCTCCTTATCCCATTGTTGTTGCTTTTACCATCTGACATACAACAAGCCTCTAAAGCCCCCGACGTCGCTTCCTACTGCTCTCCTAATTTTATCCACCAAATTCAACACATGTATTGTTATATCTCCACCGTATTTCAATTTTGACTTTACTTTAGCCGTTTTGGTTTATGATTCTAGTCCACCAAGAGTCTGCTCTAGATCGGATCAGACTTCACTTGCGAGAGGTAACTTTCTTTTCCTGGTATACATTTCCGGCAAATCGATTTTCACAGGCCTTACAAACTGGGAAAAAAACCTGTAACCCATGATTCCAGAAACTGCTTTTCTCTATCTCTATTTACCAAGAGCTTTTCCTAAAGAACATATCAACAGTACTTGGAAATTTACATGCATGTATGTTTTTAGTCGATACATCTTTACTAAAGAAGGAAATTGGAAATATTTGAGCTCCTTGCAGTTTGAAACTCAATGGTTAAAAATGAAACTAAATGTTGGCTAGATTTTCTACATAGCTGAAAACCTAGGCAGTCATTGGATAAATCGTCCCTCATTTACCGGTGAGGCTCCCATGTCATATTTGTCAATAAAATATGCTAGTATCTATATGGGGGTTTTACTTTAACCATGTAGCTCATGAACCATAGCTGTATAGTTTTGCAACAAGTAAGCAACTGTTAAAGAAATGAAATAGTTATGTGAAACACCATGTTGTTTTCTCCAAGATAACATTACAAAAATGAAGGAAAAGAACAACGCGAGTGAAGATTTTGAAGCCATCACAAAGGCAATAATATCAGATTTTGAGTCTTGCCAAAAGAGTTTAGTGGCATTCATGTGATCCACGCGAGTATATATAAGCATTTCTGCGGATAGAAACTCAACTTCTAATTTGCTATGAGGAAAAATCAAACCATATGCTTGGAGTCAAATCATGTGAAACGAGTCTTAATTCTAAATTCAAACAAGGGTAGCGAAGACATTCATGGTACGCGCCTTTCTCATAAATTTTGACTTAGTAGTTTCATTTTACATTTATTTGGGGCTGTGTTCCGAAAATAGTGTATGAAAAGTATTCTCTCCTCCTCTTACTTAAGCGGTCTATAATTCTCTCCTCTAATTGAAGCGGTTGAAAAGGATGTCTAAAGTCAAGTTGTTGGGTGGATTCAAATTACGTTTCTTAGAATTCTAATTTTAAAGACTTTTCAAACCAAAAAAATTAATGGTATATGTCTCATTGTAAATTGATCAAAATTAGGTTGATTGTTATTATTAGGTTTTTTCCAACCACCATATATAAGGTTTTTCCCTTAGGAATAGAGTCTCAAGAAGTATTGAAAGTGTTATTAGCTTTTGTCATATAAAGTTTTTCTAGCCTTATGAAATAAGTATAGTTGAAATTTTGAAATCCAAATAGGTAAACATGTCAAAGTGGGGTAGAAGTGCCCACCAATCATGGTATGGAGGCATAAAATCCCAATCACCAAGAGGAGAAGGAAGATGAAATCTACAACGTGGAGAAGAACAACTCATGTTTTCATGGGAATAGTAGAGAGAATGACCTTGCAACATTCTCTTCCTCTCAGAGCATTTTTCCTAACCCTCACGCACGTTTGCAGGGGTCGATAAAGTCAACAAATCACTAAATTTAACAAAATAAATGTTGCAGTGCACTAGTGGGGCATCAGGCTATTTGGCTGGAGGTTCTGGGTTCCCTTTTGGCCAACTCCCTCACAAATATACGTGAGGGATAGGCTCTTCCCTCTTAGGGTACCCTCTTAGAGGACAATGAACATGAGACACAAGTAACCATGCAAGATACACTACCCCAATGGACCAAGTTGATATGAAGATTCACTGATCCATACATTCATCTTGGGAGGGAGCCATAGATATTTTCCATATGATACGAGGGATTGATGATGAATAAACATACTCAAACCCAAAAAATGACACTCTTTCTCGACAAATATTTCAGGTAAATAGGATATAGGGAGCCCACACCATATCTATATACATGGGATCCATCTGTTGGAATAATCTTTGTCACTGCAAACACCTTCTGCTTCAAGGGATAATGTGGAATATTGGAAAAGGAAATGAAGCAAGGATCTAGGAGGATTCTTGGATTGATAAGAAACCATTGGGGTAGAGTGAGCCATGAAACTTTCTCAAATTCCACTTTAGCTAGCTCTTTGGAGATAAGGTTCAAAACTACTGGAACCATGATCCTTGAGAGACAAAGTGGGTTACTATCCAACCTCTTGCTAGCTATGGTGGACCAATCAAACCTTTTGAAGAGCTCAATAACAAATTATGAAGAACTCCTATCCCTAATAGAATGTTGGAGAATGAAATAATTTGGAGCAACACAAACTTAGGGGAGTATGAAGTTAAATGTGGGTATGATTTTTTTTTTAAAATGAGGAGAACAAGGACTGTGCTAGAGTTTGGAATAAATATATAACTCCTAAAGTAAATTTTTTCAGGTGGGAATCTATTCTAAACAAAATATTGATTGTGGACAATTTGAGGAAAAGGGGTATGATCCTCATCAATAGGTGTTATCTTTGTAAGAAGGAAGCTGAGTCGGTCCACCATTTGTTTATAAAATGCAAGTTCTCTTTCCAAGTTTTAGCGGACATAATTACTATATTTAATGTTTAACTCCCCCTCCAGGGAAGCTTAAATAATATTGTAGAGCAATAGAAAGGTGCCTTCAAGCCTGAGATCATCAATCTAATTTGGAAGTGTTCACTCCCACATACTTTATCGTGTATTTGGCTAGAGAGGAACAATAGGATTTTCCAAAATAAGGCAACAAGCATAACTAAGGTAGTTAGCAAGATTAAGCAAAATATCATAGATAACATTGAAATATACAAACACAAGTGGGATAACTCATTTTATGAGAAAGATATAACTATTCTCCAAGCTCTAAGAATAAGTTTGATCAAAACTAGAGGGAAGAATGACAAAAAGAAGGATAGGACAAATTCCAAATGGAAACCACCGCCCAAGGATTGGGTAAAACTAATTTTTGATGGTTCTGCAAATCCAAGGGAGGTAAAGGTAGGTGGGGGTGGTCTAATTGGGGATCATCTTGGAAACTGATTAATTGTGTATGATGTCCTATTAGGGAATAATTCTAGCAATTATACGGAGGAATATGCAGACGTGAAGGGAATTAGAATTGCCAAGAGACTCAAGTATATGAAAATCATGATAGAAGGAGATTCCTTGTTAATCATCAAAGCCATTGAAGGGAATTATAAGTATGGGTGGAACATAAAAAACATGATACTTGAATCCCAAAGAATGATGGAAGCTTTCAATGACATGGTGGTGTGCCATGTGTTTCGTAAGAGTAATTCCAGCGCGGACAGCTGGCCAATCAATGTAATGATTTGGCAGATTGGGGAAAATGGAGGGGAAACATGCTTTGGAGTCATGTCAACAAACGTATTAATGATGAAAAACAAAACCAATAAATCTTGCATGAGCCATAAAAGATTAAGATAAGTTAAGAGGAACTAGGTCATCAAAATTAAGTGCTCCATTTTGATGGCAAGAAAAGATAAAGGTGGTTTTGAGGGGAACAAAACCAATAAACAAAGGAGAATAAATTTGACATAGTAGAATGAGCTGAGCATGGGTGGTGAGAGGTTACGGATTGAGCCCACTTCATTCTAGGCAGTGAAATAGGATGTTACGATTTGGTGGATCTTGAAGAAGGGGGGCTTCATTGAGTACATCAAGCACATAAAAGGTGGTGATCCCGACCTTGCTATTGATTTTTCCAAAACCTCGAACCAGGGGAGGGTTAAATATATGTGGTTTATCTACATCCATATTGTAGAGGCATATATTGTGTGTTGTGTGAAAATAACATATAGGATAAAATGACTTAAAGTTAGACATAAAGTATCTAAGAAATTTTTCCAAATACTTCAGGTGAAATATTCATTGAGAAAAAAATTAAAACCATTAGAGAAACTAATAAATGCTTCACATAATTTCCATAAATGTTTCAAGCCTTCAAATTTCATTACTAGTAAGTGCTCAATCTCAGGAACCTTCTTATAAGAAACAAGTAATTAGCCAATAATGTTTTACAGTCCCCTACAAAACCTCTCAAAACCAATAGGTCTTCTATAATAGGGTGCTCAACATTGATGAATCAAAATTCGAATGTTTAATGAAAAAATCTTAATTTTATAGGAATTCCTTTCTACCCCAGCTTATTTGGTTGAGAAAGTATGATTCTAAGTGGATATTTCAATGTGAAGTATTTTTGTTTCTTGGAATTTATTTTACTTTACAAGATACTCTATCCTTCATGTGGTAGTATGTGGTTTATCACATGTAAAAAGAATCTCATATTGGATTATTAAGAATCTCTATTTGGCAGGGAAGTTTCCAATATATTGGAAAATTCTTACTTCAACCTATGTCTATTATTATTCATATTAGTTCCATCAAAAACCTTATATCATCTATAAAATTTGGTTATAGATATGCTTTATGAAGTTTATGAACTCAATGAATGTACTACGAAATAGTAGATTTCCATTGTCATAGATGCTTTGAAATTGGACATTTGATTGTGGACTATGGGTGATCTAAGTGAAAACTCTGTGCTAATCCAGCCTTGTGGAAGGATCACGCCCTTCTCACTTTACCATTAATTCCTCATCTCATCATTCTGATGATTCTTCTCTTGAAAAGATCTCATTAATGGTAGAAACTATTGTGGATATTCCCACTTGGGTTCCTATTCATGAATCACATTCATTGACACATATCCCCTAGGTCACTTCTAGGTCACTTAAGGAGAGGGAAACCCCACTTCTCCTTATAAGTCCCTATTCCAACCCATTTCTTTTATCGAGGTTCTTCTCCCGTGTGACCTTAACACTGATGACGATGTTAACAAGGTGGAGACGAGGATTGTATAAAACAAGAAAATATCCCATTCTAAGTTGCATTCATCCCCAACCCATATGACTCTCAGATATCAATCTTATTCTTTGGGATGATTGTATATTTTACTTTCTTATGTTGTGTAGTTGATGTTCTTTTGCTGCAACTTGGCTGCATGTTTCTATCTTATTCATTTTAGACTTTATTGTTGTATCTTGGCTTTTTTCCTTTCTATACCTAGGTAGGATCCTTGTCAAAAACCTTTATCCCTACCTAAAAAAATGTATGAACATGGGAAGGCTTTTCTTTGAGTAAGTTGGGAATTTTATTTTTCAACCTCTAAGGAGGCTACTAGATTAGGTATATTAGACATTAGTCACAAAATAGGTTCTCCTTTTTCCAAATGGATTATTCAGTCTATTGAAGGAAAAAGGGATTTGAAATTCACTCTATGGAATCAAATTTTGCAACGATATCCTTATGTTCATAGTACTTGGAATGGGTTAGTATTTCAAAACTTCATTATACTTCATTCTCAAATTACTTAGATATTTTTTTGGTAAAGAGTATTTAGAAAGCATGAGAAAAATAAAATTGTGGCTAATATTGAATGTTAATGGGTTTAAAGATGTGTTTTCTATTAATGAATTTATTTTATAGTGGCATCATATTATTAATGTCCATGATGTGCCTCTCATAGAGGTCTCATGAATTAATGTACTAAAGCTTTATAGAAGAGGAATTCATATAATGCAACATTATTTATTTAAGTAGACTAGAATGAACTCTTGGCTAGAATCCAAGATCAAGTTTTTCTTGAATAAAAATGAAAAAATTACTACCAAGGGATTATGGATTTTGTTCCTATTGAAATACTCTAAAAACACACACTCAATTATTCTTTGCCTTAGTCGAAATATTGGAAGTGGTATCCTAGAATACCTATAATAAACTAATCTTTAAACAAGGGATGTGACTTGTTATGACCATGTTTTTTGATGGTTAGGAAATCTAATTATTGTTCCAGTCTCTGGATGTAAATTATAACTTTTGGAGAAAATGATTTCAAACACTCTTGAATGCTATTATGGAGCCGAAGTTGACCTACTTTGCATACTAATTACTTTATCAAGGTTATCCACTTGGTCTTCACAACATAAATCTAGGGGTCCTAAATATAATAGCCATTATGTAGACACTCAAATGCTTGTGCATTATGTTATTTCTTTGTAGTAGTACCTAATTAGGATGGACATTGATAAAAGAGTTATCCAAACCCTTGAGAGTAGATCCTTTCATTTGGAAAAAATATTATTATGTGGGATTTTCCCATGCGCCTTATATAATAAACACATATTTGTAAAAATTTTAGAGGAAGTTATTTTTGATATTTTGAAAGGAAAAAATTCAATCATGTATGCTAAATATTTTGTTGATCCTAAATTATCTCCTTACAATAAATCCATTGTCATTTCTTGTGTATTCATGTAGTTTCAAGTGCAAGCCAATAAGGTGGCTCTAGAGATTTCTCACCTTCAGACTAACTTGGAATATTGGGGAAATGTGTCATGAGTTATTTGTCTTGTCCCATTTTCTTCAACCTCTAGGGAGGGCACCTTGCGAGGAAGATGATGACACTAAAGGAACTCACCTTGCTGATCCATAATAAAGTTGGCTGGTCTGATCTGCACTAAAGCTAGAATTTTCCTTCTTACCTCAATGGTATGGCTTATCCACCTCCACACCATGATGGGTCAGCACCTATACCCCACTCAAATAAGTTTTCCCATTTGAATTTAGAAAAAAATCCTACCCTTGTTTCAAAATCCATCTAGGAGGATACTATAAAATTGACTACGACTGAAAAAATTGTTGTTTATTTTGGTTTGGACCCTAACATCATGGAGAAATATCTTATAGATGGTGCTTTGAGCCATCCTAATGATTATGATTCAGATATTTTTGGATAATTATTATTTTTAAATAGGCCATTCTAAACTTGTTTTGTTTTCTTTATTTCCCATACTCTTTGTAGCTATGACAACATACTCTCATGCTATCAAAAGTTTTTGAATAGTCTACAATATTTTGCTAAATTAATATAGCTCTATGTGATGTTTAAATATTAAATAATGTAATTTTAAGCCACCCAACATGGTAGATCTAGATATCGTTTTAAAAAAAATTGATGCATGATATTTTTTGTTGATAGACTAGAAAGTTTCTCTCTATGCTAAAAGTCCACACCACGTTTTGGTTGAATAAAAAGGATCAAGATCCCTACCAAGGGATTAGGTACATTAAAGAGAACGAAACTTAAAAATTCCATCTATTTAATTGCTTTTTTTTGGAATGATAACCTTATGGTCATAGGAGTTGGAAAGGTTTAATATTTCACAACTTTATTATACTAAACAACCTAGTTTTAATCTTTTTACAATAGTTGCCCAGTGTTACATTCTTTTAACATACTTTTACATAATCTATTACAAACTTTTATATACAATTAATTTTTTTTGGTTTGAAAAGTCTTTAATGTTAGAGTTGTAACCACCCTACAAGTTGAGTTTAGAAATCCTTTTGAAAATTCAAGGCATACACAACAGGTGTTAAAGAAAGACTGTACCGCATATACAACACGTGTTAAGGAAAGACTATTAAGTCAAACAGTTTTTTCAGAACACAGCCCCAAATAAATGTAAAATGAAACTTCTAAGTCAAAATTTATGGGAAAGAAAAATAGGCGCATACCATGAATGTCTTCGCTACCCTTGTTGAATATAAAATTAAGACTCGTTTCACGTGATTTGACTCCAAGCATATGGTTTGATTTTTCCTCATAGCAAATTAGAAGTTGAGTTTGTATCCGCAGAAATGCTTATATATACTCGCGTGGATCACAGGAATGCCACTAAACTCTTTTGGCAAGACTCAAAATCTGATATTATTGCCTTTGTGATGGCTTCAAAATCTTCACTCGCGTTGTTCTTTGCCTTCATTTTTGTAGTGCTATCTTCTTCTGGTTTTAATTTGGCGGTTGCTGCGAGTAGGCAAGTGAACATGGTGTTATACCTGCAAGAGACTCTGAGTGGAGTCGATGCGACGATAGAAACAGTTGGAGGAGTGAATGGAACTTCTTCTGGTCTGCTCTCTTATGGAACAGTAAACGTTATAAACCACCTGGTAACCCAAGGACCTCATCCCTCCTCCACGGTTTTGGGAAGAATGCAAGGAGTGGAGGCCAGGCCAGATCCCGTCAACAGCGGTTTTCATATGCTTTCCTCCATACTCTTTCAGACTGGAAAATACAACGGCAGCAGCCTTGAAATACAGGGGACTAATCGATTTAATCTCCCTCAAAGGGAGTTATCTGTGGTTGGAGGAACTGGACGCTTCAGATATGCTCGCGGCTATGCCCTCCTTGATTTTCTAGTACAGTCTGGACAGACTCTCAGCTTTAAGTTTAACGTCACCATTAGCTGGTATTGACATTAGATTTATAAAACTTGTAATAAGGAGACTGTATTAGTCTCCAAACTCTGCTTTCTAGAGCAGGATACTGAATTTGTGTTTGTCAGCTTCTCTTCAAAATAGCAACTCACATCTCTTCTTACTAGAAATTCTTTTCATACCTCTTATATCACTGAATAAGTGTATTATTCTATTCATACATAATTTTTTTATTTCCATTGTTCGCGGGTCATTTTGTTCCAGTCCTCCAATATAATTTTATGTTATAATTATTACAATTATAATCACTTCTTTGCTTCAGACATGGAGTTTTAATAGACATTGAGTTTTCATATTCCCGATTTCATTTATGAGCATAATCATAGAAATGTTACTCATGTCATTAAATTGAATAACTACTTTTATGATTTTATTTTTTAATTAATTTATTTTTCAATTATGAATACTTCGCTGCAAAAAAAATAACTTTCAAAAATATCATGCAAAAAAATCTTCTCTGCCTTAATTAGTTCATGAATAGAGGTGGTATTAATTTAATAGTGAAGATGTGGATACAAAACTACTTTTGATAGGCTATTGATAACGTTGTTTAGTTTTTTTATATAAAGGATTATAGTCAAATCTCTCACACTACAAGTCTACCATATCCAACTTTTCATTATTAGTTAAAGAGAAGATTGCCCCAATGAAATGTAGATGTATTATTGACAAGATTATTGCAATTTGGGAAGGCATGGTGTTGGCTCATAGATCTAATCAATTAGAAATGAGTTTGATGAAAGCTCAAAAATTCACAATTGCGAAAGCATAAACATCATATATCTTTGCACAAACTAGAAACAAAGACACAAAATCTTGAACCTTGACCTGTGACATGTAAGTCCCACAACCTACCACTATGTTGCAAGTATTTTTTACAATCCATAGAAATGTTACTTATAACATTATATTACACCACCTTATATGTTTTTTTATCTTTAATAATTTATATTTTTTAAATTATGAGAACTTCTCTGTAAACATTTTTTTCAAATGCAACTATCAATATAAACCTAACTTTGCACAGAGAGATCTTGAGATTAAAAAATCATTGAGAAACACAATTTTTTTTTTTTTTCTGATCTGCCTAAATGCTAATATAAAATATTTCATTACTTGTATATTTACATCACACATTTAAAATTCATCTAGACAAAATCCAAATCTTGGATATGTATCCTTCTACAAATTCTAGGCATTTATAAATTCTCAAATTGCATTATTCTAACATTTTGTATACTTATCAATTATTAGTCTAAATCCTATATTTTTGATAAATTTTTCTAATTTTTTTAATAGTGCTCAACCCTTTTCTTAGCCTCATTTAGTTTTGTTATTCTCAATAAAAAATTAACAATGTTTAATTTTGAATATTAACTTTAAAATTTTGATGAATTTAACTTTGAATATTTTAAGAAAAAAACATCATTGTTTTAGGCACTTCAAAATTACCCAACTTCTTTGGTTGAGAAAGTATAATTTGAAGTGGATATTTCAAATGAAATATTTATGTTTCTTGGAATTTCATTTACTTTCCATTTTATTCTATCCTTCCTGTGGTAGTATGCGGTTGATCACATGTAAAAATAATCTCAAGTTGGATCATTAAGACTCTATTTTTGGTAGGGAAGTTTTCAATATATTTGAAAAATTCTCACTTCAACCTATCTTTAGTATTCTTCATACTAGGTCCCATCAAAACCATATATCAATTATAAAATTTGTTATAGATATGATTAATGAAATGTCTAAACATGATAAGGGTTTTCATCAAGTAGCTTTGAAATTTTATCGTCCTATCTCTAAGGAGGCTAGTGGATTAGGTCTATTAGACATTAGTGACAAAGGAGATGGTCCTTTTTCCAAAAGGATTATACAGTCTAAGGAAAAATGGATTTGAAAATCATTATATGGAATTAAATTTTCCAATGATATCCTTATGGTCATAGGACCTTGAAGGGGTTAATATTTCACAACCTTATTATAGTTCATGCTCTTATCAAATTGGTTAGATATTTATTTTATAAAGAGTATTTGGAAACCATGAGAAAAATATCGAATTCTGGCTAATATGGAATGACAACCGGTTTAAATATGTGTTTTATATTAATAAATTTCTTCTATGGTGGTGTCATATTATTAATCTCCATGATGTGCCTCTTGCATAGGTCCCATGAATTAATATACTAAAGCTTCAAAGAAAAGGAACTCATAGAATGCAACATAACTTATCTAATAGACTATAAAAATGTCAAGAGTATTTATAAAGAGTTATTATAAAGAGTATTTGGAAACCATGAGAAAAATATCGAATTCTGGCTAATATGGAATGACAATCGGTTTAAATATGTGTTTTATATTAATTAATTTCTTCTATGGTGGTGTCATATTATTATATCTCCATGATGTGCCTCTTGCATAGGTCCCATGAATTAATTTAAAGCTTCAAAGAAAATGTTTCTTGGAACTCAATGCAACATAACTTATCTAAGTAAGTAGGATGGATATTAATAATATGACACCACTATTAGAATGGTGTCATATTATCTAAGCTTCTATGGTGGTGTCATATTATTAATCTCCATGATGTGCCTCTTGCATAGGTCCCATGAATTAATATACTAAAGCTTCAAAGAAAAGGAACTCATAGAATGCAACATAACTTATCTAAGTAGAGTAGGATGGAGATTAATAATATGACACCACTATTAGAATGGTGTCATATTATCTAAGCTTCTATGGTGGTGTCATATTATTAATCTCCATGATGTGCCTCTTGCATAGGTCCCATGAATTAATATACTAAAGCTTCAAAGAAAAGGAACTCATAGAATGCAACATAACTTATCTAAGTAGACTAGGATGGAGATTAATAATATGACACCACTATTAGAATGGTGTCATATTATCTAAGCTTCTATGGTGGTGTCATATTATTAATCTCCATGATGTGCCTCTTGCATAGGTCCCATGAATTAATATACTAAAGCTTCAAAGAAAAGGAACTCATAGAATGCAACATAACTTATCTAAGTAGACTAGGATGGAGATTAATAATATGACACCACTATTAGAATGGTTCATATTATCTAAATGGTGTCATATTATTAATCTCCATGATGTGCCTCTTGCATAGGTCCCATGAATTAATATACTAAAGCTTCAAAGAAAAGGAACTCATAGAATGCAACATAACTTATCTAAGTAGACTAGGATGGAGATTAATAATATGACACCACTATTAGAATGGTGTCATATTATCTAAGCTTCTATGGTGGTGTCATATTATTAATCTCCATGATGTGCCTCTTGCATAGGTCCCATGAATTAATATACTAAAGCTTCAAAGAAAAGGAACTCATAGAATGCAACATAACTTATCTAAGTAGACTAGAATGAACCCTTGACTAGAATTCAACACCATGTTTTTCTTAAATAAAATTGAAAAAAATTACTACTAAAGGATTATGGATTTTGTTCCTAAAAAAATACTCCAAAACAACAAACTCAATTATTCTTGACCTTAATATAAGGATTGGAAATGGTATCCTAAAAAACATATGCCAAACTAATCTCCGAACAAGGGATGTGACATGTTATGACCATACTTTCTTATGGTTAAAAACCTTCTTCTTATTGGCCTCTTCATGTAAATTATCAATTTTGGAGTGAATGATTTCAAACACTCTTGAATGTTATTTTAGAGCCCAAGTTGACCTTATTTTCATACTACTTACCTTATCAAGTTTATCCACTTGGTCCTCAACATATAAATGTAGGGATCCCAAAAAAAATCCATTATGTGGATACTCAAAGACTCGTGCATTTGTTATTTCTTTGCAATTGTGTCTAGGTAGTGTGGACACTGATACAAGATTTATCCAAACCCTTGAGACTATATCCTTTCATTTGGAAAAATAATATCTTAAGGGATTGACACATGCATATTATATAATAAACACATATTTGGAAATTTATTAGTGAAATTATTTTTGATATTTTGAAAGAAAATAATTCAATCACGTGTGGTAAATATTTTTTTGATACTCAATTATATCCTTACAATAAAACCATTATCATTTCAAGTGAACGCTTATTTCAATAAACTAGACATATTCTAGTGAATCTGGACTCCAGTATTACAAGTATTGGAAGAAATAGATTTCCATTTCCATTTCAGCATATATTGGATTCTGATTTCGTTATTATTGGATTGCAATTTCCCTATTATTGGACTCCAATTTCGCTATAACTGGATTCCAATAACGCTATTATTGGATTTCACCACTATTAGAATCCAATTTCCAAATCCTAATTTTTGGATTTCAATTTCACTATTTCAGGATTTATGTTTTATTATTATTTGATTCCCCCACATAAGCCTGGTGGTCACCAAATTACATAATTTTGGCGGTCACCAACTTACATAATCATGACGGTTGTTGTCTTACATAAGCACAACGTCTGCTAACTTACATTATGAAAGCACATACTCGGTGAAATAAGCCTAGTGGCATCAAAGTTACACTTGCCTTCCTGCAACTAAGCTACATGTACCTTGCGGTCACTAAGTTACATAAGCCTTGCGGCTGCTAAGTTACATAAGAATCTGATAAGATACATAATCCTTGTGGTCGATAAGACACATAAGCATATCATGCGCTAAGATACATCTTCTCAACACTTATTTGATAAGTTTGAAGAATGGAAATTATTGTGATGAAAATTAACGGTTGTTAGGTATTTCAAAATAGAATACAATCGAGATAATGGGACCTAATTTTATGCTTTTGTAGTTTACAAATAATACAGAACAAGAAAGAGTTAAGAATTATGTTTAACACATTGTTTTGAAACATGGATTTCATAGTTTATTAGTTCCTACCTATTGCAGGCTACCATACCTTTCACCACAAGTCATTAGTTCTTAAATGTTGGTTCCTTACAAACTTTGATTACGTGTCCAAACTGTGTTGTTACGCTGCTCACATTTATATCATCCATTTTACAAGACTTAGACTTTGTTAGTGTCTAGAAAACTGGTCTTAAGTATACCTTGCTAGAGGATCGTGTCAACAATCTCTTAGCACTTAGGTCTTGTTTTCTTCAAACTTTACCTAACTTGTGATATTGTGTTGTCACTATTTTGTTTCAAACCTATCTCGAAAACCATAGGGAGTAAACATTTTGTTGTAGCTGGTTTTGAGTATTTCACATCATTGTATCATCTTAGGTAACTCGTGTCATATATTATCTTGCTAGGGTAGATCATTCTTTATTCTTTGGTCCTTAGGCTCATATTGACCTATTGGATTTGTGGCTATATGATAGTCACCATTCTTTGTGATGACTAAGCGTTGTTACACTATGAAAATTTGTCTAAAGTTCTTTTTTAGTAAACCCTAGTGGAAATATTTCACGTTGTAACTCTTATTTCTATTATGCCTACTATGAGAATGGGGTCACAAAAGTTAGAAGCCGATATCTTTGGAGGTGACAACCCTCTTTTAGAGGAAAATGTCATGATTGACCATAGCGGTGGAGAGGATGATTCTCCTCATGCGTATATGGAACTTCATCCTGCCCATATTGAAGATTACTTGTTTCGCAACAAACATAATGTTCTTATGCGTGTTGTGGAACTAGGAGCTAAATTACCTTCCATAGTTGACCCTTCTCTTATCGCCAACATGGTTCAGGGAGATGAATAAGTAGACTGACCTCATTGCACTGTTAACGACATATTAAACCTAGGTCATGCCTCTACTTCTGGATGACAAAATAATGAGGAAGTACCTTTTGAAAACAACTGGAGAGTATCTTATACATGTTGTTAGATTACGTTGTGAAGGCCATGAGGACCATTCTAATCATGAGCAACCTCATCCTAAAAAAAAAATTGTAACAAAATACCCACTCAGGAGGTAACCTTAGAATAAAAATTTCAAGCTCTCACTCGCTAGTTGGAAAGTTTAGCCACGCAAATAAGGAACAACCAAAAGCTTTGAAATAGGCTATACCAAAGGTAAAACCTAAAGCTTTGTTTCATGATTTCCAAACAAATACTCCTCGACGGGAGACACGAAAATTATTTATGAATAATTTCTTGTAGAGAATAGGGGTGGGGACACACCTAGATTTAATCCTTTGTATAGACCTACACCACCTAGACAATATCCGCTCTTCAATCAAGAGTGGTCCACTATCAAGAACTCCCTTCTAGCTTTACAAGAAGGAAAAACTAGTAATGAAAAATTGTACGAGTTTGATGAGCTGTGCCCTTATCCATTTGATAGATCTATGTTACAAGTACCTTTCCCACGAGACTTTGATTATCTGAAGTTTGAAAATATAAGGGAAAAGGTGACCCTTGTGACCATATCAAACATTTTTATATAGCTTGTCAAGAAGTTTCATATAGTGAAAAATGCCTCATTCGCCTCTTCCCACGAAGTTTAGGAGGACATGCATTAGAGTGATTGCTACACATCCCCAAGGGATCTATATTTACATGGCTGGAATTAGCCAAAAAATTTGTATGACACTTCTCATTCAATATTGAGAGTGACGTCACCATGTTAGATCTCCGCAATGCCAAATAACGAAACAATGAAAACTTTGTTTCCTTCTTATAGATATGGAGAGGATTAGCTAGCCGCTTTCCTTGTTCCATATCTGAAAAAAAATTGATAAGTATATTTGGTCCCAACCTCCACCCTGACATTACGTTCCACTTGTAAATGCATTATGGAAACACCTTTGAAGAGGTAATAAAAAAAGGGAGTCAAATTTAAAAATCATTGTTATCTAGGGGGACTCTAAAAACTTTATCCCACGATCATAACGATTCCAAATCAAATGAAAAAACACAGTTTGTTCATAATAAGAATAAAAACGTCATTAGTGATGGGATAGTAGACTCTAAGTTAGTACAAGTCGTTCAAAACCATGCACCTTTGAAGCTTGCAAAAATAACTCCTAAGGAGTATAAAATTTGTACTGTCACCCCTCTATATGAATCCATATCATCCATCCTAAAGCAGTTAGAGGTCGTTAACATGATTCAATACCCAGAAACACAACCCTACAGGGATGATGTACCTAAGCCATCATGGTTTAGGGATAGCAAATTTTATGGATTTCACCACGTAAAGGGTCACAAAACTGACAAGTGTTTGAAATTAAAACACTACATTCAAGACCTAATCGTCAGTGGTGATATAGAGGTAGACTTCACTGCCACTGCCAAGTCTCCAAACAAAAACTTGGGGATCTTCAAAGAACCTTTCCCCAAACACGAGGGAAATAAAAATTAGGATCAGGGACATTCATCTCAAAATAAGAATACTAACTATGTGTCGAACACTGACCATTTTGATGCCTTGGTAGGTCATGTTGACTCACCTATTGATCATATTAACATGATCAAAATTAGAATGAAAGATTTTGTCATGGAAATGTGACGAGCTCACCTTGTTATCCCAGAACCCACTCCCCTTCCTCCTCAAGAGAGTCACTATGATGTGTTAAATTAATTAGAGAAAACCACAGCTAAAATTTCAATCTTAGACCTTCTAAATATTTCTAACATCCATAAGGAGATCCTTTGCAAAACCTTACAGGGATCAGGAGTATCGATTGGTATTGACCTAACACATTTATAGGCCATGATCCCGTAAATCACTTATTTAGAACACATAACATTCATCCCGATGGAATTCTCAACAGAAAATCCCTCCCATAACCTGCCCTTGCACATTGAAGTAATAATCAAGCATAGGAAGGTCAAGAGAGTGCTTGTGGATGCAGATCAGGTCTAAATATTTGTACTCTTAAACTAGTTTGTCAACTAGGGTGCAAAAAAGCTGATTTGGAGAAAAAGGTCATCACTATAAAGGAGTATGAAAATGAAGAATGACAATCAGCTAGAATGATCACTTTATCATTAGAAGTTGGTCCCATAACTCATGATACAAAGTTCCATGTCTTGTACCTATAGCTCCCTTACAACATCTTACTCGGCTACCCATAGATTAATGTCATGCAATCCATGCCTTCAACGAATCATCAATGTTTAAAGTTGTAACATGAAGGAAAAACACTTACTATACACATGGATACCCAACCATTTTCTCATTGCAGAGCATTTTCAAACTATTTTCCTACCATATATGAGTGTCCCTCTACAGAGATCATTTTTCTTGTTCAATCAGAGGCCCTCACTTCACGAGTGGATCCAGATACCTTGTCTACCAATGAAAACGACGCTTCCACCATAGAAAATCCTTTCGCTACATGGGAGATGAATTTTAGACCAAATGATTGTGGACAGTACTATTTGCAGCAAGCCCTTATGGTTCAAAACATTCCATTATCAGCCTAAGCACCTGGTATACCATGCTACAAATTCCAAAGATCAACAGAGAACTACCCTTTTGATAATTTCACTTCAGGTGGCTTACTAGAAGATGAAAGGATACTCAAAGATATTTTATTTCATCCTAATAATGATGAAGTGGTTGTATGCTACAAGTCACCTAGGTATGTTATTCCTAACCAAATAATGCTTACTATGAGGTATAAAGGATGTGATTACAGCCATCCAGAACAAGGTTCATTGGAAGATCTTCCAACACTTTGTCATATAATGGAAAAATCTAGTCATGGCACCCATTTATATGAGTCTCACCCTTCATATGACAAGTATGCTTCTTCTGAGCATGAGGATAGTTTTTCCAAAAATGAAAGTGAAATAGATTCTCGGTGTAGGCTTTACGAAGACCTCGCCACCACGAACTTATTCTCTAACATGGATATCCTTACCATAACCCCTGTTATACCCACTACCATTCCAAAACTAGACCTAATTTACCCATCACTCATGAATTTTGATCAACAACAACACGTACCCATTGACGTCTTTAAGAACGATGAGGCTATTGGTGAGTTCATTGGAATTACAGACAACATTCTAAGAAACAACCACAAGAAAGGATTCTCCATTCAGCTCAACACATGTGTGTAATTCAGAGAGGAGGTAGAGTTATGTGGTCACTTAATTAATAAAACAAGCAAGGGAAAGAGTCCTATAGAAAATCCTTGTGGAAAGAAAAATTCCAAGTCCTATAGCGAAAACCTCTTTGAGGCGCTTGTGGATAAAAAAACAGAACAACCTATGGACAAGATAGTGTACCTAGTTAAGGATGAATATTTCTCTGAACCACCTTTGGTAGAGGAGGATCTCAATCTCCCTCCCGATCCTACACACATGGAAGATGAATCCAAGCTACTAGTCAAGGAGACAATATATGTTAACATCAACACGAAGGAGCTGCCTAGAATGGTTAAGCTAGGAGCTTCACTCTCGGATCAAGAGCAGAAAAAATTTACATGAATTTTGAGAGAATATGTAGATATCTTCACTTGGTTTTATGCAGACATGTCAGGACATGATCCTGCATTAGTGGTGCACAATCTTATTGTGCACCCAAATGCCAAGCCTATAAATCAAAATCTCTGAAAGATGCATCCTCACATCTCCTTGTTGGTTAAGGCCAAGCTAGAAATGTTATTAGAAGTAGGCTTCATCAGGCCAATCGACTACTCAGAGTGGATTTCTAATGTGGTACCAGTTCAAAAAAATCTAGTCGGTATCAGAGTGTGTACCAATTTCTGAGATATTAATAAAGCATGTCCCAAGTAAAATTTTCCTCTTCCCAACATCGAAATGATTGTCGATTCTACAACAGGTTATGAGATGCTCTCACTCATGGATGGATTCTCAGGTTATAATCAGATAAAGATAGTTGAGGAAGATCAACACAAAACAAGTTTCACTACCCCATGGGGGACATTCTTCTACCAAGTCATTCCCTTCGGCCTCAAGAATGCAGGTGCTACATATCAACAGGAAATGATTGTAATCTTTCATGACATGATTAGTGACATCAAGGAAGATTACGTAGATGATATATTAACAAATTCTAGAACTTAGCAAGATGACCTAAAGATTCTATGAGGCATCTTTCAATGATTAAGAGACTACAAAGTCCATCTTAACTCGAAGAAATGTGTCTTCGGTATGCTATCTAGGAAATTGCTATGATTCATTGTGTCACGGAGAGGAATAGAAGTAGACCCTTTAAAGGTCACTGCTATCACAGAAATTCCTCCCCCTAAAAATATTAGACAACTGCATAAATTACAAGGAAAAATCCAAGCAATTAGAAGGTTCATTTCACAGCTCGCAGACAAGTTTCATACATTCATGTATATTCTTAAGAAATATGTCAATTTTACTTGGGGGCCAGAAAAATAGCAAGAATTTTCTTTGTTAAAAGAATACTTGGCTAAACCCCCTGTTCTTAGGCCACCCATGGCAGGAGAACCCTTGCTACTCTACATTTCTTGCTACACACTTTCTAATTGGGATACTTTTGGCCCAGTATGATAAAGAGCAGAAGGAAAAAGTTGTATACTACTTGAGTAGAACATTGATAGCTTATGAGCTTAACTATCCGTAGATCGAAAAGGCTTGTCTCGTTGTAGTTTTTACCTTCCAAAAACTACGCCACTAATTTCTCAATAATAAGGTCAAGCTTATTTCAAAAGTGGATCTACTAAAATACTTATTCTCAAAATCTGCACTCACAGAAAAGATGGCTAATTGGATCATCTTATTGAATGAGTTCAACATTGAGTATGTACATAAAAATTCAGTGAAAGGACAGGTGTTAGAAAATCAAATAGCAAAAGCTCCACTACCAGGTACTAAACATTTGAGTCTGGAACTACCAGATGCATCCATAATTTACCTCAAGGAATCTATCGCCTGGCAATTATAATTTGATGGCTCCTTTACCTTTCATGGTTCAGGTGTTGGAGTTTTGTGTTGATCACTCCTACAGGAGACTTGATTCCCCGAGAATTCTAGCTCAGGTTCCCATGCACAAATAATATATGGAATATGAAGCGCTCATCACAAGAATGAAGATAGCTATTAAATGGGATATCAAATGGGTCAATTGCATTGATGATTCAATGCTCATTATAAAACAAGTCACAAATGAATACAAGGTACAAAGACCAGAAACTTCTTCCATACAAAAGAATGGTTGATTCTTTGAGTGGATAACACTTGAGAAAATACCAAGAGCCTAGAATAGAGCAGCATGATGCTATGGCTACAAGAGGGTCCATGTTGAGTATTCCACTAGGGAACAACATATTTCATTCTTCATTGAACATCTAAGAACACCAACATATGACATACCAAATTCCTGTTTGGTGTGTGATGTTGTTGGTCCCTTTTCCTTGTGGTACATTGAAATATTTAATTACCTCCATGATAGAACCTTCCCTACAAAAATTTCCCATGCTAAAAGATGTAACCTCATCCAGTGTATAGCCCACTATACCCTACTTGGGGGCACCCTCTTTTGCTGAGGCTACGATGGGAATATGTTGTGTTGTTTAAATTTGGATGAATCCATCCAAGCAATCAAAGAGGTGCACAAGGGCATCTACGAGATCATAATAATGGGATCGTTCTTGCAAAGAAAATAATCATAGTAGGATACTATTGGCCTACCATGGAGCATGATTGTTGTAACATGTGAATAAATGCATGGATTGTCTGAAGTACGAAAACTTGATACATGTGTCGGCACAATCCTTGCAATCAATCACAACACCCTAACCATTCTCAAAGTGGGGTCTCAATCTAATAGGAAATCTTAACCATGTTTCCTAGGATGGCCACAAGTTCATTATAAATGCTATTGAATACTTCAAAAAATGGGTAGAGGTTGTTCCTCTTACCTATATAGAAGGTCTCCAAATCTCTAAATTTATAATGAACCATATCATTTTTCAATACGGTATCCCCTATGTTATTATCACTGATAATGGTAATTCATTTAAAGGTTAAACCATGAAAGTAGTCTACAAATTCTTTCAAATATCCCTCAAGTTTTTGACCCCCTATTACCCTCAAGGTAATGGGCAAGCCAAAGCTTCCAATAAAAATCTCATTCACATTATGGAGGAGATGGTGAATACCACAGGCCATAACTGGTATCTACAGATTCACCATGCCCTTTGGGCATTCATAACATCTATCCACACCCCTACAGGTGTCACTCCATACTCCTTAGTATTCAGCATGGAAGCCATCCTACCTCTAGAGATCGAGATCCCCTCTTTGCGCACCGAGATAAGGGACTACTTGAACGAAGAATAAGACTATAGAGTAGCTCGACTGATAGAGTTGGATCTATTAGATGAGAAAATACTTCACGCCCTCAATCACCTTAAAGTGTATCATGATTGAGTGTGGCGAAGCTACAATAAAAGGGTAATACCTCTCCAGTTTGAGGTAGGAGACTTGGTGTTAAAAGAGAATCAAAAGAACACCAATAAGGATTGAGAAAAGAAAGGGAAATTTGAACCCAATTGGCTAGGACCATATGTTGTGGTTTCTAAGTTCAGTTCAGGTGCCTATAATCTTTCCTATTTAGATGGCCAAGAGCTTCGAGAACCCATGAACACAATGCATCTTAAGTTCTTCTATGCTCGTAAGTATGGGGTCTCTAAAATATCAGAAAAAGCAAAAAAGTATAAAAACATAAAAAATAAAAAGAGAAATAAACAGGTTGCATCCAATAGTGAAAACCTCGTAATGGTGGCACTTTGGACAAGTCCTTTGGTGAAAACTGGTTTCCAACACCAAGGGAGGGTCCATTGTTCACAAGAATTTCAGGTTTAGGAGTGTGATAGCTTTTTCCTAAGCTAGTCTTTTCCTTCGTATCTGAGTCCCTTTGTGAGCATGTCCCTCTTTGCCCTGATCTGGCTGATCCTACCTTTGAATGTGGAGAGTTTGAATTTGAATGAACCCATCTCATGTTGGGGGAAACTTTGTACCATCACTTCTTGCACATAGCATGTGGAATTCTTCCCTTGTACATCCCATCTAATGCTGGGGGCATCCATTTTTCTTCATTTCCTTGGACATTAGTTCACTTCAAAAAATTGTTTATAAAACATCAAAAACATTCGTATAACTTTTGAAAACCCTAAAACATATAGATATGATCCTTAAAAAATAAAAACATTCAAATACATTTCATAAAAAAATTCCAAAACAATAGAAAATTTTCTTAGAGATAAAACCAAAAACAACGAAAAACATCCCAAAACTGTCCCACAAAAACAAAGTAGTAGTTTTCTTACTTTTTGTAGTTGGTTTGTATGGTTTTAGTTGCATTGTTTTTTTTTCCATATTGTGTGATTTAAATTGGATTCACTTGCTTACTTAGATTGAATTTTACTTTAATCTATGGTGCATTGCATTGAGTTCATTTTATCTTGCACACATGTAGATAATTGTGTTGCTTTGATTAGATTTGTTTAACTTGTGCTTGTTATTTTACTTGTACATTTTGTTACCATTTCATCATCATATCAAATAAACCATGACATTTATAAATCATATATAAATAAATGTTAAGTTTACATCACACATGTATGCTAAATCAAATCATCAAGTACCGTATCATCAATGGGGCAAGAGGGGTTGAGCATGATCACAAATCTATCCCCTCCACACCAATATCAAAAATAAAAACATGTTTTACTCAAAGTATCTCATGAAAATGTAATTTAACCTTAGCTAAGGCTATCTCATAAATCTAACAACATGTGATACAAACATAAACATATATATTAAGCATGATATCTCATTAAAAAATGTGATACATCAGTAATCCATCCATCAAATCATCATACATCATCATAAATAATAATGTCTGTGTACAATAAAATATGTCTCAAAAAGTACGTCTGATACAATGAGCCATCATGGGAATCTATAAAAAATTGTGCCTTCATCATGAGGCATAATAAAAAACAATTCATAATGTACATCTGTATAAAAATGTACCTTCATCACGAGGCATGATAAAAAATAATACATATACATCCGTATAAAATTATGTCTTCATATCGAGGTGATAAACCAAAAATATACATCTATCTCCATACATCAATAAGAGAGTTAGCCATGACTCTCACCTTCTCCAGGACTATTTGGCCTAGGGCCCTGAGGTAGAGACTGCTGATGTGATGGTCCTATAGAGGCCACTGCATTCTACTAGATTGTAGGCTGCTGAATTGATCAGGTTGATCATGAGGTCCTCTGGGATCTAGATCTAGACCGGCTAACATCTAACTGATCAAAAGGGGTAGCCCTCTGTCCCTCTCAGATGGGTTGGTGGTACAATGCCTTATAGTAGGATGCCTCACAAATAGGTCTCATAGTATCTACTAATATATCTAACATCCCAGAGTTGAAGATGCCCGCAATTGAGCATCACACTCTCCTGTCACTCTATCTATGTCTGCATGAACCTGTGTACGCTCTTCCATCCACTAAGCCTGCTCGACCACTAGTTGACCCCTATTTCGCCTACAACTCTAGTCTCTTGGTGATCATTTGATCTTCTCTCTGTCATAGATTGTATTCTCTTTATCCTGGGATGATCTCGCTCTGTCACGAGCTGATCCCCTTCTGTGATAGCCTGGTCTCTTTGTGAGATGGCCTGATCCCTCTCAGTTGTAACTTGAAGTTGTAGGGATATAACCTATTGTAGTTGTTGCTACAAGGCAGCCACCTACCCGTCAACCTGTACATCCTCCTCCATATCCTCTCCACCCTCGCCATATCCTCCACCTCCAGGTGGACTATGTGGTGGAATCACATGAGGGGATGGTGGAGGTGCCTGTAATGGTGCCCGTAATGGATCCTAGAGGGGCATCCATGGTGCCAATACCTGTGGCTGCACCACTACCTGTGCCGGTGCACTAAAAACCTTGTTGTTAGACTAGCACCTACTGCACTGGTACCCCTATCTGTTATCCTCCCTGTGGACCTTCCTGTTCCTTGAGTTTTTGCATGTGCCCTAGGATCTGGGCCCTGTCCCCCTGTGTTGTTGCATCCAATACCTCCTATGGTATGGTCAATCTCCATGGCAACAGTGTCGCATACCACGCTGCATAATCTGGGTTGTCCTTGGATCAGGTATTTGTGCCCATTGTACCCAAGGCTATGGAGCCACCTGTAAAAAGCTAGTATGAGATAGGCCCAACCTGATCTGAGGCCCCATATGAAAAGCCTCTCTGTATCTGCGTGCATACCACATATCATCACCAGGAATCCCCTGGATGAGACCAAACTAACAGTGGACCCTGTCCACTATGTACCACTTAATGATATGACTCCTACTCCCAAGGATGAAATGATCAACTGTAGCAGTGCTCAACTAAACTACATCCTGAGGCCACTGGTATAACTTGTATGGCCACCATGTGATCATGTGAGGCTGAACCTCATCAAATGCTCACCTATAGTAGTTCGTTATCCCCCATGTGACCATGGATTTCATCTCCATCTAGAACCCAACCCATGACGGAAGGCTCTCCAATGGCTCGAGCTCTCAATGCTCATGTAGGGCGTCCTATCACAATATGATCCCAAGCCCATATTTGTAGCAAATTGGTAGGACCCACAACCTTCTGTCCATGGTAAGCTATCAAATGTAAATATGCAAGTATAAATGAGCCACATATACACTGACCCCAGCAGTAAACCTCTCCCTGAAGAAGGTCGTGAATCACTCCAATAAGGCCAAGAGGAAACTGAGCACCAGTCTTGTCAGGAAAATAATATGCCACTGAAAAGAGCTAACAAGAATATAGGGACTTGTCCTAGCCACGGATTGACATACACCTCCTAATGAATATCAGTCATACCCCAACGGGGTATGTTCTACCACTCCGAACATAGCTCAACTATGCATCACTCAATACGGTCCTGACGACCATCATATGTGATTAAGTGACCCTAAATAGGAACTCGTAAGATTTTCCACACATCCTCTAAAGTGATGCTCACCTCACTCGTAGGAAGACGGAACATATGACTCTCGCTCCACCATCTCTCAGCTAAGGCTATGAGCAGGTTGTGGTCTAAAGTAATCTATGGCATGTGGGCCACGTGTGTTAAACTAGTCACCTCTAGTGTGATCTCTAAGAAAATCTTTGTCCCAATGTCAAAATGTCACCTCATAGGCCCGAAGCTACCCATGTCACTCCCGCATCTCTAATACCTCTAAGTCCTCCTGCAGGGTTAATTAGGTCATTTATTATGATCTTATTCTTTTTCTTCTATTTTACCATTTAATTTTTCTATTATATCATCAAATTCTTCTATTTTATTATCTAATCCATATATTATTATCATCTAAGGTTTTCTACAACCTTCATTTTCTTCTTAAAACATTCTAAAAATGTCTATTATTCATTGGCCCCCTTGGCAGCACCAATGCACCCCCTAGTGCATGGGTGCCCCCAGTGCACCAATAGACCCCTCAACGTGTCAGCACCCCCATTTGCACGTAGGAACATTCAAAATTTCTCCCAACTCTCTCATGTGCATAAGCGCATTTTTCTTCGTGTAGGCGCATACGCGCCCACGCCGCTTGGCAAAATTTTACATAGGCACATTCCTCTTGACACTAGCACATGCATGCCCACACTGCACTAAAAAAATGCATGAGATCCCCCTTGATGTGTTGGTACGCACGTGCCCACACATGCACAAGAATGGTCAAACCCCATGAGCATAGGTGCGCTCCAAAGGTCACATTGCACATTTTCCTACCCTAATTAATGCATTTTTACCTAAAATTAAATGCTTTAATTTGAAAAAGTGTAGGGTTTGACTTTGTGTACCTGTGGGCCATCTGCTGGAAGTCTCCTGTAGTCTCTCATGTGACCTGCACGGTGTTTCCGGTTTTGCACCCTTGTCAACTTCTCCCGTAGGTTAGAGCTCAATCAACAATAAAATGGTAAGTGAATATGGTAAATAAATTGGCCGTGATGGCTTATATACCCATTATTACCCCCCACGACGTGTTTCTCACCCTTGAGGTTCCCTAGAGCTATCATGGTTCTTCTAAATTCCTCTAACACTCATCGTGATGATTATTTTTAATAAATAATTATTTTGCACGCTCATTTTTACTACGCTGAGGCATGTTTTGCTTCCCGACGGCCTTTTCTACTACCTGGGGTATATTTTTTCCTTATGGTGAATTTTAGCGATGTCTCACAACTTTTTTATTTATTCTACAATATCTTCTTCCTAAAAATTCCAAAATTTAAAACAGTGTAAATTTTATCAAAAAACCCAAAAAAAATATTAAAAATTCCCGACGGCCTTTTCTAAAATCCTTATGGTGAATTTTAGCGATGTCTCAAAATCTAAAAATTCCAAAATTTAAAACAGTCTAAATTTTATCAAAAAACCCAAAAAAAATTAAAATCATTAAAATCCAAAAATTGTAAAAGTTCAAAAAAATTCAAAAATTTGTAAACGACATGCACACAGATGAAGCCTGTATCAAATGCATCATCTTCAAACATAGAAATTTTTTCGATAAAAACATATTCCTTAGGTTCTTGTTTGTTCTTGTCTCAAACGACTTAAGAATCATTGTGATCTACCTCCATTAATAAAGTTGGCTTTCTTAATATATCGGTACTCCCATGCAATAGTGAGTTTCCAAAGACTGTGTCATATCGTAAGAATTCTTTCCATGGGAATACTTATGTCCTTTGTTATTCCCCTTTCACATATCCTTGCTTGGGGCACCGTTTTTAACCCTTATCGTTACAACATGAACATTCGGGAGTTGGAGCTTGATAACAAAAACATTGGTGCAACTATCTCGAACATTGTTTGTTCGAATATGTGTGATTGTATTGTTTCTCCGTTAGGTTAGCTAGTTTACTTTCTCATATTGCATTACATTATGTATGTTGCATAGAGTTAAGAATTGTTTTACTTTCTTGTATTGCATTGCGTTATGTATGTTGCATAGAGTTACATATTTTTATCAATGAAGAAATATTAGTAATTTAGCTTTTCATGTTATCTTACACTTTTTTAAATTTAAATAAAGGTTGATAATGTAGATCTAGGGGAAAAATGATACAACAAATTTTCTTATTGAAAGATTGGATGCAAAGATTGGGCTTGTCCTATATTCTCCATTATCATTTATTATCGCTACTTATTTTTCTTCCAAATCACCTGGGGTAATGAACAACCATGTTTATCCCTATCCTTATTTATTCAATCCATTTCAATAATATTTTCGATCATCGATTGACTTCTTCTATCACCCCATCAACACTCAAGGGGGAATCCTGAATTCTACTAATTTTTATCAAAAAATTTGCTTGTTTATTCTTGTCTACTATATTTGAAGAGAATTTACTTACTTCACCTCAAATAGGGGCAAATGTAGACACCTAAATTCTGCATTTTACAATTTTATCGTCAAACACACACAAATCACTCTCATTCTTACCAATTCTGTTATAATTAGTGATTTCCACTAATTAACTAACGTTTTTTACCATTTTGGCCAATTAACAACACATTGTTGATCGCCTAACCTCTTTCACATTCAGGATTTCCCTTAATGATGAATTGTAAGTCAAAATCTTCTTCCAAATAGATAATTAGTGATTATTAGCTAATTAAGCCTATTTATCCCTTGTTTTGGTTAATATACCCTATTATTGGCTCAAACTCCTCTTCCAACCACTCAAAATCACCCCATTTCCCTCTACAACATCTCAACAAGCTTCAAAAGCTTATCCTAGCTGCCTAATTGACCCTAAGTGGTTGATTAAGGCTCCTTGCATCTTAATCACTTATTAATTCACTAATTATGATTAGAAAATCTTTAATCATGATTATCAAGTCTTCATCTAATTTGTACTTTTAGTCCCACATGCACCAAAATACTAGTTTTCCTCAAAGGAAAAAACTATAAAAAGGACTAAGTATCTACCCTTAAACTTTACACCATGCTTTGATTTGTATCTCATATAAGAAATATGATTTATAGCCAAGCTCAATCCTTAACTAAATTCTTCAATGGGGTTATTAGATGGGTATATAATATGATCTTGTAGTCATTTAGAGAGACCATTTCACATTTCTTGGAGTAGCAAAAATTCCAATTTGATTGCCCTCTTAGATTCATTTAGGTCTATGTTAATTTAGCAATTCAATACATAGTAAGGATGCTTTGTAGATTTATGTTTAATTTCATTTAGTTTACATTCATAAGAATGCTTTTAAGCTTTGATCATTGATGTTACATTCCTAAAACTTAGAGCTTGACTATAGGTGGCAATGGTGTTAGCCTTTCCTAGTTAGTCTTACTATTTTATTTCGAAAGTTTGGGGTGTTATCATACCCAAATAAATATTAAACTCCAACATTAATAATACCTTGTTGAACTTGCAACATAACAATGCTATTGTTCAGCTACAACATCCATGTTGCTAAAATGAACTAAATGTATTATCATTATATATATTATATAATATTAGAAAATAAATTTTTAACAATGTGTGTTCAAACCCTGATGATAAAAATGGTAGAAGAGGAAAAGCAAATGAAAGCATGACAGTCGTGAACAACTACCAAGATACAAAAAAATTCTAGGTGTTCATCCCCATGTATGTCATTAGTTGAATTTCCTCTTAGTAAATGTATTAAATTCATTACATTGTAATATCTATATTCATATTGGGTTTTTCACATGATATGTTATGAAACCTCCTTGTATTACAATGTTAATGGTTGATTGCAATATTTATGTTGTTAGAATCAATTATCCTTTCTATCATTATATATATATATATAGTATTAGAAAAAAAAAATTAATAAAGAAAAAATTAGTGAATTAAATTTTGATAAATTACTTACAAAATTTATGAGGATACCAATACAATTTTGGCCCTACAATGTTCCCTCACATTGCAAAGCCACACAACACCAGTATTTCATAATAATGGGTGTAATAATATACGCATGAAAATGCTTCAAATTTAATGAGCATTAAGAACATGGAATGTTGAGGAGGTGCTTCCAAATACATGTCTAGATGGAAAAATCCCACGACTGATATTTTCTCTTAATTGGAAAATCCTAAAGAATGTCCTAAGCAATATAATCACAAAAAATGGACAATAACAACACCAAGTTAGTTATCACCATCTTACTTGATGTACTTAGGTTTCTTCAATGAGAAAAACAATTTATAGTTGTGACAGATAAATAAATGAATTTCATACTCTTTGTTGTAAGGATTCAGTAATGTTATAATAGTCTGTTATGGTGCTAATGGGAAGCCAATTGGCTATTTTGTGAACCAAAAGCCAATTCCAATTCCAATGACATTCCCTAGCCCCAAACATGGTGTGTTCCATAAATAGAGTCCTTTTCATACAACTTGGAAATCTTGTCATGTTTTATATATGCTAATTATCATATGCTCTATTTGATAAGTATACATACTCAAATTTGTACATCAATCCAACATACACAAAAAATAGAAAACTACATTTATGCATGTTATTTCATATGCTTATTTGGATATTACAATTAGTTTGACTTGTTCTATTTAATTCACATTTATTTAAAATTTTCGTTGAAAAGTCTATTCTCTATTCCATTTCTATTATATTTTGGATTGAAAATCTAGAACTCAAACCAAATTCTCTCTATTTTTTTAATATAATATAAAAAAATGTGATTTTATTCTTGTCCAAAGATTTAGTATTTGTATCACAATTTTTTGTGATCCACGTGGGATCCATTATAGTTTGATTGCCTTGTTTTAGGGGTGCGTCCATTTCCATATTCCCTTTACTTACATCAAAACTATATTGATAAATGTAGTATGTGGGGTTACTACCTCATTCACACAGGTGACCTAGGGCTACTCACTCTCATATGTGACTGGAGGAAACTATCATTTGTAAAAGATATACTAATGTAAGATGGAAAATTCATAAGGTTCAACTCTTTGGAGGAGATTTACTAAGTATGTCACATTGTAGACAATTGTATGCCAATAAGGTTTTAACTTGGCATAAATTTCCTTCAGTAACCTCTCGCTCAGTGTTAGAAAAGTTAAGGATATTTTCAAGGATTGAGAGACCCTCATGTCCAAAAGAGATGCATTTTTATCTCTAGAATAAATTTCTAATTTTCATTCCTCGTTGTATTTGTTTATAAAAAATGATTTCCTTGACCCATACAAACAAGAAATGTTGAATTCAAGGAATTTTATTATTTTCTGTTACAATGCAAAACATACAAGATGAAATACCTCATATGAATTGGATGAATATCAATTTTAGGCCACACTTCTTCTTTGTAAGGGCCAATTGGTTATGCTCACTACTAACTTGTGGGTAGAGGTTATGCTTGTCAATGGTGCAATTGACTAAGTTAAATATATTGTATATAAAGTTGGCATAAAACTACTTGACCTGCCATATTTTGTGCTTATCATATTCAACAACGACATCATCCCAGCATGGCATGGTGATTCCCCTGACATATTTATCTCTATAATTTCCCATCGAAATTATAATAGAATTCCCCTCAAAATGATGTAGGTCCTAACTATCCACAAAACACAAGGGCTGACATTACAAAAAATAACTGTTAATATTTTGAGTATTGAACAACAAGGGATTAATTTATTAGGTATCCCTAGAGTATGTTTCCTCAAGGATCTACATAACACATACCCTTTTTCCACATATGACTTACCAAAAAAAGGAGAGGATATCATGTGCTCCCTCCAATAATTTCCCCACCCCTGAAATTCTCCTTCCTCAATGTACATCTTCATCACCCCTCTTCCTCCTACAATGTTTCATCTTCCCTCCTTCAAATTCAAATTCTTCAATGCCTCCCTATTGGTATCTTCATTGTACCCCTTAAGTGCAATTAATAACTAGGAAAAATGGATGTAATAGTTCATTGCCTTCAACATGGACTAATAAATTTTCTCCAAGTAAGAAATCATGTCACATACAACAAATCATGTCACTTGATTTTAACATTGATCCATGTGTGCTATGCTCAAATTCATTGGGAATAATTTATAGAGAAAGAGTGGTTAAAAAGGGTTGTTTATAGAAAATCCAAGTAATTAAAAAAAGTGTGGTGGTTATGGGATATAATTGGTATAGGAAAAAGAAGTGTAAAAAAAACCCTGCTTTTTTCTAGCTTAACACAAACATTTGGATGTGGCATTGATTGGACTATTAAAAAGATATATCTTACTATTAAATGTTAGAAATATTATTAAAAATAACTTATTTAACGAAATTATAACTCAATTTCTAATAAAATATGCAAATAAAAAAATTGAAGTGAAAAGATAAAGGTTTGGGGATGCAAATTTGATGGCCATTTATGGCCATCAACCAAATTTTGAGTGACAATGTGTGTTTTTTTTGGGTAATATTTCCTTTTAATATATAATGATACATGACGATATTTTCAATTTGCAAGTTAGTTTAAACATTATAAACATTGTGGTGCAATACATATGGAGAAAAGTGCATCAGGTCACCTATGCTTTTTGTTTAGATGGTAATTAATACCTTATTCATTTATAGGGTAAAGAAAAAAGGTAGAGTGGGTTTTAAGGTCGCATTTAAAAAGTGTGAAAGGTAAAGTAGGAATGGATGATATTTAAAGCTTAGGCCCCATCTACGGAATGTATGCAACAATGTGTAGAGAGCCATAAAAAATAAAAAGGTTGAAATTTTTCAAATGTTGTTGCAAACATAGTTATCGACATATATAAAATTTGAAAGAATACAAAAATCATGTGAAGAAAATACTACAACATATCAAAAACATATTAACATATAAAAAAAAAATAGAAAATCAAACATTAATATCCCTCCCAACATTCTTTGTATGGCACAAATAAACCTCTTGTTGAAAATAAAATAAACTCTTAACTACCAAGCACAATATTGAGTAGTATGAATTAGAAGTGGCTATAAACAACAAACTTGTAGTACACTATATTTACATCCACACAAAAAAGAGAGAAAAATTGTTGCATGTATGGTGACTTATATTTTTTCATTAGAAAAATAAAATTGGAAAGACATTTTTGCTTCACGATATATACATGTAACCCATAACTTGGTCATTGCTAAAATGTTTTGGCCTATTTATGAATTTGTAACATTGCCCGGTTGCCATTGAGATTGAGTTTCAAATTTGTACATCAATCTTTCTCAATATTTTATTGTATAAAAAAGGAGTTGAACTTGGCACTACAAAATACACACAATAGAAATTGTAGTAACTTTGTATAACCTCATCGAAAGTCAATTGAATCCTTGAAAATTTTACAGAATTCAAATGTAAATTCAAAAAGGACCCATTAACAAACCCAAAGCACAACCAATGCCACACTCTAAGACCCATAAAATTACAAAATTCAAATGCAAAATCCAAAAGCACCCATTAACAAACCCAAAGCATAACCAATTAGCCTTCTTAAAAATTGCGACTTAAAACATCGAATTATCCACAATTCACAGCTTGAAACATCTTCATAGTATTCTACAGCTTCCAAACAGGTGCTTAGTGTTCCACGACTTGAAAATAAGTTCTTAATATTCCACAGCTTGAGGCAACTTGTATATGCTTGAAAACACCACATACTTTAGTATTATGTGGTTCAAATAGGATTGTGCAAACAAGTTGCACAGTGATACATGTGTGCAACAACCTTGACAATGAGCAGAGGAACTATACATTATGAAAAACATTGCACATGGACTTGCACACTCTACGAAAAGCAACACTACACTCTGCAGCCTATCAACAACACACTTATTTATTGTGCAGCCTGCCAACAACACTCCTTAACAACACAATCTGCCAATAACACACTTCTTCACCGTACGACCTGCAAACAACAAAAAATGCATAGTAAAATATAAACACAAACTACGTTGAATGTTCAACTATTTTTAGTTGATATAGGATTTTCTATAAGTCCAAATGCTCTTGCATCACCTAAAACATTTGAAAATTCAAATTCTATGTAGTTGTACTAAGAAACCTCTTATATATTCATTACATTTGATGAACACTTAAGTTTTGTCTATATGGCATCTTCATAAAGCCATTTTATACTTCCTTTTGTTGTATAAACAATGGCCACATTCAAAATTTTGCAATCAACCAAACAAAATAGAGCAATAGTATGATGCATAAAAACTCTTAGAATATCATAAACTGCATCCCATATTAAAAAATTCTGCCCAAAATCTTTTATGAAACTCAAGAATCTTGATGCATTTATAATACTGAAACCTTTCTTTATATTAATAATACAAAAAAATTACAACAACAGGATGACCAGAAACTCACGGTCAAAAGTCAAAATGGCACGAGAACACAAAATACAACAAAAAAACTTTAGGTTGAGGTTTGCAATGATTTTTTTTACTTGAGGTTTGCATCAAAACTTTAGAATGCGTCCAATGGAATTTAGACATTACTATTCAACTCCTTAAAAATGTCTTCAATACATCGTTTGTTGTGTTGAATTTAGTCTTTACTAGCATACATTGAGATTGCAACTCATGAATAAAGTATCCAATTTAATTATACTATGTTCTATAATTGCAATGTTGCTCTTCATCCTCCAAGGTCTTCCATTACCTTGATTTCAAATATTCTTGCAATATGGTTCATCCTCATGAGTTTCTCTTGTTTTAGATTTGTTGTGGCCACAAATACTTCCATTATGATGTAAACAATTATAGCAGAAGGAAAAGAATAAACAACCAAATAAAAATACCCACAAACAATAGAACATGGCAGCATACACGACAAAATATTCACCAAAATTTACAACATATGTCATTACAATGTTTTAAAAACTAGACAAATTGGAACTGGGAACCAGAACCGGATGGTTCAACCGGTTCACTTGCAAAGGGAAAAAATCTGAAAAAAACCATCTTGGGGACCGGTTCCATAGTTTGGTTTGGTATGGAGCCAGTCTGAACTGGTATGTGAAAAAAAAAAAACAACGATTTGACATTTAAAACACTTTTTTTAAAAATCCAGCGTTGTAGTTGGCTTTATTCGAGTTTGATGATTGATGATTTGATCATTGATATCAATTATATAATAGTTTATAGCCTATTGTTTTTTGGAATCTAAATGTCATTGAGAGCCTCATAATTTAAGTATTTTGTTTCTGAAATCATATATGTATTGCACTTGGTTCCATTTTGCTATATTTACCCTTACATGGTATATACACTAGTAATCGCACGTGGAATATCCACCAAAAGGAATGTATTGAAGAATTGAAATTGGAGGGTTAGAAAGAGAGGGAGAAGAATGACTAAAAAGGAGTTTGAGAGAGGTTTAGTTGAAGGGTGTGGAAAATGTTTTGGGAAACCTATAAGAAACTTTTATTTCCTATAACCATGGGTCATTTATGTCAATCGTTAGAAATTTTTATATTTGTTTATTTATACAGTGTTAAGGATTTCATTTGGGTGACATTTACTATTTTAGATAAGACCTAGACATGAATGTAATCTTGGAAATGAAAAGGTAGAATTTCAACTTGCATGCCCCATCATCCCCATGTCACTTGCATTTTTCACTTGAGTGCAATTTGCATTTAAAGGGGTAAAAATAAAAAATCAAGAAAATAGAATAGGTTTTAGGTTCGAACCAACATGATGACCACCATAAAATGGGCTTTTAAGTCAAAAGAGGTCAACAATGTATGTGATACACCTTTTCCGTGTCTCAAATTGTTCCAACCTGAGCAACATCTACCATTTTTGGTCTATTGTACCTTTTCAATCGTGCTCGCAATATTCACATGAGTGATGGAAAATAAGAAAATGTGAAAATTTCAATATGTTTAAGGTTCGCAATTGAGTAAGCTTGACTAATTTTTTATTTCAAGTCATCAAGGTTTTTTATCGGACAACGATTAATTTGATAGACAAGACATAGAAATGAATGAAATGTTAGAAATAAGAAGGTGGGAATTGAATGCCTGCATATCCCACAATTATTCCACATATTAGTTGTTCGTACCCAAAAATATCTGATATCTGTTTTCAAATTAATCGTCTCAATCTTTGCACTTTTTTACAAACCTCGAATTCAATATGGTAAGCACATTTGGACATAATTTCCATTCATGTTTTTGCCATGTTTAACAAATTCAATTTCATCCAATCAAAAACCTTGACATTGTAAAAAAGTAAAACGAAAAATAGCAAAGCTTGATTGGCGGATAAAATCTTTATGTCGCCCATGTGTCCATCCACCAGATGGACTCAATTATCAATTGTTATTCTACATTGATTGTTTTTCTGCAACTATTGAAGCTAAAAACTGAAAAAGTGTCCCTACAATGTGCTACAAAATACAAGGAGTTTGGATGGGTTTCGAACTTGGAACCTATTAAATTTTCACCATTTTTTATTTTGGCCCCTTTAAGCTCAAATTTCACCCATGTGAATAATGCATGCGAGATTGACACAATTAAGTCTAACAAAGATAGAATTTTTTTTTTTGGTTAGGGACAATCTAATCCATGGAATAGGGTGGGACATATACATATTCAATAACCACCTTTTTTATTTCCAACATTTTATTCATGTCTATGTCTTGTCTATCAGATTAAATGTTGACCCATTGAAAAATTTCATGCCATGAAATAAAAAAATAACAAAGATTGATTGGAAAATAAAATATATCTATTTCTTATATGACCAGCCAATTAAGGGGCTCAATTATCAATGATTGTTTGGGCACCAATTATTTTCCTACAACTATTTGAGATTACAACTAGAAAGGGAGGATACATTGTGTTACAAGAAATAAACATTCCAAATGGGTATGGGATCCAAAAGCTATTTCTTTTTTACCAATTTTTAATTTTCTGCTCTTTGTGAGACTGGATCAATAATGTGGAGCATAAATAACATATTTTTTTTGGTAGGAGTAGTCACATCCATGGAATAGGTGTGGGACATGTGGGTATTTAATTCACACCTTTTTATTTCTCATTCATGTCTACGTGTTATCTATCAAATTACACGTTGTACAACTTAAATCTTGATAACATTAAATAAAAAATAGCAAATTGTGATTGTTTAATAAAATGTACCTACCACTAATATGCCCAGCCACTCGAGGGGCTCAATTATCAATGATTATTTTTGCATCGTCTATTTCCTTGCAATTGCTTATACTTACAACAGGAAAGGGAGGCTACAAAGTGCTACAAGAATCAAGCATTTTGGTTGGGTTTTGAACCCAAAACCTTTTCAATTTTCTCCTTTTCTAATTTTGTCCTCTACAAATTTTGAGTTGATAAAGTGGAGAACAAATAGTTTACCCCTTTTTTTGGCCACTTTAAGCCCGAAAGATCATTTTATGGTGATTATCATGCTAGCTCAAACCTGAAACCTATTAGTTTTCTCCAATATTTTATTTTGACCCCCTTTAACTACAAATTGCACCCATATGAAAAATACAAGTGAAATGGAGATGACAGTGCACCCATAAGAAATTTAAAGTTTTGTATAGGTTACCCATAGCATTTTCCATGTCCTTTGACTATACCTTCCATGAACCCCTTCTACTTTACCCTTCTTCCTATTGCTCTTTCCACTCCTCGAATTTCAATTTTTTGATGCATTCCCTTTGACATTTCCATCACACATTTCATTTACAATTGCTAGTTAGTTAAACAATATTCTTTAATGGATAAAACATCACTTTTCATATGTAAAGTTCTAATAATGGCGAGATGCTACAAGCTTGAGGTTACTAGAGCATGGAAAAAACCAAAATGTGCCACTAACATAATTAATGAAAGGTCGTCACCCATTATTATGTCCAAAAATTATCAAATCGTGAAACCCAATTCCATCTCACCTTGTGCTTATTTAAAAATAAAATACTGGTAAATGTATCTTATTCATTCCTTGAGCTTTAGGTGTTTTCGTTTGAGTTGCACGTCCTTTGGAAATTGTTAAGGCTGTCATGTGCAAGCCTTATCTCTCTATGTTAAAAGCCACATTTGAATGGAATGGAAAATTAATAATCATAATTACTATGGAAAACAGGAGAATCGTCCTGCATGTCATAGAGATAGTTTTAGCTTTCCTTTCAATTTCAAATTCACCTAGCTCTCATTTGCAATCAATGGCGGTATTTCATCGCTTCCTGCCAAATTCTAACAACAATTTTGTTTTCCCTCCAAAAATTCAAGCCATGGTTGTTTTTTTGGGGAGTCAACAACCATGGCCTGCTCTTAGAATATGTCAAGCTATTGTAATCTACTATCCTTCTCTTCCTCTCTATCAGGTTTCTCTCCCTCTTCAAAACACACAACTCCCTATAAATAGAAAAATGTTGAAGTACTGTGTACATATGAATTCAAGTGTTTAACCACTGCTCAATTACTCACAAACCACTAACATAAATAAATACTATTAAATCTATTAATATTTAATGTGAATGTTAAACGATCCCAAAATTCCTATGTTTTGATTTGTCTCAGGTCCCACAAGGAGCGCTTTACATCATTCTTCCCTGGTCAAGAAAAATTATGAACGTTCCTATTCAGAGTTATTTTTTCTCAAAATCCATCTCCATGAGAACTAAAATGTGAAGAAAACCAGGGAATACAATTGCTAATTTTTCCTTTTTTTCTTTTCCGTTCCTACTTCCACCATCTTGTTGGTTCACAGACCATCCACCTCCAAATTTCCTTTGCATTGTTCCTCATTCTTCTCAATCTCATATTTTTTTATGAAGATTTCTTCTTCTTTCATCATCTCCTCTTCTTCATTCTTTTACTCTTCATCCTTCCTCTTTTTTTCACTTCATTGATTGCTGATCCCTTCCTCTATCTTCTTTGGATTTACTTGCATGCCTTGTGCAAACAACCACACAATCTTCTTCTCTTCATTCTCACCTTCTTCATATACACAGGCTGATGTTAACATCAGCTTCTACTGTTACTTTTCTTCATAAGATCCTTCAAGTGCATAAATGTACACTTCTTTCTTTACCTGCATCTTCATCTGTATGCCTTTTATAAAGAAAACCTCTACTTCTTCACTACTACTTCCATCATTTACTTCGAAGTTATCTTCTTGCATGAGGATCTCCTCTCCTTCATCCTTTTCTTGATATCTATCAAGCTGTAGCTGCTCATAAGGAAACTCTTTTTTTTTGTACTCTCCTCTGAACCTAGAAGAAGCTCAAACAACATTTTACAGGAATAAAACATTCCCTCTATAAAACTCATCTTGTCTTCAAGATAGAGATGTCTTTCTTCTTTTTCACCAAATATGGGACCTTGATATCCCATCTCTTCTTCAGCTGCATTCTCAAGAGTGCTTAAATTATTTTCCTCATCATATATGGGGCTTCCAAAGGCAAAGACCACCCATTTTGTTGTTATTGTTTCCCCTAAACCTATGTGGGCTGCTCCCATATTTGTAGCTTTTTGTGCAACCTCGATATCTAATGACTGTAATCTTCTTCATTTGCTAGGCTTTCCTCAGCTAGGCTTTGCTCCAGCTCCTTCACTTAACCTTCTCTTCACCTTCTTCCTCAAGCAACTACTCACAACCTTCCCCTTCTCCATTATAATCATCTATGTTTTCTCCCATTTCATAGTAATACGGTACCCCTTCATACTCTTCATTCACACATTCCTCCACTTCTTATGATCCTATAATCTTCTAGATATTGCTTATCATTAACCAATTTATCTCAAGGAAGATCTATCACATACCTTTCCTTGTCCACAATTTCCTGATTAAGATGATGCCCTTGAAGCCATTCCTCTCCACGTTCTCTCGTGAAATTCTGATCTTCCACTTCATGCTACTGCAAATGGGTCTCCACTTGCACTTCCTCTTTCATCTTCTCTTTTTCTGTTCCCCTAGATGCCTCTTCATCATGTGCATTTAGATACACTCTCTCCTCTTTCAATCCTATGTCCTTTGAAGAACATACATCAATTGCAACATCTGCATCCTCCGCTACTTATTTTCTTCTGTAGAAAATGTTAGGAAATAAGAGATAAAATATGTGGAATAATCCCTCACAGAATCATAACAATAGAAACTAATATGCAGAAAATATTACAGATCTCAAATAAAAGTGCAAAATAAAATAACACAACACAGAGAGATAGTATTTAACATGGTTCACCCAATTTGGGCTACGTCCACCAAGAATCACTTGCTCAGATTTTATTACAAGCCACCACTCTCTCAATACAATACCCAAATCCGTTTGGAGCTATGCTCAACAAAGTCTACAGAATTCGCACCTGAATTCAAAGCACATCTGCAATACATTTCATTATCTATCATATGCATAAAACCATATAAATAGAAAACTGCTTAAGCAGTTTTACAAAACCGTGGGTAGCAAAACAATGGGAAAAAAAACAAAACCGTCCCATAAACCTATGGGTAGCCGAAGAGGTGGTTTTACAAAACAATGGGTACCAAAAAAACCATGGGCCCAAAAATATCCCATAACAGTTACCCATTACCCATGGGTTAATAAACCGTCCCAAAAATGGCCATAAAATTACCCGAGTGTAACACATAGAAGGTGTACCAAAATCTGACATGAAAACAAGATCCACAAACATAAAAAAAAACTCCTCTAACAATGTTTTAAGCCACATGCTCTTCTTCCACACTCTTTTTTGTCTCATCCTCTTTGATGAGGATTCATCCTCCCCACACTTGGCCTAATTCATATTAAGCTTTAGCTTATCAAGGCTTCTTTGATTCACACTCCTGCTTCCCACAAGAGTATTTGGTTGCCCATAAAGCAACTCCTCAACAACTTCTACATCTTTCTCTAAGGAAACTTTTCCTTCTTTTTCACTCCATGCTTCCCCAGTGAAAGTCATATTAAGATTACAATACTCTATATCTTCTCCCTCTTCAAGCTCAATCATCTCTTCCATATCTTCTTCAATTAGAAGATCTTCATCGTCTTCATCCCCTTCAATGAGGATCCCTCCCTCTATGGACCAAACACAACCTCCATTCTACTCTCTGCTGCTCCTTAGAATAGTCATAGGTTTGCTCTTCTAGCAACTTCTTCTCTCCATAGCCTTTCAAAAGAATCTGCTTCTCAAGCCTTAGATGTTGAATCTTCTTCTTCAGCCATTTGGCATGGTCTCTTGCTTGCACTACTCTTTCCATCATCTTGGTAACCATATGGTCCAAAATTCTTACTCTCTCCTTACCTTTTTTTTCCTCTCTGTTGGAGTTCCCTCCAGGCTTTAGCTGCACCAATACCTAACCATGTCCAAGCATACTTATGATGCAGGAGCCATCAAGTACATAAGAAAATTTTGGTTTTCCATTACTTTTGGCTTTCTTTAGGTGTTAGAGGGTCCTTTTAGGTGTTTTAGAGTGTCTTGAGTCCATTTGCACCTCCATGGCAACGTAATGATGAATTTATGGAGTTTCCCCCCAAAACTTCCCTTTCAAATATTTGAATTTGTTTAGTGGTGTTTAGGAGTTTTAGAATTATTTTTAATGGAATAAGGTGATGTAAAGGTCATTAATGACCTCTTCACTTGTAAACAACATGTCTTTATCCCTCTCATAAGGCTTCATGTGTTAAACTCATTATTTGACTCCAGTTTGAGTTAGTGAACCATGTGTAAGTACTTGAGTCAAGATCTTATATGAAGAAATTAAAAAAAGAAGAAGTTGGTTAGGTTTTAGAGGGAAGAATACGTAGGAAGGAACATGAAGAGGCTTTGGGAGGTTTGTCCTATTGTAAGGAAGATCAAATGTACAGATTTCCATGAAAGTAAGTTGTGAACTGTTTGTATTTGATTGTTCTCGGATGAAGAAATGTGTACTTAATCTTGAATGTTTGATAAATGTTAAGTTTATATGGAATGAAGTGTGATTTGAAAAATGAAAGATGAGTGGCAGAGAATGAGATTCTGTAAGGGAGGAAACTATCAAAGAAATCATGTTTTCTTAGAAGATTTTACAAAGGCAAGATATAAAGGTCAGAACCTTGACCTACTTGTGTTTTGAATGATGGGAAATAATTGAAAGAATCAGAGGGTTGGAATTGAAAGAGGTTTCTATTGTATTTTAGTAAAGTTGTTGTCTACTACAAAGGAGTAGATTGAGTCTGTACAAGGGGTTTTCCTTGAATAAGAGTCCAAACCTCATAACTTTGTGCACAAGCCTGGTAAGACCAATTTTCTTGACATTGGCATTGCTATTGAGCATGATTAAGAACTCAAGAAGGTATTAGAGTTTTGGAAGATTTTAGAGGAAGTTTTCACGGGTATTTAGGAGCTTTAGAAAACCTTTAATTTATCTTGAGATGTCAAGCAAGTAAATTAATCTCAAGAACACCTGTGCACTGCCATGAGCAACCTTGTCTAGGGCTCGAGAAGGGAAACTATTATAAAAACACACTTGTACCCCTTGAAAAACTATAAAAACTGGTGGGAAGCAGGAATTAGATGAGAATAAATTGTTTAAGTATACAATCAAATTAAGCAAAAATACTATCTCAAAAATGTAAAACTTAGTCAAAACTATTTTATACACCCTCGTTTGAAGGGTTTGATGAGTAAAAATGTAAAACCAACATAACTTGTGTTGTAATCTGAATGAAGGCATGGAATTTGGTAGAAAGAAAGATATTGGTGGGAAAGAGACGTGTGAAAAATTTCAAGTTGATTAGAAAAGTTTAGATTGACCAAATGTGGAAAAATCAGTCTTGGCAGAGTGCATGCAAGCCTAGTTGAGAGGTAGAACAAGGAAAAGTACAATAAAAAACCTTGACTCTTATTTCACTGTTGAAAATTTTATGGGAAGAATGCAATATGATTTTAGGTGTTAGAAGGATTGAAAGGAGGTAAGAATGGTTCAAGTGTCCAAAAAATCGAGTTATAGCCTGTTACAGACATAAGGATAGTCTACAAAGTCAAGAAAGTGTGAGAAAAATCTTAGGAAAGGTAAAACAAGGACAAGACCTCTTAAATACTTGTTGCATAGGTCCTTGAATAAGGTGAAAAGGAAGAGAGAAAGTATAAATTAATAAGGGTTAGTACAAAATCTAAGGGAGTACAGTAATACCCAGTTTTGGGTCTTAGTCCAAGAAAGAGAACAAGTTGTCTTTGAAAGCCAAAATGGTGTTAGAACAAAATGGAAGAGTTAACAGTTGATAAGGACTGGTATGAGGTGTTTAGAGATGGTTTCTAATGCTTATGGAACCCATTATTTTAGAAAAAGACGAATAATCTTGAGAAACTCAGTCCTAAACAACCAAGAGACCTAAGTTGCCAAGGTGATTAGTACGTTAAAGGGTTTAGGCTTGGAGTTAGTTTGTGAAATTAACAATAAAGGGTACTCAAATGTAGTTTCACTTTTTCAGGAAAGGGAATAGATTGTTTTAAACATTAAGATTTGCACTCAAATAGGGTTAATTATACAAGAGGCCTAATTGGGAACAAAAAAGTGTGGTTTAAAGGAGTTGTACTACACATCAGGACATTCATTTTGGATAAGTTGAATGAGCCTTAAGGTTATCTAAAAATATGTTTGGTTTAGTTTGAGACCTAGTGAATCTCTCTAAGCTACAAGCTTTGCATCATTTTAGGGCTACTAGAGCATTTGGGAAGAGAAACTAACGTTATGAAGGTGAAATGACATTGTGATACTTTGGGCATGTTTTGATCACGTATGTTTGGTGATACTAAGTAGGTTCAAGAGGATTATAAGCCTTGAAACAGGTTGGAGGTAAAATATTGGGTATTCGGTGGCATGTATAGTTCTTGAGTTCTAGGAGCTAATTGACATATTTGATAAAATTGCACTCATATCTAACATTGTCATTGCATAGTGAAGGTTTAATCAGTTAACTTGTCATCAACTTAGTCCTCTAGAGGTTTTTTATTCTCCTTTCCATGAAGCACTACTCCATCTTTAGCACCCAACTCCTCAACTGCTGAGGATTCTCTTCCTGAGAACATAGGTATCTTTTCTTCATGCTTTTCTCTGAACACTTCTTCTTTAGCTAGTCTCCTCTCTTTTCTTAATGGGAGTCTTGGCCCCAATGTTCTTCATTTCTCTGCAGCTTGCTCGTCTCTTTTGCAATGTGTTAAACCTAGACACTATGCTTTCCAACAAAGCTTTTACTATTTCTAACTGTGACTTCAGGTCAAATTTCTCTTTCTTGACTCTCTGTTGAGCCTTCTCTATAATTTTGTGTTTATAAATAATTTCTTTAGGATCCAAGATGATTTAACCTTCACATCAAGCTCGGGTAATACTAATTGGGATGACACCTTCTGTACAATGACCTTCTTAAAAAATAAACATGAAAAATTTGATGTATGATGGTTGACTAAGGGAGCTTGAATTTATATGCTGCCATACTACCAATTCATTTTAAAACTTAATAATGACCATAGTATTTAGGTGAAATATTGTTATTCTTATTATGTTATTTTAAATATGGTTACTTATAAGATTGCAATCACACAAAAACAATGTCCCCTACTTATAAGTGTCATTTACTATAGTTTTGATCAACTTGTTGCTTCATGCAGTTATGTTTCATTTCCAAATTCTCTATAAGGCTAAAAAGTGCCTATTTTTGGTGTTGAATGTTTTCCTCAACTTCTCTCACTGTATAACTATTATTCAAGGTGGAGGTGATCGATGATGTCTAGTACCCATACCCCTACAAAGGCAATAATATCAGATTTTGAGTCTTGCCAAAAGAGTTTAGTGGCATTCCTGTGATCCACGCGAATATATATAAGCATTTCTGCGGATACAAACTCAACTTCTAATTTGCTATGAGGAAAAATCAAACCATATGCTTGGAGTCAAATCACGTGAAACGAGTCTTAATTTTATATTCAACAAGTCTTAATTTTATATTCAACAAGTCTTAATTTTATATTCAACAAGGGAAGCGAAGACATTCATGGTATGCGCCTATTTTTCTTTCCCATAAATTTTGACTTAGTAGTTTCATTTTACATTTATTTGGGGCTGTGTTTCAGAAAAACTGTTTGACTTAATAGTCTTTCCTTAACACGTGTTGTGTATGCCGTACAGTCTTTCTTTAACACCTGTTGTGTATGCCTTGAATTTTCAAAACGATTTCTAAACTCAACTTGTAGGGTGATTTGGTGACCCGAAAGGGGTCCTACAACTTTCTTTTTACGTTTTCCTGTAAGCTGTAAAAACACTCAATTTAGGCTTGGAGACTAAGATATCACTTTCAAACGTTGTCTTCCGATGAGAAAACAAAAAATAGGTAAATTTCTATGTGTCCTCCTATACACAAAGAATTCATAGGAACTAACGGAATTCAGAATTGACGAACGATTAATGATTGGCGCCAGTTTTCCGAAGCCATTTGTCATAATTGGCCAAGTTGCAAACGAACAAAACTTAGCACAAATGCTTAGAAAACCACCTCCAAAACTAGCGTTTGATGGAAAACACACAACGAGAAATTTACTACAAGCTCCCCCATATATGGAGAATTTATCAGAGTCTATGGAACTAAGAACATGCAAATAGGTTTGAAGCGGCGACTTTTTTTTGGAGCCACCGACTGTAATCGGTGCAGTTTGACCTAGTCAAACTGTGACCTAAGGCCTATAGAGTGCCTTTACCAAACTATGAAGAAGAGTGTTTTTCCCCAAACTGAAGGTTACAAGAAATTGTCTAGTAAAAATACTAGAGGTTTGCGAAGGCAAATATGCATTTCGTTGCTCAGGGTTCAAATGGTGGGTCAAAATGAAAGCCAACTTTTCAGTTTTAACAACTTCCTAAAAGTGCAAAACATGATAACCAGGCTTCTAGGAGCTAGCGGCGAAGGGAGTACCAATAGTCGACCGAGGTTGATCTAAGGCTTAAATCGACTCCCCACATAGCAAGAAACAAGGATGAAAGTTCACTTCTTTTTTCTGGGGTCTAAAAGGTCTTTTTTGAGTGTTGAAATATTGTTTTTTTTTCTAAATTTCCAAGGTAGACAAAAATGGTTATTTTATTGATGAATCATCTAACAATCACCATATCGGCAGACACGAGCATCTAATTATGATACCTTAGATAACAACGTATAAGTTTTCGGTAACAACACAGATGACTGTCAAATTTAGGTCGTTAAGGTAAATCATAAGGAAGACTTTTATTGTTTTGCGCTAATTGCCTGAATACAATATCTAATTGTATCGTATCTATGGTTTCGTATTTTTAATCTATTGCAAATGGATAACCAAAATATACAAAAATTATAAGAGATAAGGTAAGGAAGACCATGCCAGACAATATTAATGTTCGTAGAGAGAGAGGTGCTCTAGGTGGGTTTAGCATCATTCCACAAGCTCGAACTCCCTCTCTTAGCATTTTGTATCGTTTATCGATGTTGATTGTAGATATTTACTCGAATAATAACATTACTAAATTTAGGGTTTGTGTTCTCTACCAAGCCATAATGTGTATGCTCCTTGTATTCTAATGCGTGGAAACCCTTGAAAACAATTTGAAATAATGTTTTTTACTCTACCAAGTCATAATGTGTATTTACTCTCATGTTATCTAATGTTTTTTTGAATAGTCTATAATATTTTACTAATTAATATAGCTCTATGTGATGTGTAAATATTAAATAATGTAATTTTAAGCCACCCAACATGGTAGATCTAGATATCGTTTAAAAAAAATTGATACATGATATTTACTGTAGATAGACTAGAAAGTTTCTCTCTATGCTAAAAGTCTACACCAAGTTTTGGTTGAATAAAAAGGATCAAGATCCCTACCAAGGGATTAGGTACATTAAAGAGAACGAAACTTAAAAATTCCATCTATTTACTTGGTTTTTTTGGAACGATAACCTTATAGTCATAGGAGTTGGAAAGGTTTAATATTTCACAACTTTTATATACAATTAATTTTTTTGTTTGAAAAGTCTTTAATATTAGAGTTGTAACCACCCTACAAGTTGAGTTTAGAAATCGTTTTGAAAATTCAAGGCATACACAACAGGTGTTAAAGAAAGACTGTACGGCATACACAACACGTGTTAAGGAAAGACTATTAAGTCAAACAGTTTTTCTGAAACACAGCCCCAAATAAATGTAAAATGAAACTACTAAGTCAAAATTTATGGGAAAGAAAAATAGGCGCATACCATGAATGTCTTCAATATAAAATTAAGACTTGTTGAATATAAAATTAAGACTCGTTGAATATAAAATTAAGACTCGTTTCACGTGATTTGACTCCAAGCATATGGTTTGATTTTTCCTCATAGCAAATTAGAAGTTGAGTTTGTATCCGCAGAAATGCTTATATATACTCGCGTGGATCACAGGAATGCCACTAAACTCTTTTCGCAAGACTCAAAATCTGATATTATTGCCTTTGTGATGGCTTCAAAATCTTCACTCGCGTTGTTCTTTGCCTTCATTTTTGTAGTGCTATCTTCTTCTGGTTTTAATTTGGCGGTTGCTGCGAGTAGGCAAGTGAACATGGTGCTATACCTGCAAGAGACTCTGAGTGGAGTCGATGCGACGATAGAAACAGTTGGAGGAGTGAATGGAACTTCTTCTGGTCTGCTCTCTTATGAACAGTAAACGTTATAACCACCTGGTACCCAAGGACCTCATCCCTCCTCCACGGTTTTGGGAAGAATGCAAGGAGTGGAGGCCAGGCCAGATCCCGTCAACAGCGGTTTTCATATGCTTTCCTCCATACTCTTTCAGACTGGAAAATACAACGGCAGCAGCCTTGAAATACAGGGGACTAATCGATTTAATCTCCCTCAAAGGGAGTTATGCCCTCCTTGATTTTCTAGTACAGTCTGGACAGACTCTCAGCTTTAAGTTTAACGTCACCATTAGCTGGTATTGACATTAGATTTATAAAACTTGTAATAAGGAGACTGTATTAGTCTCCAAACTCTGCTTTCTAGAGCAGGATACTCAATTTGTGTTTGTCAGCTTCTCTTCAAAATAGCAACTCACATCTCTTCTTACTAGAAATTCTTTTCATACCTCTTATATCACTGAATAAGTGTATTATTCTATTCATAAATAATTTTTTTATTTCCATTGTTCGCGGGTCATTTTGTTCCAGTCCTCCAATATAATTTTATGTTATAATTATTACAATTATAATCACTTCTTTGCTTCAGACATTGAGTTTTAATAGACATTGAGTTTTCATATTCCCGATTTCATTTATGAGCATAATCAGAAATGTTACTCATGTCATTAAATTGAATAACTATTTTTATGATTTTATTTTTTAATTAATTTATTTTTCAATTATGAATACTTCGCTGCAAAATAAATAACTTTCAATGTAAAATATTATGCAAAAAAATCTTCTCTGCCTTAATTAGTTCATGAATAGAGGTGGTATTAATTTAATAGTGAAGATGTGGATACAAAACTAATTTTGATAGGCTATTGATAACGTTGTTTAGTTTTTTTATATAAATTTATAGTCAAATCTCTCACACTACAAGTCTATCATATCCAACTTTTCATTATTAGTTAAAGAGAAGATTGCCCCAATGAAATGTAGATGTATTATTGACAAGATTATTGCAATTTGGGAGGCATGGTGTTGGCTCATAGATCTAATCAATTAGAAACGAGTTTGATGAAAGCTCAAAAATTCACAATTGCGAAGCATAAACATCATATATCTTTGCACAACTAGAAACAAAGACACAAAATCTTGAACCTTGACCTGTGACATGTAAGTCCACACAACCTACCACTATGTTGCAAGCATTTTTTACAATCCATAGAAATGTTACTTATAACATTATATTACACCACCCTTATATGCTTTTTTATCTTTAATAATTTATATTTTTTAAATTATGAGAACTTCTCTGTAAACATTTTTTCAAATGCAACTATCAATATAAACCTAACTTTGCACAGAGAGATCTTGAGATTAAAAAATCATTGAGAAACACAATTTTTTAGTTTTTTTCTGATCTGGCCTAAATGCTATATAAAATATTTCATTACTTGTATATTTACATCACACATTTAAAATTCATCTAGACAAAATCCAAATCTTGGATATGTATCCTTCTACAAATTCTAGGCATTTATAAATTCTCAAATTGCATTATTCTAACATTTTGGTATACTTATCGATTACTAGTCTAAATCCTATATTTCTTTCTAAGTTTTTTAATAGTGCTTAACCCTTTTCTTAGCCTCATTTAGTTTTGTTATTCTCAATAAAAAATTAACAATGTTTAATTTTGAATATTAACTTTAAATTTTTTGATGAATTTAACTTTGAATATTTGAAGAAAAAAAACATCATTGTTTTAGGCACTTCAAAATTACCCAACTTCTTTGGTTGAGAAAGTATAATTTGAACTTGATATTTGAAATGAAATATTTATGTTTCTTGGATTTCATTTACTTTCCACTTTATTCTATCCTTCCTGTGGTTGTATGCGGTTGATCACACGTAAAAATAATCTCATATTGGATCATTAAGACTCTATTTTTGGTGGGGAAGTTTTCAAATATACGTGAAAAATTCTCACTTCAACCTATCTTTATTATTCTTCATACTAGGTTTCCATCAAAATCATATATCAATTATAAAATTTGTTATAGATATGCTTAATGAAATGTCTAAACATGATAAGGGGTTTTCATCAGTAGCTTTGAAATTTTATCATCCTACCTCTAAGGAGGCTAGTGGATTAGGTCTATTAGACATTAGCGACAAAGGAGATGGTCCTTTTTCCAAAAGGATTATTCAATCTAAGGAAAAATGGATTTGAAAAATCATTATATGAATTAAATTTTCCAATGATATCCTTATGGTCATAGGACCTTGAAGGGGTTAATATTTGACAACCTTATTATAGTTCATGCTCTTATCAAATTGGTTAGATATTTATTTAGAAAGAGTATTTGGAAACCATGAGAAAAAATATCGAATTCTGGCTAATATGGAATGACAACCGGTTTAAATATGTGTTTTATATTAATTACACTACAATAAATAAGCCCTTTTTACAATCCATAGAAATGTTACTTATAACATTATATTACACCACCTTATATGTTTTTTATCTTTAATAATTTATATTTTTTAAATTATGAGAACTTCTCTGTAAACATTTTTTTCAAATGCAAACTATCAATATAAACCTAACTTTGCACAGAGAGATCTTGAGATTAAAAAATCATTGAGAAACACAATTTTTTTTTTTCTGATCTGCCTAAATGCTAATATAAAATATTTCATTACTTGTATATTTACATCAGACATTTAAAATTCATCTAGACAAAATCCAAATCTTGGATATATATCCTTCTACAAATTCTAGGCATTTATAAATTCTCAAATTGCATTATTCTAACATTTTGTATACTTATCAATTATTAGTCTAAATCCTATATTTTTGATAATTTTTTCTAATTTTTTTTTAATAGTGCTCAACCCTTTCTTAGCCTCATTTAGTTTTTCTTATTCTCAATAAAAATTAACAATGTTTAATTTTGATATTAACTTTAAAATTTTGATGAATTTAACTTTGAATATTTTAAGAAAAAAAACATCATTGTTTTAGGCACTTCAAAATTACCCAATTTCTTTGGTTGAGAAAGTATAATTTTGAAGTGGATATTTCAAATGAAATATTTATGTTTCTTGGAATTTCATTTACTTTCCATTTTATATTCTATCCTTCTTGTGGTAGTATGCGGTTGATCACATGTAAAAATAATCTCAAGTTGGATCATTAAGACTCTAATTTTTGGTAGGGAAGTTTTCAATATATTTGAAAAATTCTCACTTCAACCTATCTTTAGTATCTTCATACTAGGTCCCATCAAAACCATATATCAATTATAAAATTTGTTATAGATATGATTAATGAAATTTCTAAACATGATAAGGGTTTCATCAAGTAGCTTTGAAATTTTATCGTCCTATCTCTAAGGAGGCTAGTGGATTAGGTCTATTAGACATTAGTGACAAAGGATATGGTCCTTTTTTCCAAAAGGATTATACAGTCTAAGGAAAAATGGATTTGAAAATCATTATATGGAATTAAATTTTCCAATGATATCCTTATGGTCATAGGACCTTGAAGGGGTTAATATTTAACAACCTTATTATAGTTCGTGATCTTATCAAATTGGTTAGATATTTATTTTATAAAGAGTATTTGGAAACCATGAGAAAAATATTGAATTTTGGCTAATATGGAATGACAACTGGTTTAAATATGTGTTTTATGTTAATAAATTTCTTCTATGGTGGTGTCATATTATTAATCTCCATGATGTGCCTCTTGCGTAGGTTCCATGAATTATATACTAATCTTCAAAGAAAAGGAACTCATAGAATGCAACATAGCTTATCTAGTAGACTAGAATGTCAAGAGTATTTATAAAGAGTTATTATAAAGAGTAGTTGGAAACCATGAGAAAAAATATCGAATTCTGGCTAATATGGAATGAAAACCGGTTTAAATATGTGTTTTTATATTAATTAATTTCTTCTATGGTGGTGTCATATTATTAATCTCCATGATGTGCCTCTTGCATAGGTCCCATGAATTAATATACTAAAGCTTCAAAGAAAAGGAACTCATAGAATGCAACATAACTTATCTAAGTAGACTAGGATGGAGATTAATAATATGACACCACTATTAGAATGTGTCATATTATCTAAGCTTCTATGGTGGTGTCATATTATTAATCTCCATGATGTGCATCTTGCATAGGTCCCATGAATTAATATACTAAAGCTTCAAAGAAAAGGAAATCATAGAATGCAACATAACTTATCTAAGTAGACTAGATGGAGATTAATAATATGACACCACTATTAGATGGTGTCATATTATCTAAGCTTCTATGGTGGTGTCCATATTATTAATCTCCATGATGTGCCTCTTGCATAGGTCCCATGAATTAATATACTAAAGCTTCAAAGAAAAGGAACTCATAGAATGCAACATAACTTATCTAAGTAGACTAGAATGAACCCTTGAACTAGAATTCAACACCATGTTTTTCTTAAATAAAATTGAAAAAAATTACTACTAAAGGGATTATGAATTTTGTTCCTAAAAAATACCTCCAAAACAACAAACTCAATTATTCTTAACCTTAATATAAGGATTGGAAATGGTATCCTAAAAAACATATGCCAAACTAATCTCCGAACAAGGGAGGTGACAATGTTATGACCATACTTTCTTATGGTTAAAAACCTTCTTCTTATTGGCCTCTTCATGTAAATTATCAATTTTGGAGTGAATGATTCAAACACTCTTGAATGTTATTTTAGAGCCCAAGTTTGACCTTATTTTCATACTACTTACCTTATCAAGTTTATCCACTTGGTCCTCAACATATAAATGTAGGGATCCCAAAAAAAATCCATTATGTGGATACTCAAAGACTCGTGCATTTGTTATTTCCTTTTGCAATTGTGTCTAGGTAGTGTGGACACTGATACAAGATTTATCCAAACCCTTGAGACTATATCCTTTCATTTGGAAAATAAACTATCTTTAATAGGATTGACACAGCTACTATATACTAAACCATATTTGGAAATTTATTAGTGAAAATTATTCCAATTTTTAGCTCCCCATTTGTGGTATTATTTTCCACAATTTTCATAGTATTGTGCTTGTGCTCTTCAAAGAGAAAACTTCTCCCAAAAGCAGTTAGGCTGGAATCCCTATTCCATATATTAAGGAAGTTATGGATTTTTTACTTTTTTTAAAAACCTGACTCAAAATCTAGTTTATCGAGAATAAAGTAGCCATTCTTGGCTACGAGGAATGCGTCATAAATCAAAATGTTCTTTACCATCATATCTACAAACAATTATTAATGAGAACTATGTTATTATTAGGGGATATACTGAAAGGGTTTCCTCCCAACAGAGATCACGATCATGTTATTAAGTTAAATGTGTTACTTTAGGGTGTGGTATAGTTACATTACTCATGCAAGATGGTCCTCCCATTGCATTTGAGATTCATCAAGTCAAAGCTAATAATATTTCAAAACCAACTTATGAGAGAGCAATGATGACTATTCTTCACTTGATCAAATAGTAGAGGCCATATCTCATGTGTTTCCACTTTAAGGTGAAGACAGATCATGATAGTCTTAGATACATCTTAGAGAAATGATATCATCTAAAAAACAACTTAAATGGGTCAAAAAATGTTACATTGTGAATTTGAGATCATTTATAAGAAATGAAAGGAAAATATGGTGGTTAATGCTCTATCTAAGATGGATAAGTGCACGTAAGAATTATTATATGTCATGTGTCCATATTATAGGAAGATTGGGTAGATCAGGAAAGATCAAAGTGGTAGAATGACACACAGGCCATCACTCTCATTTAAAACCTTCAACAAGATCTGAGCATGTTTGAAAAATATATGGAATGGAGATGCGATATGGTACAAGGGTAGATTGTATGTATGCAAGAACTCAACCTTAAACTTCATGTTCTTAATGAGCCACATGCTTCTGCAGTGGGTGGCCATTCAATATTTTTGAATACTTATAATCTAATTAAGAAGGATTTATTCTATGAAGGTTTGAAATGGTATGTCCAAAAAAATGTGCGGCACAATTGGTGTCTCACCATAACAAAGGATAAACTATTAAGACCCCGAGTCTACTACAACCTCTATTAATTAGTAGTAATTTTGGAGGATTTTTTTTGTGTATTTCATCACATGATTACAAAAATATAAAGATAAATGTGTAATGATGGTGGTTGTGGATAGACTCACCAAATATGATCCATTTTATGCTTTGACACATCCATTTACAACAAGTTCAATGGCCATATCATTTATGTATATAATTTGGGAACTACATGGTACATCATAGATTATAGTTAATGATTATGACCGTATATTTATTAGCAATTTTTGGAAAGATTTTTTTTTTCATGTTTTGGTACTCAATTGACTCGTAGTTTATCCTATAATCCTCAATTATATGGGTAGACTAAGCTAGTAGAAATTTTTTGTAGGGGTATGGGTACTAGACATCATCAATTACCTCCACCTTGAATAATAGTTATAAAGTGAGAGAAGTTGAGGAAAACATTCAACACCAAAAATAGGCAATTTTTAGCCTTATAGAGAATGTGGAAATGAAACATAACTGCATGAAGCAAGAAGTTGATCAAAACTATAGTAAATGACACTTATAAGTAGGAGACATTGTTTTTGTGTGATTCCAATCATATTAGTAAACAATATATAAAATAACATAGTAAGGAAACATTATTTCGCCTAAATACTGTGGTCATTATTAAGTTTTAAAAAGAATTGGTAGTATGGCAGCATATAAATTCAAGCTCCCTTAGTCAACCATCATACATCAAATTTTTCATGTTTATTTTTTAAGAAGGTCATTCGACAGAAGGTGTCATCCCAGTTAGTATTACCTAAGCTTGATGTGAAGGTTAAATTATCTTGGATCCTAAAGAAATTATTTAGAAACACACTAAGTGGTTAAGGAAAAGGGTAATTACTGAGTATTTGATCAATTGGAATAATTTGTACAGTGAAGATGCAACATGGGAAGATGAAGCATTCATGTAGCATAATCCTAAATTTTCCAACATTGGGGACAATATTGCTTTGAAATGGAGGGGAATGTTACTCCCTTGATTTAGTGTCATATATAGATATATGTGTGGCTGACATGTGGCTGACATAATATATTATCTTGTCAAATATCATTTATTTAAGCTTATGTATGCTTAGTAGGTCAACCTAGGAGGTTTACATAACATATTAGGGTATATATAGGACTTATTAATTCATACATGATCATCCTATTGAAAGCTTGAGTCTTATTGTATGGTTTGGAGGTATTCCCCTTGAAGTGGATAACTTATTGTTCTTGCATATTGTGATCTTTTCTCTTTATTTTGGTGTTCTATTATGGTTTATATTCAAATCTAGCTAAGTGATATCATTACTTCTTCAAGGATTGATATTGCATTTTGTAGTCCTCCTCTTGGATACTTATGTGATCTCATGATAACCAAGATGAAAGATGAGGTCGTTCTAAAGAGTGGGATAATCGTGATCCTATATTTGACTTGTGGGAAATGTTTGCCTATATAATTTAGCCTAAGTTGACTTAGGAAACTTCTACATTTGAAAAATTACTGTTTGGGTTAGCCTAGAATATTTATAGAATTGTTGGGGGTTTCTACATCATCTTAGTTTAGGAATCGATATGAAAATGGAAAAAAAATGACTAGAAGTTTGAGGATGCAATTTATATATATCGCGAGGATTCTTGATGAGACAAATATGAGACAAAAGTGTGACCTAGCGGCTATGGAGTACTAAATTGAGTGAGATGCATGTAAGAGTAATTTAATTAATTGTATTTATGGGAATACACTAGAGTAAATTCCCAAATATTATTGTCAAGTGCCATTGGTCTTAGGGTATTATACATAGATATGGTATTTTCAAGGTAAATGGGGAACCTTGGAAACTCAAGTTCATTAGTGTACTTTATCTAAAAGGTTGTGTTTCGTGTGAACATTATTATGAGTGTGGAAATAAATAATATATTCTAATGTAATACAACTATTTATGAGTTGTTAACTCATGTAAATAGTTAACTAGATAATGTTTGTTGTGAGAAAATAATGGGATTGAGAGTTTGAGTGAGATATTGTGGGGATTAGGAGAGATATGTGGGATAAGTTGAGAGATTTGTGGAGAGATAAGTGGATTCAAGATGAGATTTGACTCCACCATAATAGGAAGGTCAATCTTATATATAATGTAATCTCTCATATGAATAAAACATCCCGGATGAATAAAATTGGAGTCTTGTATTATTTCCGGTGTTATGTGATTAGTTTTTTTGTGCATGCAAACTGAACCAACTTCTAGATTTGGTATCAAGCAGGCTAGGGAAATTTATGAGATTCATTGCAGGACAAAAAAATCAGCCTCTAAGATGCAGATATGAGAGTTTTGAAGCTTTCATTGCCTTTTTCGGAATTCTGATCTGAAAAAAAAAAACGACTGGTAATTCACATTTTTTCTCAAAAACCCAGATTCGAAATTTACTGAAATTTTTTTTTTTTGGGTTTGTAATTTATATTTTTTAAAACTTCTGTCAAAAAATTACAGAAACCCATTTCGTATTTTATGAGAAATCGTGGAAACAATTCTGACAGTTTCTATTTATTCTGTAAAAAAAATAGTGACTGATTTCTAGCAATTAAAATCTGATATGCTTTATTATTTTGAATAAAATAAAGCTGATTATTATTGTAAGGGTGTATTTTCGGTTGAAACCGACACCTATTTGTGTCAAATTGTGGAGAGTCATAAATGGATAATTGGGTTTGTTGAAAAATTTGATGGAAAGGATTTTCACACTTGGCAAGTACGAACTCAGTTGACACTCATTAACAAAGATTTGTGGGACATTGCGGATGGAACATTCAAAAAACCAACCGATGCTGATGAAGCAACCAAATGGGAGAGTAGAGATCGTAAAGCAACAACAATCATTGGACTTGGGTTGTCTGATGCATATTTGCATCATATAGACCTTTCAAAAAGTTCAAATTTCATTTGGACAACATTGAACAAGTTGTTTGGATCCCAAACCGGAAGCGCAGCAGTGACCTTGAAGCAGAAGCTGTTTGGACTCAAGATGGATGAAGGAGAAAACATGGTACAACATATAAGTAAGTTTCGGTCTATTTTGAATCAATTGTCAGGGATAAAATTAAAGTAGAGGATGATGAATGCAAAAGTTGTTTTTGTTGAATAGTATGCCATCTCGCTATTCAAACATTGTTTTTACTTTGAGCAAGATCAATCCCAGCCTAGAAGATCTAATTTCTTCACTGATAGATGAAGAAAATAAGAATGTTACACCAGAAGAAACTGCAATGTATGGTAAAAACAAGTCATATGATAAAGGGAGATTTAAATCTTCTTTTAAACAAAGATCAACTTTCAGAGATACAAAGAAAACATATCACTTGTTACTATTGTAAACAAGATGGACATCTATCTATAAACTGCAAGAAAAGAGCACGAGATTTACTTGATGGAAAAATAGAAGAAAGTGCCATGGTTGCTAATGAAGAAGAAGACAGTGATAAAGAAGAACCTTTGGGTGATGGTTATAATTGTGACGATTTTTATTCTAAATAAGCAGCAGCAGATGGAGGCTGGAGGCAACGGAGGAAGGAGGGCAATCGGCGACCTCTCGTCAGGCACCATCGATGAGGCCGTGGTATTGATTTGGTGGCCAAGTATTTCAGTTGTGTGTGTTTCATTGTTTGTAATAAGAACAGATGTCACATTCCTGTTCAGAATTGTATTTCCTTTTATAACCTCCTGATGTAAATATGTTTATAGTAGAAAGATAAAAGCACAAGAAAAAGCAGCATCATGTTTTTTTGAAGAGGATGAACAGAGGTTCATGAGCAGGGGCTCGTACCTAGGACAGAGGTCCGTTTTTTGTCGAACAGGGGTTCGTATGATGAACAGAGGTTCATGAACAGGGGTTCTTACCTTGGACTGAGGTCCATATGTGTACCAAGATCATGAGCAAACAGGGGTGTGCAAGCTGCAGAGAAAGTGTAACTATTCTTTTCTACATTGTTCACATTAGGGGAGTGTATGTGTGGAAATAATAATGTTAACAATAGGGGAGTGAATGTTAGGAATAATATAGATATTGTGAACATTATTATGAGTGTGGAAAAAATATATAGTGTAATGTAATACAACTATTTATGAGTTGTTAACTCATGTAAATAGTTGTAACTAGATAATGTTTGTTGTGAGAAAATAATGGGATTGAGAGTTTGAGTGAGATATTGTGGGGATTAGGAGAGATATGTGGGATAAGTTGAGAGATTTGTGGAGAGATAAGTGGATTCAAGATGAGATTTGACTCCACCATAATAGGAAGGTCAATCTATATATAATGTAATCTCTCATATGAATAAAACATCCCAGATGAATAAAATTGGAGTCTTGTATTATTTATAAAAAGCTAACTAGAACCATAGTAATACAACTTTGGTGAACCAAAACCATAATGTTATTATTTTTTGCAAAAGACCAAAAAATGGGAAAAAAGGCAATAATAGAGAGAAACTAAGGAGAAGAGAAAAACAAGATGAGACATGAAATAATATAGGAAAACAATTTGAAATTCAAACAAAACATAATAAAAAAACAAGCCAACAAGAGCTTATTCTAGACCGACAGTCAATAAAAACACAAATACAATAGCACTATAGAAAATAAATAGTCTCGTACCATAATTAGGTGTCTACAATAACATAAAACTTATAAAAATGTGTCATCTTAAATAGGTGGCTCCATAGACCATGTTCATAAGAATTTCAACAAAATAAACCCGATGGAATTTATCACGTACATTTCTTATAATTAGATTATTGGATCTAGTCAATTCATATGGTATATTAAGGAAGAAATTTAGTGAAAAATTTTCATAATTTGGCAATTTATGTATATTTTGAAAGTCCCATTTGGCTATTTGGACATCATATGCCCACCCAAGATTCACCAAAAAAAATTAAAAGATTACTATTTCCCACTCGCATAGCCAAATGATTTCTAGTATCAATATTTTTTTTAATGGATCGCCTTTAAATTAATCAGTGAGGATTTCAAAACATGTTTAGATCGCTATGAATTATATTGGCTCTTAGATATAACTCACATCAGAGATTTTAGAGGGAAATTTTGAAATTTGATTAAATTCGCCATTTATATATGTATGTGTGTGCGTGTGCACGTGCGTGTGTGCATGTGATCACCTTAAATTATCTTTTTTTAGCGAAGATGAATATATTTGTTTTATGAAATTGTTTAATTTTTTAAAAAATTAATTCTTTTGATGTATATTACTTTTATAATGACTTTATTATTAAATTTTAAATTTTAATCTTAATTAGTTAATGCATTTAATCCAAATCATTTTATTGGATGAGTGTGGGTTTTATTATAAAAACATCAAAAAGAAAATGTTATGATAATTTTATAGTATTTCTTAGATATATTAACACATACTTCAAAGAGAGTCATATTTCATTTTATCTTAAATTGTTTTATTATAAGTAAATGTTGATTTTTATATCTATATAAAAATTATAAAAATCAAAAGTAAAAAATAAACATCATGTGCAAGGAGACGTAAGTTTAAAAACCGTTACAAAAAATCTTAGCATGTACATGTGACCATCAAATTTAACCCTTGACTACAATGGGCCACAACATTTTTTGAATCATCTTTGTTTTTATAAATAGACAACCCTAATGACCATACCCTAATCTCAGACATAAGAAAACCAAATATAATGGATGTCCAATACTGTTGAGCTTGTATGTTGCATCTACAAAATAGAGACAAAAGGATATTGCGAACTTAGGGGTGGGAAATATTGATTGTGTGACATCAACTTTTTCTAGGCGGTAGGGAAATCCAATTTATTAAATAAGGAAGATAATCGTAACTTCAAATGCTTCTATGATTCCCATTTTGCTTCGACGTAGCGGTGGCTACAACATTTATGGTTTTGGTAGATGAAGCGGGGCGTGGTGGTTAGAGAGTTATAGGGTGGTAGGATGGGTGAGCTAGAGATTAGTGGCACGGAGGAGAAGGAATAAGTGACGTGGGTTCAGATGACTGAGGTTGTGGCAGGATTTGGCAGCAGGCAGTGGTGGCAATATTAGGGGTAGTGTAGTGGGGGGGTGTCGTGACGGGAGAGGTTGTGGAGGTAGGGATTGTAGATAATGGGGTGGCAACGGGATGGGTGGTGACCAAGGTGTTAAACGGTGGGGTTATGACAGCGGGGGAGTAGGAGAGGCAACGGGTGCTTTGGCTGAAGGGGAGGATATTATGGGTGTGTTGTTGCATGTGGTGTGCTTGTTGTGGGAGGAGTAATGGTGGTGATGGGTAGAGATGTCATGGTGGCAGGAGGAATGTCAGTCGTAACACGAGCAGTTACCTTGGTTATTGGAAATGTCTTGCCTAGATCTGTGTTTTCATTCTACGGTGGCCTTGGCCTTACCGAATGGAAAGGGTGTAGCACCATTGGAAATTTCTCATTGTATATATATAAATCATCAATATTTTTAGGTTGTTTTTCTCGTTTGAACTAAATATTATTTTGGTTGTTCCTTGTGTTGCTAAAAAAATAGTCTCCCTTGTACTCTAGACTATGGGGAGCGCATGGTGTAACATGATTTGGCCACTAGCCTAACATTTGGAGTCAAGTATGTTTTCCCTTTACTTGTTAAATCTACATACAAGGATATGGATGATCGAGGACACCCTCTATTTGTTTTGTTTTGTTGGTACCAAGAAGGATATGTATGTAGATCCATATAAACTTGTTTCTATTCAAAAATTATATATATTTCCTTTGTCTTTTTTTAGGTTTAAGCTTTGCAATTTTTCAATGAATTAAAAGAATAATTTTATGTAGTGGACTATTTTGACACCCATTGGCTTGTATTTAGTGAACATTTAAATAGCTCAACATGATGGTGATGTTTTCTAAAAACTAAAATATGATTGTCGAAGAGATAGCACCTTGTTAAGGAATTTTATTTTGAGAATCCTTAAACCTTCATCTAGACTTAATTTACCCTTGCAATAATTTAAATTGATGATCTCATATTACATTCACATTAAGGTGATTTTATATCATGTACATGCTGCATGTTCTCTCGTTCTTGGCATATTCAATTGGTTCTTTATTTGAAGATATTACAAATGTCTATAGCACATAAAATCATTATAGCTGGATAGAAAATGCTTTCTATTTTTTATATGAGTACAATGAATATGGACAATGGCTTGATTTTTTAAACTATTTTCTAAGTTTTCAATTAAATATTTAAGGTAAATAGATGTAACCTAATTAATCACTATTTAAAACAAGTATTATGTATATTTATTTTTAGAAATGCTATTGGTTAATATTTTTGTTATTGTATTCTATTGCACAAGCTTATGTTCCCCTTCATCCTCTCATAGTGATGCCACTCAAATCATGACTAGCATTATTCTTTTTTATGTTTGTTTGGTGTTAGGGAAACTTATAAATGTATATTTATTTATTTTTTTTTCTAATACAATATTTAGAACATTTGATCATAAACATTAAACAAGATATGTCTTGCAACTGATGGTCTTTATCAATATCCTCCACCTTTTTTTCCATAGTTCAATTTATTGATATTAATTTCGTATTTTTTATTATTATTATTATTAGTAGTAGGAAAGATACCAATGGCGTTGTTCAAAACTGTTATTGTGATAAATGTTATAACTAATTTGAAATTATTATGAAAATAGGAAATATCTATTAATAATTACATTAAATTTATTTTCTAAGTTAAATATGGGGTGTTTGTTTATATACGTCTATACATATTATTACACTAAAAGATATTCTCCAAAGGGGAGTGACACCTCCTTATCCAACGTGCACCAAAGTGATTTGTGAATGCTACTTTGACGTACATCAACGTCCTCCAAAAAAATTACCGATCGTTGATGTGGTGGAGACTATAATCCACCTTAACAGCATGGTCCTCAACTGCAACATAAAAATATGTCATATATTTCATTTTATTTGTTCAAATATGTTAAGTATATCACTTAGGTTTAAAATAAATGGAATTGTTGTGTATATCATGTAAGTTTTGTTTTATTCTGAATTGTGTTTTTGTGTCATGTTGTTGTTGCATAGGTTAAATAGTGAATGCATCAATCTATTTTTAGAGAGGCAAAGCGGCATAACATCGGGTGTAAGGAGGGCAATGGCTCTTCGTGGGTGGGAGCTCCTAGAAAAAAATTTGTAGTGGAAGCAATGTTGATGAAGATAACGAGGTCCTCAGCCCCTCGCATGAGCATTGGAATCAAATTGTGTCCACATAATTTAATCATCGTTCCACTTTCAACTAATCCAATGTTCTCCTCTTAATTTTTATACAATAAATTACTTCACCATTTTTATTTCTTTATTCTTCCAAGATAGTTTATTTCATTTAATTTTGGTGAACACTTCTCTCACCTCTTCCCAATGCTTTTACAACTATTTAAATCCCCTCTAAATATTTAAAGCCCACATGAGGCAAGCCTAGCAAAGGAAGAAGATTACAGTCATTCTATAGAGGTTGCACAAAAAGCTACAAATATGAGAGCAACCCACATGGGTTTACTGGAAACAATAAAAACAAGATGGGTGGTCTTTGCCTTTGGAAGTCCCATATATGAGGAAAATAATATAAGCATGTTGACTCTTGAGAATGCAGCTGAAGAAGAGATGGGATATCAAGTTCCCATATTTGATGAAAGAGAAGAAGGGCATCTCTATCTTGAAGACGAGATGAGTTTTATAGAGGGAATGTTTTATTCCTATAAAATTTTGTTTCAGCTTTTTCTGGGTTCAGAGGAGAGTACAACAAAGGAAGATTTTCCTTATGAGCGGCTACAACTTGATAGATATCAAGAAAAGGATGAAGGAGAGGAGGAGATAATCATGCAAGAAGATAACTTTGAAGTAAATGATGGCAGCAGCAGTGAAGAATTAGAGGTTTTATTTATAAGAGGCATACAGATGAAGATGAAGGTAAAGAAATAAGTGTACACTTATGCACTTGAAAGATCTTTTGAAGAAAAGTAACAGTAGCAGATGATGTTAACATCAGCCTGTGTATATGAAGAAGGTGAGAATGAAGAGAAGAAGAGTTCATGGTTGTTTACACAAGGCATGTAGGTAAATCCAAAGAAGATAGAGAAAGGGATCAGTAATCAGCCAAGCGAAAAAAAGAGGAAGGAAGAAGAGTCAATAATGAAGAAGAGGAGATGATGAAAGAATAAGAAATCTTCATAAAAAAAGATGAGATTGAGAAGAATGAGTGGGAAGTTAGAAGAGCACGTGTATATGGCATGATGAAGAAATGGGAGTGATACATTGGGGAATTTTTTATTCACAAAACATTTTATTTGGTTTTATTGATTGAATGCAGGTATAGCAATAACATAGGGCGAGAAGACATTTAAGAGAGCCTTCCAAAGAGAAGTGTATGAGACATTTAATCTCATAAAACATGAAAGATAAGAGGGCTTAGAAGAGCTTTTTGAAGCTCCTGTAAAATGTGAAGCTACAAAGAAGCTCTTGAAGCTGCAATGAGAGAAGAAAAAGTGGAATAGATGAGGATTAGCTTAGGAGTAGCAATTAAAAGGATGGGTACTCATCTTGATACTAAAAACATAGAGGAGAAGAGGACAACTGAAATGAGAGGAGCAATTGCATTTAGGCCTAAATGGCTGGTTTAGAAGACCAACAACAGGTTGGACAAGTGGTAAGCAAAGATAACTATGTTTGTAACAACATTTGAAAAATTTCAACCTTTTTATTTTTTTATGGCTCTCTTACATTGTTGCATATTTTTTGTAGATGGGGCCTAAGCTTAAATATCATCCCTTCCTACTTTACCTTTCACACTTTTTTATATGTGACCTTAAAACCCACTCTACCTTTTTTCTTTACCATATAAATGAATAAGGTATTAATTACCATCTAAACAAAAAGCATAGGTGAGCTGATGCACTTTTTCTCCATATGTATTGCACCACAATGTTTATAATGTCTAAACTATCTTGCAAATTATATCCCATAACCACAACACCTTTTTTTAATTACTTGGATTTTCTATAAAGAACCCTTTTTAACCACTCTTTCTCTATAAATTATTCCCAATGAATTTGAACATAGCACACATGGATCAATGTTAAAATCAAGTGACAGGATTTATTGTATGTGACATGATTTCTTACTTGGAGAAAATTTATTAGTCCATGTTGAAGGCAATGAACTATTACATCCATTTTTCCTAGCTATCAATTGCACTTAAGGGGTACAATGAACATACCAATAGGGAGGCATGGAAGAATTTGAATTTGAATGAGGGAAGATGAAACATTGTAGGAGGAAGAGGGGTGATGAAGATGTACATTGAGGAAGGAGAATTTCAGGGGTGGGGAAATTATTGGAGGGAGAACATGATATCCTCTTCTTTTTTGGTAAGTCATATGTGGAAAAAGGGGATGTGTTATGTAGATCCTTGAGGAACATACTCTAGGGATACCTAATAAATTAATCCCTTGTTGTTCAATACTCAAAATATTAACAGTTATTTTTTGTAATGTCAGCCCTTGTGTTTTGAGGATAGTTAGGACCTACATCATTTTGAGGGGAATTCTAACATAATTTCGATGGGAAATTATAGAGATAAATATATGTCAGGGGAATCACCATGCCATGTTGGGATGATGTCGTTGTTGAATATGATAAACACAAAATATGGCAGGTCAAGTAGTTTTATGCCAACTTTATATACAATACATTTAACTTAGTCAATTTCACCATTGACAAGCATATCCTCTACCCACAAGTTAGTAGTGAGCATAACCAATTGGCCCTTACAAAGAAAAAGTGTGGCCTAAAATTGATATTCATCCAATTCATATGAGGTATTTCTTCTTGTATGTTTTGCATTGTAACAAAAAATAATAAAATTCAATGAAAATCAACATTTATTGTTTGTATGGGTCAAGGAAATCATTTTTTGTAACAAATACAACGAGGAATGAAAATTAGAAATTTCTTCTAGAGATAAAAATGCATCTCTTTTGGACATGAGGGCCTCTCAATCCTTTAAAATTTCCTTAACGTTTCTAACACTGAGTGAGAGGTTACTGAAGGAAATTTATGCCAGGTTAAAACCTTATCGGCATACAATTGTTTACAATGTGACATACTTAGTAAATCTCCTCCAAAGGGTTGAACCTTATTAATTTTCCATCTTACATTCGTATATCTTTTACAAATGATAGTTTCCTCCAGTCACATATGAGAGTGAGAGTAGCCCTAGGTCACCTATGTGAATGAGGTAGTAACCCCACATACTACATTTATCGATATAGTTTTGATGTAAGTAAAGGGAATATGGAAATGGATGCACCCCTAAAACAAGGCAATCAAACTATAATGGATCCCGTGTGGATCAAAAAAAAATTGTGATACAAATACTAAATCGTTGGACAAGAATAAAATCACAATTTTTTTATATATATTAAAAAAACAGAGAGAATTTGGTTTGAGTTCTAGATTTTCAATCCAAAATATAATAGAAATGGAAAAGAGAATAGACTTTTCAACAAAAATTTTAAATAAATGTGAATTAAATAGAACAAGTCAAAATAATTGTAATATCCAAATAAGCATATGAAATAACATGCATAAATGTAGTTTTCTATTTTTTGTGTATGTTGGATTGATGTACAAATTTGAGTATGTATACTTATCAAATAGAGCATATGATAATTAGCATATATAAAACATGACAAGATTTCCAAGTTGTATGAAAAGGGCTCTATTTATGGAACACACCATGTTTGGGGCTAGGGAATGTCATTGGAATTGGAATTGGCTTTTGGTTCACAAAATAGCCAATTGGCTTCCCATTAGCACCATAACCAACTATTATAACATTACTGAATCCTTACAACAAAGAGTATGAAATTCATTTAGTTATCTGTCACAACTATAAATTGTTTTTCTCATTGAAGAAACCTAAGTACATCAAGTAAGATGGTGATAACTAACTTCTTGTTGTTATTGTCCATTTTTTGTGATTATATTGCTTACGTCATTCTTTAGGATTTTCCAATTAAGAGAAAATATCAGCTCGTGGGATTTTTCCATCTAGACATGTATTTGGAAGCACCTCCTCAACATTCCATGTTCTTAATGCTCATTAAATTTGAAGCATTTTCAGGCGTATATTATTACACCCATTATTTGAAATACTGGTGTTGTGTGGCTTTGCAAATGATGGGAACATTGTAGGGCCAAAATTGTATTGGTATCCTCATAAATTTTGTAAGTAATTTATCAAAATTTAATTCACTAATTTTTTCTTTATTAAATTTTTATTTTCTAATACTATGGCCCACAGGTACACAAGTTAAAACCCTACACTTTTTCAAATTAAGAATTTAATTTTAGGTAAAATGCATTAATTAGGGTAGGAAAATGTGCAAGTGTGACCTTTGGGGTGCACCTATGCTCATGGGGGTTTGACCATTCTTGTGCATGTGGTGGGCACGTGCGTACCAACACACAGGGGATCGCATGCATTTTTTTAGTGGCAGTGTGGGCATGCATGTGCTAGTGTCAAGAGGGAATGTGCCTATGTAAAATTTTGCCAAGCGGCGTGGGCGTGTATGCGCCTGCACGAAGAAAAATGCGCTTATGCACATGAGAGAGTTGGGAGAAATTTTGAATGTTCCTACGTGCAGATGGGGGTGCTGACATGTTGAGGGGTGTGTTGGTGCACTAGGGGGTGCATTGGTGCTGCCAAAGGGGCGCCAATGATAATAGACATTTTTAAAATTTTTAAGAATAAAATGAGGTTGTAGAAAAACCTTAGATGATAATAATATATGGATTAGATGATAAAACAAAAGAATTTGATGATATAATGGAAAAATTAAATGGTAAAATAGAAGAAAAATAATAAGATCATAATAAATGACCTAATTAACCCTGCAGGAGGACTTAGAGGTATTAGAGATGCAGGAGTGACATGGGTAGCTTCGGGCCTACGAGGTTACATTTTTACATTGGGACAAATATTTTCTTAGAGATCACACTAGAGGTGACTAGTTTAACACACGTGGCCCACATGCCATAGATTACTTTAGACCACAACATGCTCATAGCCATAGCTGAGAGATGGTGGAGCGAGAGTCATATGTTCTGTCTTCTTACGAGTGAGGTGAGCATCACTTTAGAGGACATGTGGAAAATCTTACGAGTTCCTATTTAGGGTCGCTTAATCACATATGATGGTCATCAGGACCGTATTGAGCGATGCATAGTTGAGTTGTTCGGAGTGGTAAACATGCCCCGTTGGGGTATGACAATATTCATTAGGAGGTGTATAGTCGATCCGCGGCTAGGACGGGTCCCTATATTCTTGTTAGCTCTTTTCAGTGACATATTTTTTCCTGACAAGGTTGGTTCTCAGTTTCCTCTAGGCCTTATTGGAGTGATTCATGACCTTCAGGGAGAGGTTTACTGCTGGGGTTAGTGTATACGTGCTCATTTATACGCATATTTACATTTGATAGTTTACCATGGACAGAAGTTTGTGGGTCCTACTAATTTGCTACAAATATGCTCTTGGGACCATATTGTGATAGGACGTCATGCATGAGCATTGAGAGCTCGAGCCATTGGAGAGCCTTCCCTCATGAGCTAGGTTCTAGATGGAAATGAAATCCATGGTCACATGGGGGATAACGACTACTATAGGTGAGCATTTGATGAGGTTCAGCCTCACATGATCACATGGTGGCCATACAAGCTATATTAGTGGCCTCAGGATGTAGTTTAGTTGAGCACTGCTACAGTTGATCATTTCATCCTTGGCAGTAGGATTCATATCATTAAGTGGTACATAGTGGACAGCGTTCACCATTAGTTTGGTCTCATCCAGGGGATTCCTGGTGATGATATGTGGTATGCATGCAGATACAGAGAGACTTTTCATATGGGACCTCAGATTAAGTTGGGCCTATCTCGTACTAGCTTTTTACAGGTGGCTCCATAGCCTTGGGTAAAATGGGCACAAATACCTGATCCAAGGACGAACCCAGATTATGCAGCGTAGTATGCGACACTGTTGCCATGGAGATTGACCATACCATAGGAGGTATTGGATACAACAACACAGGGGGACAGGGCCCAGATCCTAGAGCACATGTAAAAAATCAGGAACAGGAAGGTCCACATGGAGGATAACAGATAGGGGTACCAGTGCAGTAGGTGCTAGTCTAACAACACGTTTTAGTGCACCGGCACGTAGTGGTGCAGCCACAGGTATTGGCACCATGGATTCCCCTCTAGGATCTAGTATGGGCACCATTACAGGCACCTCAACCATCCCCTCATGTGATTCCACCACACAGTCCACCTGGAGGTAGAGGATATGGCGAGGGTGGAGAGGATATGGAAGAGGATGTATAGGTTGACGGGTAGGTGGCTGTCTTGTAGCAACAACTACAATAGGTTGTATCCCTACAACTTCAAGTTACAACTGGAGGGATCAGGCCATCTCACAAAGAGACCAGGCTATCACAGAAGGGGATCAGCTCGTGACAGAGCGAGATCATCCCAGGATAAATAGAATACAATCTATGATGGAGAAAGATCAAATTATCACCAAGAGACTAGAGTTGTAGGCAAATAGGTGGGTCAACTAGTGGTCGAGCGGGGCTTAGTGGACGGAAGAGCATACACAGGTTCATGCAGACATAGATAGATAGAGTGACAGGAGAGTGTGATGCTCTATTGCGGGCATCTTCAGGCTCTGGGATGTTAGATATATTAGTAGATACTATGATACCTATTTGTGAGGCATCCTACTATAAGGCATTGTACCACCAACCCATCTGAGAGGGACAGAGGGCTACCTCTTTTGATCAGTTAGATGTTAGCCGGTCTAGATCTAGATCCCAGAGGACCTCACAATCAACCTGATCAATTCAGCAACCTACAATCTAGTAGAATGTAGTGGCCTCTATAGGACCATCACATCAGCAGTCTCTACCTCAAGGACCTAGGCCAAACAGTCCTGGGGAAGGTGAGATTCATGGCTAACTCTCTTATTGATGTATTAGATGTATATTTTTGGTTTATCACCTCGATATGAAGACATAATTTTATACGGATGTATATGTATTATTTTTATCATGCCTCATGATAAGGTACATTTTTGTACAGATGTACGTTATGAATTGTTTTTTATTATGCCTCATGATGAAGGGCACAATTTGTATAGATTCCCATGATGGCTCATTGTATCAGACGTACTTTTGAGACATATTGTATTGTACACGGCATTATTATTTATGACGATGTATGATGATTTGATGGTTGGATTATTGATGTATCACATTTTTAATGAGATATCATGCTTAATATGTATGTTTATGCTTGTATCACATGTTGTTAGATTTATGAGATAGCCTTAGCTAAGGTTAAATTACATTTTCATGAGATACTTTGAGTAAAACATGTTTTTATTTTGATATTGGTGTGGAGGGGATAGATTTGTGATCATGCTCAACCCCTCTTGCCCCATTGATGATACGGTACTTGATGATTTGATTTAGCATACATGTGTGATGTAAACTTAACATTATTTATATATGATTTATAAATTTCATGGTTTATTTGATATGATAATGAAATGGTAACAAAATGTACAAGTAAAATAATAAGCACAAGTTAAACAAATCTAATCAAAGCAACACAATTATCTACATGTGTGCAAGATAAAATGAACTCAATGCAATGCACCACATATTAAAGTAAAATTCAATCTAAGTAAGCAAGTGAATCCAATTTAAATCACACAATCTGGAAAAAAAAAAACAATGCAACTAAAACCATACAAACCAACTACAAAAAGTACGAAAACTACTACTTTTTTTTTGTGGGACAATTTTGGGATGTTTTTCATTGTTTTTGGTTTTATCTCTAAGAAAACATTCTATTGTTTTGGAGTTTTTTTACGAAATTTATTTGAATGTTTTTATTTTTTAGGGATCATATCTATATTTTTAGGGTTTTCAAAAGTTATACGAATATTTTTGATGTTTTATAAACAATTTTTCAAAGCAAATGTCCAAGGAAATGAAGAAAAATTGATGCCCCCAGCATTAGATGGGATTTACAAGGGAAAAATTGATGCCCCCAGCATTATTATGATCTCCGCAAATGCCCTTGTGCACCTCTTTGATTGCTTGGATGGATTCATCCAAAATTAAACAACACAACATATACCCATCGTAGCCTCAGCAAAAAGAGGGTGCCCCCCAAGTAGGGTCTAGTGGGCTATACACTAGATGAGGTTACATCTTTAGCATGGAAATTTTTGTAGGGAAGGTTCTGTCGTGGAGGTAATTAAATATTTCAATGTACACAAGGAAAAGGGACCAACAACATCGCACCACCAAACAGGAATTTGGTATGGTCATATGTTGGTGGTTCTTAGATGTTCAATGAAGAATGAAATATTGTTGTCCCTAGTGGAATACTCAACATGGACCCTCTTGTAGCCATAGCACATGCTGCTCTATTCTAGGCTCTTGGTATTTTCTCAAGTGTTATCTGCTCAAATAATAAACCATTCTTTTGTATGGAAGAAGTTTCTGGTCTTTGACCTTGTATTCATTTGTGACTTGTTTTATAATGAGCATTGAATCATCAATGCAATTGACCCATTTGATATCCCATTTAATAGCTATCTTCATTCTTGTGATGAGAGCTTCATATTCTGATATATTATTTGTGCATGGGAACCCGAGCTAGAATTCTCAGGGAATCAAGTATCCTGTAGGAGTAATCAACAGAAACTCCAACACCTAAACCATGAAAGGTAAAGGAGCCATCAAATTATAATTGCCAGGCAATAGATTCCTTGAGGTAAATTATGGATGCATCTGGTAGTTCCAGACTCAAATGTTTAGTACCTAGTACCAGAGCTTTTGCTATTTGATTTTCTAACACCTGTCCTTTCACTAAATTTTTATGTACATACTCAATGTTGAACTCATTCAATAAGATGATCCAATTAGCCATCTTTTCTGTGAGTGCAGATTTTGAGAATAAGTATTTAGTAGATCCACTTTTGAAATAAGCTTGACTTTATTATTGAGAAATTAGTGGCATAGTTTTTGGAAGGTAAAAACTACAACGAGACAAGCCTTTTCGATCTGCGGATAGTTAAGCTCATAAGCTATCAATGTTCTACTCAAGTAGTATACAACTTTCTCCTTCTGCTCTTTATCATACTGGGCCAAAAGTACCCCAATTAGAAAGTGTGTAGAAGAAATGTAGAGTAACAAGGGTTCTCCTGCCATGGGTGGCCTAAGAACAGGGGGTTTAGCCAATTATTCTTTTAACAAAGAAAATGCTTGCTGTTTTTCTGGCCCCCAAGTAAAATTGACATATTTCTTAAGAATATACATGAATGTATGAAACTTGTCTGCGAGCTGTGAAATGAACCTTCTAATTGCTTGGATTTTTCCTTGTACTTTATGCAGTTGTCTAATAGTTTTAGGGGGAGGCATTTCTGTGATAGTAGTGACCTTTAAAGGGTCTATTTCTATTCCTCTCCATGACACAATGAATCATAGCAATTTCCTAGATAGCATACCGAAGACACATTTCTTCGAGTTAAGCTGGACTTTGTAGTCTCTTAATCATTGAAAGATGCCTCATAGAATATTTGGGTCATCTTGCTGAGTTCTAGACTTTGTTAATATATCATGTACGTAATCTTCCTTGATGTCACTAATCATGTCATGAAAGATTACAATCATTTATTGTTGATATGTAGCACCTGTATTCTTGAGGCCGAAGGGAATGACTTGGTAGAAGAATGTCCCCCATGGGGTAGTGAAAGTTGTTTGTGTTGATCTTCCTCAACTATTTTTATCTAATTATAACCTGAGAATCCATCCACGAGTGAGAGCATCTCATAACCTGTTGTAGAATTTACAAATCAATTTAGATGTTCGGAAGAGGAAAATTTACTTGGGACATGCTTTGTTAACATCTCAAAAATTGGTACACACTCTGATCCGACTAGATTTTTTTGAACTGGTACCACATTAGAATCCACTCGAGTAGTCGATTGGCCTGATGAAGCCTACTTCTAATAACATTTCTAGCTTGGCCTTACCAAGAAGGAGACGTGGAGGATTGTATCTTTCAGAGCTTTTGATTTATAGGCTTGGCATTTGGGGTGCACAATAAGATTGTGCACCACTAATGCAGGATCATGTCCTAACATGTCTGCATAAAACCAAGTGAAGATATCTACATATTCTCTCAAAATTCATGTAAATTTTTTCTGCTCTTGAGCCGAGAGTGAAGCTCCCAGCTTAACCATTCTAGGCAGCTCCTTCATGTTGATGTTAACATATATTGTCTCCTCGACTAGTAGCTTGGATTCATATTCCATGTGTGTAGGATCGGGAGGGAGATTGAGATCCTCCTCTACCAAAGGTGGTTCAGAGAAATATTCATCCTTAACTGGGTACACTATCTTGTCCATAGGTTTTTTTTTTTTTTTATCCACAAGCGCCTCAAAGAGGTTTTCGCTATAGGACTTGGAATTTTTCTTTCCACAAGGATTTTTTATAGGACCCTTGCCCTTGCTTGTTTTATTAATTAAGTGACCACAGAACTCTACCTCCTCTCTGAATTACACACATGTGTTGAGCTGAATGGAGAATCCTTTCTTGTGGTTGTTTCTTAGAATGTTGTCTGTAATTCCAATTAACTCACCAATAGCCTCATTGTTCTTAAAGACGTCAATGGGTACGTGTTGTTGTTGATCAAAATTCATGAGTGATGGGGTAAATTAGGTCTAGTTTTGGAATGGTAGTGGGTTAATAGGGGTTATGGTAAGGATATCCATGTTAGAGAATAAGTTCGTGGTGGCGAGGTCTTCGTAAAGCCTACACCGAGAATCTATTTCGCTTTCATTTTTGGAAAAAACTATCCTCATGCTCAGAAGAAGCATACTCGTCATATGAAGGGTGAGACTCATATAAATGGGTGCCATGACTGGATTTTTCCATTATGTGACAAATTGTTGGAAGATCTTCCAATGAACCTTGTTCTGGATGGCCGTAATCACATCCTTTATACCTCATAGTAAGCATTATTTGGTTAGGACAACATACCTAGGTGACTTGTAGCATACAACCACTTCATCATTATTAGGATGAAATAAAATATCTTTGAGTATCCTTTCATCTTCTAGTAAGCCACCTGAAGTGAAATTATCAAAAGGGTAGTTCTCTGTTGATCTTTGGAATTTGTAGGCATGGTATTACCAGGTGCTTAGGCTGATAATGGAATGTTTTGAACCATAAGGGCTTACTGCAAATAGTACTATCCACAATCATTTGGTCTAAATAATCTCCCATTAGCGAAAGGATTTTCTACGTGGAAGCACCGTTTTCATTGGTAGACAAGGTATCTGGATCCACTCGTGAAGTGAGGGCCTCTGATTGAACAAGAAAAATGATCTCTGTAGAGGGACACTCGTATATGGTAGGAAAATAGTTTGAAAATGCTCTGGCAATGAGAAAATGGTTGGGTATCCATGTGTATAGTAAGTGTTTTTCCTTCACGTTACAACTTTAAACATTGATGATTTGTTGAAGGCATGGATTGCATGACATTAATCTATGGGTAGCCGAGTAAGATGTTGTAAGGGAGCTGTAGGTACAAGACATGGAACTTGTATCATGAGTTATGGGAACAACTTCTAATGATAAAGTGATCATTCTAGCTTATTGTCATTCTTGCATTTTCATACTCCTTTATAGTGATGACATTTTTCTCCAAATCAGCTTTTTTGCACCCTAGTTGACAAACTAGTTTAGGGTACAAATATTTAGACCTGATCTGCATCCACAAGCACTCTCTTGACCTTCCTATGCTTGATTATTACTTCAATGTGCAAGGGCAGGTTATGGGAGGGATTTTCTGCTGAGAATTCCATCGGGCTGAATGTTATGTGTTCTAAATAAGTGATTTACGGGATCATGGCCTATAAATGTGTTAGGGTCAATACCAATCGATACTCTTGATCCCTATAAGGTTTTGCAATGGATCTCCTTATGGATGTTAGAAATATTTAGAAGGTCTAAGATTGAAATTTTAGCTGTGGTTTTCTCTAATTAATTTAACACATCATAGTGACTCTCTTGAGGAGGAGGGGGAGTGGGTTCTGGGATAACAAGGTGAGATCGTCACATTTCCACGACAGAATCTTTCATTCTAATTTTTATCATGTTAATATGATCAATAGGTGAGTCAACATGACCTACCAAGGCATCAAAATGGTCAGTGTTCGACACATAGTTAGTATTCTTATTTTGAGATGAATGTCCCTGATCCTAATTTTATTTCCCTCGTGTTTGGGGGAAAGGTTCTTTGGAAGATCCCAAGTTTTTGTTTGGAGACTTGGCAGCGGCAGTGAAGTCTACCCCTATATCACCACTGATGATGAGGTCTTGAATGTAGTGTTTTAATTTCAAACACTTGTCAGTTTTGTGATCCTTTACGTGGTGAAATCCATAAAATTTGTTATCCCTAAACCATGATGGCTTAGGTACATCGCCCATGTAGGGTTGTGTTTCTGGGTATTGAATCATGTTAACGACCTCTAACTACTTTAGGATGGACGATATGGATTCATATAGAGGGGTGACAGTACAAATTTATACTCCTTAGGAGTTATTTTTGCAAGCTTCAAAGGTGCATGGTTTTGAATGGCTTGTACTAACTTAGAGTCTACTATCCCATCACTAATGACTTTTTTATTCTATTATAACAAACTGTGTTTTTTCATTTATTTGGAATCGTTATGATCGTGGGATAAAGTTTTTAGAGTCCCCCTAGATAACAATGATTTTTCAATTTGACTCCCTTTTTTTATTACCTCTTCAAGGTGTTTCCATAATGCATTTACAAGTGGAATGTAATGTCAGGGTGGAGGTTGGGACCAAATATACTTATCAATTGTTTTTCAGATATGGAACAAGGAAAGCGGCTAGCTAATCCTCTCCATATCTATAAGAAGGAAACAAAGTTTTCATTGTTTCGTTATTTGGCATTGCGGAGATCTAACATGGTGACGTCACTCTCAATATTGAATGAGAAGTTTCATACAAATTTTTTGGCTAATTCCAGCCATGTAAATATATATCCCTTGGGGATTTGTAGCAATCACTCTAATCATGTCCTCCTAAACTTCGTGGGAAGAGGCGAATGAGGCAATTTTTCACTATATGAAACTTCTTGACAAGCTATATAAATGTTTTATATGGTCACAAGGGTCACCTTTTCCCTTATATTTTTCAAACTTCAGATAATCAAATTCTTGTGGGAAAGGTACTTGTAACATAGATCTATCAAACGGATAAGGGGCACAACTCATCAAACTCGTACATTTTTTCAGTACTATTTTTCCTTCTTGTAAAGCTAGAAGGGAGTTCTTGATAGTGGACCACTCTTGATTGAAGAGCGTATATTTGTCTAGGTGGTGTAGGTCTATACAAAGGATTAAATCTAGGTGTGTCCCCACCCCTATTCTCTACAAGAAATTATTCATAATAATTTTTGTGCCTCCCGTCGAGGAGTATTTGTTTGGAAATCATGAAACAAAGCTTTAGTTTTACCTTCGGTATAGCCTATTTCAAATCTTTGGTTGTTCCTTATTTGCGTGGCTAAACTTTCCAACTAGCGAGTGAGAGCTTGAAATTTTTATTCTAAGGTTAACCTCCTGAGTTTATTTGTTACAATTTATTTTTTAGGATGAGGTTGCTCATGATTAGAATGGCCTCAAGGCCCTGCAGCAACATAATCGAACAACATGTGAATAAGATTACTCTCCAATGTTCTACTCAAGTAGTATACAACTTTCTCCTTCTGCTCTTTATCATACTGGGCCAAAAGTACCCCAATTAGAAAGTGTGTAGAAGAAATGTAGAGTAACAAGGGTTCTCCTGCCATGGGTGGCCTAAGAACAGGGGGTTTAGCCAATTATTCTTTTAACAAAGGAAAATGCTTGCCTGATTTTTCACTGGGCCCCAAGTGTTAAATTTACATATTTCTTAAGATATTACATGATGTATGCAACTTTTCCATGCGAGCTGTGAAATTGAACCTTCTAATTGCTGAGATTTTTCCTCTTGTAATTTATGCAGTTGTCTAAATATTTTTATGGGGAGGCATTTCTGTGATAGTAGTGACCTTTAAAGGTCTATTTCTATCTCTCCATGACACAATGAATCATAGCAATTTCCTAGATAGCATACCGAAGACACATTTCTTCGAGTTAAGCTGGACTTTGTAGTCTCTTAATCATTGAAAGATGCCTCATAGAATATTTGGGTCATCTTGCTGAGTTCTAGACTTTGTTTAATATATCATGTACGTAATCTTCCTTGATGTCACTAATCATGTCATGAAAGATTACAATCATTTATTGTTGATATGTAGCACCTGTATTCTTGAGGCCGAAGGGAATGACTTGGTAGAAGAATGTCCCCCATGGGGTAGTGAAAGTTGTTTTGTGTTGATCTTCCTCAACTATTTTTATCTAATTATAACCTGAGAATCCATCCACGAGTGAGAGCATCTCATAACCTGTTGTAGAATTTACAATCATTTAGATGTTCGGAAGAGGAAAATTTTACTTGGGACATGCTTTGTTAACATCTCAAAAATTGGTACACACTCTGATACCGACTAGATTTTTTTGAACTGGTACCACATTAGAAATCCACTCTGAGTAGTCGATTGGCCTGATGAAGCCTACTTCTAATAACATTTCTAGCTTGGCCTTAACCAAGAAGGAGACGTGAGGATGTATCTTTCAGAGCTTTTGATTTATAGGCTTGGCATTGGGTGCACAATAAGATTGTGCACCACTAATGCAGGATCATGTCCTAACATGTCTGCATTAAAACCAAGTGAAGATATCTAATATTCTCTCAAATTCATGTAAATTTTTTCTGCTCTTGAGCCGAGAGTGAAGCTCCCAGCTTAACCATTCTAGGCAGCTCCTTCATGTTGATGTTAAATATATTGTTCCTCGACTCGTAGCTTGGATTAATATTCCATGTGTGTAGGATCGGGAGGGAGATTGAGATCCTCCTCTACCAAAGGTGGTTCAGAGAAATTTCATCCTTAACTGGGTTACACTATCTTGTCCATAGGTTTTTTTTTTTTTTTATCCCACAAGCGCCTCAAGAGGTTTTCGCTTATAGGACTTGGAATTTTTCTTTTCCACAAGGATTTTTTATAGGACCCTTGCCCTTGCTTGTTTTATAATTAGTGACCACAGAAACTCTACCTCCTCATCTGAATTACACACATGTGTTGAGCTGAATGGAGAATCCTTTCTTGTGGTTGTTTCTTAGAATGTTGTCATGTAATTCCAATTAACTCACCAATAGCCTCATTGTTCTTAAAGACGTCAATGGGTACGTGTTGTTGTTGATCAAAATTCATGAGTGATGGGTAAATTAGGTCTAGTTTTGGAATGGTAGTGGGTATAATAGGGGTTATGGTAAGGATATCCATGTTAGAGAATAAGTTCGTGGTGGCGAGGTCTTCGTAAAGCCTACACCGAGAATCTATTTCGCTTTCATTTTTGGAAAAACTATCCTCATGCTCAGAAGAAGCATACTCGTCATATGAAGGGTGAGACTCATATAAATGGGTGCCATGACTGGATTTTTCCATTATGTGACAAATTGTTGGAAGATCTTCCAATGAACCTTGTTCTGGATGGCCGTAATCACATCCTTTATACCTCATAGTAAGCATTATTTGGTTAGGAACAACATACCTAGGTGACTTGTAGCATACAACCACTTCATCATTATTAGGATGAAATAAAATATCTTTGAGTATCCTTTCATCTTCTAGTAAGCCACCTGAAGTGAAATTATCAAAAGGGTAGTTCTCTGTTGATCTTTGGAATTTGTAGCATGGTATACCAGGTGCTTAGGCTGATAATGGAATGTTTTGAACCATAAGGGCTTACTGCAAATAGTACTATCCACAATCATTTGGTCTAAAATAAATCTCCCATGTAGCGAAAGGATTTTCTACGGTGGAAGCACCGTTTTCATTGGTAGACAAGGTATCTGGATCCACTCGTGAAGTGAGGGCCTCTGATTGAACAAGAAAAATGATCTCTGTAGAGGGACACTCGTATATGGTAGGAAAATAGTTTGAAAATGCTCTGCAATGAGAAAATGGTTGGGTATCCATGTGTATAGTAAGTGTTTTTCCTTCACGTTACAACTTTAAACATTGATGATTTGTTGAAGGCATGGATTGCATGACATTAATCTATGGGTAGCCGAGTAAGATGTTGTAAGGGAGCTGTAGGTACAAGACATGGAACTTTGTATCATGAGTTATGGGAACAACTTCTAATGATAAAGTGATCATTCTAGCTTATTGTCATTCTTCATTTTCATACTCCTTTATAGTGATGACATTTTTCTCCAAATCAGCTTTTTTGCACCCTAGTTGACAAACTAGTTTAAGGGTACAAATATTTAGACCTGATCTGCATCCACAAGCACTCTCTTGACCTTCCTATGCTTGATTATTACTTCAATGTGCAAGGGCAGGTTATGGGAGGGATTTTCTGCTGAGAATTCCATCGGGCTGAATGTTATGTGTTCTAAATAAGTGATTTACGGGATCATGGCCTATAAATGTGTTAGGTCAATACCAATCGATACTCTTGATCCCTATAAGGTTTTGCAATGGATCTCCTTATGGATGTTAGAAATATTTAGAAGGTCTAAGATTGAAATTTTAGCTGTGGTTTTCTCTAATTAATTTAACACATCATAGTGACTCTCTTGAGGAGGAGGGGGAGTGGGTTCTGGGATAACAAGGTGAGATCGTCACATTTCCACGACAGAATCTTTCATTCTAATTTTATCATGTTAATATGATCAATAGGTGAGTCAACATGACCTACCAAGGCATCAAAATGGTCAGTGTTCGACACATAGTTAGTATTCTTATTTTGAGATGAATGTCCCTGATCCTAATTTTTATTTCCCTCGTGTTTGGGGAAAGGTTCTTTGAAGATCCCCAAGTTTTTGTTTGGAGACTTGGCAGCGGCAGTGAAGTCTACCCCTATATCACCACTGATGATTAGGTCTTGAATGTAGTGTTTTAATTTCAAACACTTGTCAGTTTTGTGATCCTTTACGTGGTGAAATCCATAAAATTTGTTATCCCTAAACCATGATGGCTTAGGTACATCGCCCCTGTAGGGTTGTGTTTCTGGGTATTGAATCATGTTAACGACCTCTAACTACTTTAGGATGGACGATATGGATTCATATAGAGGGGTGACAGTACAAATTTTATACTCCTTAGGAGTTATTTTTGCAAGCTTCAAAGGTGCATGGTTTTGAATGGCTTGTACTAACTTAGAGTCTACTATCCCATCACTAATGACTTTTTTATTCTTATTATGAACAAACTGTGTTTTTTCATTTTATTTGGAATCGTTATGATCGTGGGATAAAGTTTTTAGAGTCCCCCTAGATAACAATGATTTTTCAATTTGACTCCCTTTTTTTATTACCTCTTCAAAGGTGTTTCCATAATGCATTTACAAGTGGAATGTAATGTCAGGGTGGAGGTTGGGACCAAATATACTTATCAATTGTTTTTCAGATATGGAACAAGGAAAGCGGCTAGCTAATCCTCTCCATATCTATAAGAAGGAAACAAAGTTTTCATTGTTTCGTTATTTGGCATTGCGGAGATCTAACATGGTGACGTCACTCTCAATATTGAATGAGAAGTTTCATACAAATTTTTTGGCTAATTCCAGCCATGTAAATATATATCCCTTGGGGATTTGTAGCAATCACTCTAATGCATGTCCTCCTAAACTTCGTGGGAAGAGGCGAATGAGGCATTTTTCACTATATGAAACTTCTTGACAAGCTATATAAAAATGTTTTATATGGTCACAAGGGTCACCTTTTCCCTTATATTTTTCAAACTTCAGATAATCAAATTCTTGTGGGAAAGGTACTTGTAACATAGATCTATCAAACGGATAAGGGCACAACTCATCAAACTCGTACATTTTTTCATTACTAGTTTTTCCTTCTTGTAAAGCTAGAAGGGAGTTCTTGATAGTGGACCACTCTTGATTGAAGAGCGTATATTGTCTAGGTGGTGTAGGTCTATACAAAGGATTAAATCTAGGTGTGTCCCCACCCCTATTCTCTACAAGAAATTATTCATAAATAATTTTTGTGCCTCCCGTCGAGGAGTATTTGTTTGGAAATCATGAAACAAAGCTTTAGGTTTTACCTTCGGTATAGCCTATTTCAAATCTTTTGGTTGTTCCTTATTTGCGTGGCTAAACTTTCCAACTAGCGAGTGAGAGCTTGAAATTTTTATTCTAAGGTTACCTCCTGAGTGGGTATTTTGTTACAATTTTTTTTTAGGATGAGGTTGCTCATGATTAGAATGGTCCTCATGGCCTTCACAACATAATCTAACAACATGTATAAGATACTCTCCAATGTTTTCAAAAGGTACTACCTCATTATTTTGTCATCCAGAAGTAGAGGCATGACCTGGGTTTAATATGTCGTTAACAGTGCAATGAGATCGGTCTACTTATTCATCTCCCTGAACCATGTTGGCGATAAGAGAAGGGTCAACTATGGAAGGTAATTTAGCTCCTAGTTCCACAACACGCATAAGAACCTTATGTTTGTTGCGAAACAAGTAATCTTCAATATGGGCAGGATGAAGTTCCATATACGCATGAGGAGAATCATCCTCTCCACCGCTATGGTCAATCATGACATTTTCCTCTAAAATAGGGTTGTCACCTCCAAAGATATCGGCTTCTAACTTTCGTGACCCCATTCTCATAGTAGGCATAATAGAAATAAGAGTTACAACGTGAAATATTTCCACTAGGGTTTACTAAAAAAGAACTTTAGACAAATTTTCATAGTGTAACAAAGCTTAGTCATCACAAAGAATGGTGACTATCATATAGCCATAAATCCAATAGGTCAATATGAGCCTAAGGACCAAAGAATAAAGAATGATCTACCCTAGCAAGATAATATATGACACGAGTTACCTAAGATGATACAACGATGTGAAATACTCAAAACCAGCTACAACAAAATGTTTACTCCCTATGGTTTTCGAGATAGGTTTGAAACAAAATAGTGACAACACAATATCACAAGTTACGTAAAGTTTGAAGAAAACAAGACCTAAGTGCTAAGAGATTGTTGACACGATCCTTTAGCAAGGTATACTTAAGACCAGTTTCTAGACACTAAAAAAGTCTAAGTCTTGTAAAATGGATGATATAAATGTGAGCAACGTAACAACACAGTTTGGACATGTAATCAAAGTTTGTAAGAAACCAACATTTAAGAACTAATGACTTGTGGTGAAAGGTATGGTAGCCTGTAATAGGTAGGAACTAATAAACTATGAAATCCATGTTTCAAAACAACGTGTTAAACATAATTCTTAACTCTTTCTTGTTTTGTATTATTTGTAAACTACAAAAGCATAAAATTAGGTCCCATTATCTCGATTGTATTCTATTTTGAAATACCTAACAACCGTTAATTTTCATCACAATAATTTCCATTTTTCAAACTTATCAAATAAGTGTTGAGAAGATGTATCTTAGTGCATGATATGCTTATGTGTCTTATCGACCACAAGGATTATGTAGCTTATCATATTATTATGTAACTTAGCAGCCGCAAGGCTTATGTAACTTAGTGACCGCAAGGTACATGTAGCTTAGTTGCAGGAAGGAAGATGTAACTTTGATGCCACTAGGCTTGTTTCACCGAGTATGTGCCTTCATAATGTAGGTTAGCAGACGTTGTGCTTATGTAAGACAACAACCGTCATGATTATGTAAGTTGGCGACTGCCAAAATTATGTAATTTGGTGACCACCAGGCTTATGTGGGGGAATCAAATAATAATAAAACATAAATCCTGAAATAGTGAAATTGAAATCCAAAAATTAGGATTTGGAAATTGGATTCTAATAGTGGTGAAATCCAATAATAGCGTTATTGGAATCCAGTTATAGCGAAATTGGAGTCCAATAATAGGGAAATTGCAATCCAATAATAACGAAATCAGAATCCAATATATGCTAAAATGGAAATGAAAAATCTATTTCTTCCAATACTTGTAATACTGGAGTCCAGATTCACTAGAATATGTCTAGTTTATTGAAATAAGCGTTCACTTGAAATGATAATGGTTTTATTGTAAGGATATAATTGAGTATCAAAAAAAATATTTACCACACGTGATTGAATTATTTTCTTTCAAAATATCAAAAATAATTTCACTAATAAATTTCCAAATATGTGTTTATTATATAATATGCATGCGCCAATCCCTTAAGATATTATTTTTCCAAATGAAAGGATATAGTCTCAAGGGTTTGGATAAATCTTGTATCAATGTCCACACTACCTAGACACAATTGCAAAGAAATAACAAATGCACGAGTCTTTGAGTATCCACATAATGGATTTTTTTTGGGATCCCTACATTTATATGTTGAGGACCAAGTGGATAAACTTGATAAGGTAAGTAGTATGAAAATAAGGTCAACTTGGGCTCTAAAATAACATTCAAGAGTGTTTGAAATTATTCACTCCAAAATTGATAATTTACATGAAGAGGCCAATAAGAAGAAGGTTTTTAACCATAAGAAAGTATGGACATAACATGTCACATCCCTTGTTCGGAGATTAGTTTGGCATATGTTTTTTAGGATACCATTTCCAATCCTTATATTAAGGTCAAGAATAATTGAGTTTGTTGTTTAGGAGTATTTTTTTAGGAACAAAATCCATAATCCTTTAGTAGTAATTTTTTTCAAATTTATTTAAGAAAAACATGGTGTTGAATTCTAGTCAAGGGTTCATTCTAGTCTACTTAGATAAGTTATGTTGCATTCTATGAGTTCCTTTTCTTTGAAGCTTTAGTATATTAATTCATGGGACCTATGCAAGAGGCACATCATGGAGATTAATAATATGACACCACCATAGAAGCTTAGATAATATGACACCATTCTAATAGTGGTGTCATATTATTAATCTCCATCCTAGTCTACTTAGATAAGTTATGTTGCATTCTATGAGTTCCTTTTCTTTGAAGCTTTAGTATATTAATTCATGGGACCTACGCAAGAGGCACATCATGGAGATTAATAATATGACACCACCATAGAAGAAATTAATTAATATAAAACACATATTTAAATAGGTTGTCATTCCATATTATCCAGAATTTGATATTTTTCTCATGGTTTCCAAATACTCTTTATAATAACTCTTTATAAATACTCCTGACATTTTAGTCTACTTAGATAAGTTATGTTGCATTCTATGATTTCCTTTTCTTTGAAGCTTTAGTATATTAATTCATGGGACCTATGCAAGAGGCACATCATGGAGATTAATAATATGACACCACCATAGAAGAAATTAATTAATATAGAACACATATTTAAACCGGTTCTCATTCCATATTAGCCATAATTCGATATTTTTCTCATGGTTTCCAAATACTCTTTATAATAACTCTTTATAAATACTCTTGACATTCTAGTCTACTTAGATAAGTTATGTTGCATTCTATGAGTTCCTTTTCTTTGAAGCTTTAGCATATTAATTCATGGGACCTATGCAAGAGGCACATCATGGAGATTAATAATATGACACCACCATAGAAGAAATTAATTAATATAAAACACATATTTAAACCGGTTGTCATTCCATATTAGCCAGAATTCGATATTTTTCTCATGGTTTCCAAATACTCTTTATAATAACTCTTTATAAATACTCTTGACATTCTAGTCTACTTAGATAAGTTATGTTGCATTCTATGAGTTCCTTTTCTTTGAAGCTTTAGTATATTAATTCATGGGACCTATGCAAGAGGCACATCATGGAGATTAATAATATGACACCACCATAGAAGAAATTAATTAATATAAAACACATATTTAAACCAGTTGTCATTCCATATTAGCCAGAATTTGATATTTTTCTCATGGTTTCCAAATACTCTTTATAATAACTCTTTATAAATACTCTTGACATTCTAGTCTACTTAGATAGGTTATGTTGCATTCTATGAGTTCCTTTTCTTTGAAGCTTTAGTATATTAATTCATGGGACCTATGCAAGAGGCACACCATGGAGATTAATAATATGACACCACCATAGAAGAAATTAATTAATATAAAACACATATTTAAACCGGTTGTCATTCCATATTAGCCAGAATTCGATATTTTTCTCATGGTTTCCAAATACTCTTTATAAAATAAATATCTAACCAATTTGATAAGAGCATGAACTATAATAAGGTTGTGAAATATTAACCCCTTCAAGGTCCTATGACCATAAAGATATCATTGGAAAATTTAATTCCATATAATGATTTTGAAATCCATTTTTTCTTTGACTGAATAATCCTTTTGGAAAAAGGACCATCTCCTTTGTCACTAATGTCTAATAGACCTAATCCACTAGCCTCCTTAGAGGTAGGATGATAAAATTTCAAAGCTACTTGATAAAAACCCTTATAACGTTTAGACATTTCATTAAGCATATCTATAACAAATTTTATAATTGATATATGGTTTTGATGGAACCTAGTATGAAGAATAATAAAGATAGGTTGAAGTGAGAATTTTTTGAAGTATATCGAAAACTTCCCTACCAAAAATTGAGTCTTAATGATCCAATTTGAGATTATTTTTACATGTTATCAACCGCATACTACCATAGGAAAGATAGAATAAAATGGAAAGTAAATGAAATTCCAAGAAACATAAATATTTCATTTGAAATATCCACTTCAAATTATACTTTCTCAACCAAAGAAGTTGGGTAATTTTGAAGTTCCTAAAACAATGATGTTTTTTTCTTAAAATACACAAAGTTAAATTCATCAAAATTTTAAAGTTAATATTCAAAATTAAACATTTTTAATTTTTTATTGAGAATAACAAAACTAAATGAGGCTAAGAAAAGGGTTGAGCACTACTAAAAAAATCAGAAAAATAAAAAATATAGGATTTAGACTAATAATTGATAAGTATACAAAATGTTAGAATAATGCAATTTGAGAATTTATAAATTCCTAGAATTTGTAGAAGGATACATATCCAAGATTTGGATTTTGTCTAGATGAATTTTAAATGTGTGATGGAAATATACAAGTAATGAAATATTTTATATTAGCATTTAGACAGATCAGGAAAAAAAAATTGTGTTTCTCAATGATTTTTTAATCTCAATATCTCTCTGTGCAAAGTTAGGTTTATATTGATAGTTGCATTTGAAAAAAATGTTTACAGAGAAGTTCTCATAATTTAAAATATATAAATTATTAAAGATAAAAAACATATAAGGTGGTGTAATATAATGTTATAAGTAACATTTCTATGGATTGTAAAAAATACTTGCAACATAGTGGTAGGTTGTGGGACTTACATGTCACAGGTCAAGGTTCAAGATTTTGTGTCTTTGTTTCTAGTTTGTGCAAAGATATATGATGTTTATGCTTTCGCAATTGTGAATTTTTGAGCTTTCATCAAACTCATTTCTAATTGATTAGATCTATGAGCCAACACCATGCCTTCCCAAATTGCAATAATCTTGTCAATAATACATCTACATTCATTGGGGCAATCTTCTCTTTAACTAATAATGAAAAGTTGGATATGGTAGACTTGTAGTGTGAGAGATTTGACTATAATTTTATATAAAAATACTAAACAACGTTATCAATAGCCTATCAAAAGTAGTTTTGTATCCACATCTTCACTATTAAATTAATACCACCTCTATTCATGAACTAATTAAGGCAGAGAAGATTTTTTTGCATGATATTTCCATTGAAAGTTATTTTTTTTGCAGCGAAGTATTCATAATTGAAAAATAAATTAATTGAAAAATAAAATCATAAAAGTAGTTATTCAATTTAATGACATGAGTAACATTTCTATGATTTTGCTCATAAATGAAATCGGGAATATGAAAACTCAATGTTTATTAAAACTCCATGTCTGAAGCAAAGAAGTGATTATAATTGTAATATCTATAACATAAAATTATATTGGAGGACTGGAACAAAATGACCCCGCGAACAATGGAAATAAAAAAAATTATGTATGAATAGAATAATACACTTATTCAGTGATATAAGAGGTATGAAAAGAATTTCTAGTAAGAGAGATGTGAGTTGCTATTTTGAAGAGAAGCTGACAAACACAAATTGAGTATCCTGCTCTAGAAAGCAGAGTTTGGAGACTAATACAGTCTCCTTATTACAAGTTTTATAAATCTAATGTCAATACCAGCTAATGGTGACGTTAAACTTAAAGCTGAGAGTCTGTCCAGACTGTACTAGAAAATCAAGGAGGGCATAGCCGCGAGCATATCTGAAGCGTCCAGTTCCTCCAACCACAGATAACTCCCTTTGAGGGAGATTAAATCGATTAGTCCCCTGTATTTCAAGGCTGCTGCCGTTGTATTTTCCAGTCTGAAAGAGTATGGAGGAAAGCATATGAAAACCGCTGTTGACGGGATCTGGCCTGGCCTCCACTCCTTGCATTCTTCCCAAAACCGTGGAGGAGGGATGAGGTCCTTGGGTTACCAGGTGGTTTATAACGTTTACTGTTCCATAAGAGAGCAGACCAGAAGAAGTTCCATTCACTCCTCCAACTGTTTCTATCGTCGCATCGACTCCACTCAGAGTCTCTTGCAGGTATAACACCATGTTCACTTGCCTACTCGCAGCAACCGCCAAATTAAAACCAGAAGAAGATAGCACTACAAAAATGAAGGCAAAGAACAACGCGAGTGAAGATTTTGAAGCCATCACAAAGGCAATAATATCAGATTTGAGTCTTGCGAAAAGAGTTTAGTGGCATTCCTGTGATCCACGCGAGTATATATAAGCATTTCTGCGGATACAAACTCAACTTCTAATTTGCTATGAGGAAAATCAAACCATATGCTTGGAGTCAAATCACGTGAAACGAGTCTTAATTTTATATTCAACGAGTCTTAATTTTATATTCAACAAGTCTTAATTTTATATTGAAGACATTCATGGTATGCGCCTATTTTTCTTTCCCATAAATTTGACTTAGTAGTTTCATTTTACATTTATTTGGGGCTGTGTTTCAGAAAAAACTGTTTTGACTTAATAGTCTTTCCTTAACACGTGTTGTGTATGCCGTACAGTCTTTCTTTAACACCTGTTGTGTATGCCTTGAATTTTCAAAACGATTTCTAAACTCAACTTGTAGGGTGGTTACAACTCTAATATTAAAGACTTTTCAAACAAAAAAATTAATTGTATATAAAAGTTGTGAAATATTAAACCTTTCCAACTCCTATGACTATAAGGTTATCGTTCCAAAAAAACCAAGTAAATAGATGGAATTTTTAAGTTTCGTTCTCTTTAATGTACCTAATCCCTTGGTAGGGATCTTGATCCTTTTATTCAACCAAAACTTGGTGTAGACTTTTAGCATAGAGAGAAACTTTCTAGTCTATCTACAGTAAATATCATGTATCAATTTTTTTTAAACGATATCTAGATCTACCATGTTGGGTGGCTTAAAATTACATTATTTAATATTTACACATCACATAGAGCTATATTAATTTAGTAAAATATTATAGACTATTCAAAAAAACATTAGATAACATGAGAGTAAATACACATTATGACTTGGTAGAGTAAAAAACATTATTTCAAATTGTTTTCAAGGGTTTCCACGCATTAGAATACAAGGAGCATACACATTATGGCTTGGTAGAGAACACAAACCCTAAATTTAGTAATGTTATTATTCGAGTAAATATCTACAATCAACATCGATAAACGATACAAAATGCTAAGAGAGGGAGTTCGAGCTTGTGGAATGATGCTAAACCCACCTAGAGCACCTCTCTCTCTACGAACATTAATATTGTCTGGCATGGTCTTCCTTACCTTATCTCTTATAATTTTTGTATATTTTGGTTATCCATTTGCAATAGATTAAAATACGAAACCATTAGATACGATACAATTAGATATTGTATTCAGGCAATTAGCGCAAAACAATAAAAGTCTTCCTTATGATTTACCTTAACGACCTAAAATTTGACAGTCATCTGTGTTGTTACCGAAAACTTATACGTTGTTATCTAAGGTATCATAATTAGATGCTCGTGTCTGCCGATATTGGTGATTGTTAGATGATTCATCAATAAAATAACCATTTTTGTCTACCTTGGAAATTTAGAAAAAAAAAACAATATTTCAACACTCAAAAAAGACCTTTTAGACCCCAGAAAAAAGAAGTGAACTTTCATCCTTGTTTCTTGCTATGTGGGGAGTCGATTTAAGCCTTAGATCAACCTCGGTCGACTATTGGTACTCCCTTCGCCGCTAGCTCCTAGAAGCCTGGTTATCATGTTTTGCACTTTTAGGAAGTTGTTAAAACTGAAAAGTTGGCTTTCATTTGACCCACCATTTGAACCCTGAGCAACGAAATGCATATTTGCCTTCGCAAACCTCTAGTATTTTTACTAGACAATTTCTTGTAACCTTCAGTTTGGGGAAAAACACTCTTCTTCATAGTTTGGTAAAGGCACTCTATAGGCCTTAGGTCACAGTTTGACTAGGTCAAACTGCACCGATTACAGTCGGTGGCTCCAAAAAAAAAGTCGCCGCTTCAAACCTATTTGCATGTTCTTAGTTCCATAGACTCTGATAAATTCTCCATATATGGGGGAGCTTGTAGTAAATTTCTCGTTGTGTGTTTTCCATCAAACGCTAGTTTTGGAGGTGGTTTTCTAAGCATTTGTGCTAAGTTTTGTTCGTTTGCAACTTGGCCAATTATGACAAATGGCTTCGGAAAACTGGCGCCAATCATTAATCGTTCGTCAATTCTGAATTCCGTTAGTTCCTATGAATTCTTTGTGTATAGGAGGACACATAGAAATTTACCTATTTTTGGTTTTCTCATCGGAAGACAACGTTTGAAAGTGATATCTTAGTCTCCAAGCCTAAATTGAGTGTTTTTACAGCTTACAGGAAAACGTAAGAAAAGAAAGTTGTAGGACCCCTTTCGGGTCACCAAATCACCGTGGAAACTTGTTGATACTTGTAAATAACTATTTGAAACTCTATCATGTTGTAATGTGAAATTGAACTTCTGAAAAGATAGCTCTTCTCTCTCTTCCCTTTCTCTTTCTCTCTCCTTGGTTAAGAAATGAAGTGAAATGAAATGAATTGAATATACATCTCTAACCCTCTCCCTTAGAATGAAATTATTATTATGTAAACGGGAAACTAAAAATGTTAATTATGCTAGATCTAGGTGGTGTTATCCAATTTTGCCCCTCAGGAAAAATTGATCAAACAAAACCTGCACAGGAGAGGAGAAATGGAAGCTGAGGTTGGCTTCAGTCGTACCAACGGGATCACATTCTATCCCCAAAAATCAAGTGGTATGTGGGTGAGTGTTGTATGGAGAAGAAAGATAGCAGGTTGGCAAATGAATGGCCACATAGAAATGTTGAAAAAATCTAAACTCGGTAAGCCAAAATAAATAAAGAGAGAGTAGACTCGAAGACAAAAGCAAACAGAGACCATGGAAGTCCACAGGCAAAATTCGGGCCAGCTAGGTAGACGAACAAAGGGCAAGAAGGTCTGCACAAACAAAAGTGCAGATGGATACCTAGGGAGAATACGCTTTTGACACCCCAATGTGGAATCCTTCAGCACATAATAGGACTCGTGGACGATGCAAGTGTCCAACTGTGAAAATCTGTACGTGTTTGGAAACGGGAGGGGGTTCCTGTCTTTGAATCTCGAGGGTTTCCATTGGGAGAGCCCCGGTACGGTAAATAAAAAAGGTCCCCAACACAAAAGGGTTTTTGGAAATTTTCCATCTAGTAGAGAGTGGCGGATAAGTTAATAAAAATAAGGATACGAAACGTAGGACAGGTGGTACTCAGAGGCTTGAATTGAAAATTATACCAGTCATATATGAGGGAAAGAGGAAGCCATACAAGTATCCTCTTAGGGCAAACGGGGGGGACCGTGTGAGCGGCCCCCGGCAAAGGACACCACGACCCCACAGCCTGGCGTCAGGAAGTTGCTACGGGCGGGGACACAAAAATCAACCCCCGACCTGAGGAACCGAACCCGCCGCCACACCCAAGTGTCTAGGAGAAGCCCTGAGAAGTTGAAACCCCCCCCCCCCCCCCCCCGGGCCATTGAAAAAAGTATAAAAGAGTCAGTGGAAGCCTTCACGGGTCTCATCGGCGCACACAAACGTCAAAGGTAAATCCACAAAGGTTGCCGGCCCCAAAGTGGCAAAGCCCCCTCCAAGTGGTGATCGAGACAGAGCTTGTGGATGCACCCGACCCTGATCCTTCGCATGATCACAACTTCAATGGAAGCTCCGATTTGGCACGAAAGGAATATTGGAAACCTCTCGATTTTGTCTGTTACTCACTAAACATAATGAAAAATATAGTCTGTCCATTTTCCAGGGGCATCATGCTCTCAACTACACCATTACGGAAGTATGGGCTCTTTCTGGTTCCAAACAAAAAACCTTCCATGCAGGATGGGACTTTTTCAGATGAGAAATAATTTCATTGTTACAAGGAGTTAAAACATTTTTAGGGTGGGTGGAGGAGGGGAGTTCAATGCAACTTTCTTGGAGTGGGTTGGATTAGGAGGATTCACAATTCTTCTCATCTCCTTCTATAATCTTATATTACTATTGTAAGAACGGAGAAGGGGCTTTTTCTAAAAGGTTGGGCATATTTTCTCCCTCCTTCCCGCCTCCCCTCTTTATCTCTAGGGGCGAAAGGTGGCGCTTAAGCATCCTCATTGACTTATGTGAATGGCCAATTTATAGCGGCCTCTTTCCCCGGGCGGATGATGTACTATGTGAACTCATGGAGTAATAAATTGTTTTGGATGAATTTTGTCACATTCCTTTTTCTTATTTTATTTCTCTCGTATTGCCATCTCACCATTTCAATGTATATTGTGCCCATATCTTTGATGCGATTCGCAGGTTTTGGGAGCTTGTGTAAATGGGTTTGAAGTAAGTGTTTTTTTTTGCACGTGGTTTTGTCGTGAAATTTCTCTTGGTTGTGATGATTGCATATGTTGGACATCCTCTACATGATCAAAATCTCATTCAGGCAGCACTAAGATCTGTGAAACCAACACCCATTTTGATTGGGGGTCATGTTTTAACATCTTGCCGGTAAAAGGGTGTGCCTAGGGAATTTGTGTAGTCGCTGTTTAATATGTAGTCTCCAGTCTCCTTGGCACTTGTTTAGATAGGAGTATGTGGTCATATTTCCTTCCTTATGAGAAGTAGTTTAGGCAATCTCACTATTAAATTAATACCACCTCTATTCATGAACTAATTAAGGCAGAAGATTTTTTTGCATGATATTTCATTGAAAGTTATTTTTTTGCAGCGAAGTATTCATAATTGAAACTAAATTAATTGAAACTACATCATAAAGTAGTTATTCAATTTAATGACATGAGTAACATTTCTATGATTTTGCTCATAAATGAAATCGGGAATATGAAAACTCAATGTTTATAAAACTCCATGTCTGAAGCAAAGAAGTGATTATAATTGTAATATCTATAACATAAAATTATATTTGAGGACTGGAACAAATGACCCGCGAACAATGGAAATAAAAAATTATGTATGAATAGAATAATACACTTATTCAGTGATATAAGAGGTATGAAAAGAATTTCTAGTAAGAAGAGATGTGAGTTGCTATTTTGAAGAGAAGCTGACAAACACAAATGAGTATCTGCTCTAGAAGCAGAGTTTGGAGACTAATACAGTCTCCTGATTACAAGTTTTATAATCTAATGTCAATACCAGCTAATGGTGACGTTAAACTTAAAGCTGAGAGTCTGTCCAGACTGTACTAGAAAATCAAGGAGGGCATAGCCGCGAGCATATCTGAAGCGTCCAGTTCCTCCAACCACAGATAACTCCCTTTGAGGGAGATTAATCGATTAGTCCCTGTATTTCAAGGCTGCTGCCGTTGTATTTTCCAGTCTGAAAGAGTATGGAGGAAAGCATATGAAAACCGCTGTTGACGGGATCTGGCCTGGCCTCCACTCCTTGCATTCTTCCCAAAACCGTGGAGGAGGGATGAGGTCCTTGGGTTACCAGGTGGTTTATAACGTTTACTGTTCCATAAGAGAGCAGACCAGAAGAAGTTCCATTCACTCCTCCAACTGTTTCTATCGTCGCATCGACTCCACTCAGAGTCTCTTGCAGGTATAACACCATGTTCACTTGCCTACTCGCAGCAACCGCCAAATTAAAACCAGAAGAAGATAGCACTACAAAATGAAGGCAAAGAACAACGCGAGTGAAGATTTTGAAGCCATCACAAAGGCAATAATATCAGATTTTGAGTCTTGCGAAAAGAGTTAGTGGCATTCCTGTGATCCACGCGAGTATATATAAGCCTTTCTGCGGATACAAACTCAACTTCTAATTTGCTATGAGGAAAAATCAAACCATATGCTTGGAGTCAAATCACGTGAAACGAGTCTTAATTTTATATTCAACGAGTCTTAATTTTATATTCAACAAGTCTTAATTTTATATTGAAGACATTCATGGTATGCGCCTATTTTTCTTTCCCATAAATTTTGACTTAGTAGTTTCATTTTACATTTATTTGGGGCTGTGTTTCAGAAAAACTGTTTGACTTAATAGTCTTTCCTTAACACGTGTTGTGTATGCCGTACAGTCTTTCTTTAACACCTGTTGTGTATGCCTTGAATTTTCAAAACGATTTCTAAACTCAACTTGTAGGGTGGTTACAACTCTAATATTAAAGACTTTTCAAACAAAAAAATTAATTGTATATAAAGTTGTGAAATATTAAACCTTTCCAACTCCTATGACTATAAGGTTATCGTTCCAAAAAAACCAAGTAAATAGATGGAATTTTTAAGTTTCGTTCTCTTTAATGTACCTAATCCCTTGGTAGGGATCTTGATCCTTTTTATTCAACCAAAACTTGGTGTAGACTTTTAGCATAGAGAGAAACTTTCTAGTCTATCTACAGTAAATATCATGTATCAATTTTTTTTAAACGATATCTAGATCTACCATGTTGGGTGGCTTAAAATTACATTATTTAATATTTACACATCACATAGAGCTATATTAATTTAGTAAAATATTATAGACTATTCAAAAAAACATTAGATAACATGAGAGTAAATACACATTATGACTTGGTAGAGTAAAAAACATTATTTCAAATTGGTTTCAAGGGTTTCCACGCATTAGAATACAAGGAGCATACACATTATGGCTTGGTAGAGAACACAAACCCTAAATTTAGTAATGTTATTATTCGAGTAAATATCTACAATCAACATCGATAAACGATACAAAATGCTAAGAGAGGGAGTTCGAGCTTGTGGAATGATGCTAAACCCACCTTAGAGCACCTCTCCTCTCTACGAACATTAATATTGTCTGGCATGGTCTTCCTTACCTTATCTCTTATAATTTTTGTATATTTTGGTTATCCATTTGCAATAGATTAAAAATACGAAACCATTAGATACGATACAATTAGATATTGTATTCAGGCAATTAGCGCAAAACAATAAAAGTCTTCCTTATGATTTACCTTAACGACCTAAATTTGACAGTCATCTGTGTTGTTACCGAAAACTTATACGTTGTTATCTAAGGTATCATAATTAGATGCTCGTGTCTGCCGATATTGGTGATTGTTAGATGATTCATCAATAAAATAACCATTTTTGTCTACCTTGGAAATTTAGAAAAAAAAAAACAATATTTCAACACTCAAAAAAGACCTTTTAGACCCCAGAAAAAAGAAGTGAACTTTCATCCTTGTTTCTTGCTATGTGGGGAGTCGATTTAAGCCTTAGATCAACCTCGGTCGACTATTGGTACTCCCTTCGCCGCTAGCTCCTAGAAGCCTGGTTATCATGTTTTGCACTTTTAGGAAGTTGTTAAAACTGAAAAGTTGGCTTTCATTTTGACCCACCATTTGAACCCTGAGCAACGAAATGCATATTTGCCTTCGCAAAACCTCTAGTATTTTTACTAGACAATTTCTTGTAACCTTCAGTTTGGGGAAAAACACTCTTCTTCATAGTTTGGTAAAGGCACTCTATAGGCCTTAGGTCACAGTTTGACTAGGTCAAACTGCACCGATTACAGTCGGTGGCTCCAAAAAAAGTCGCCGCTTCAAACCTATTTGCATGTTCTTAGTTCCATAGACTCTGATAAATTCTCCATATATGGGGGAGCTTGTAGTAAATTTCTCGTTGTGTGTTTTCCATCAAACGCTAGTTTTGGAGGTGGTTTTCTAAGCATTTGTGCTAAGTTTTGTTCGTTTGCAACTTGGCCAATTATGACAAATGGCTTCGGAAAACTGGCGCCAATCATTAATCGTTCGTCAATTCTGAATTCCGTTAGTTCCTATGAATTCTTTGTGTATAGGAGGACACATAGAAATTTACCTATTTTTTGTTTTCTCATCGGAAGACAACGTTTGAAAGTGATATCTTAGTCTCCAAGCCTAAATTGAGTGTTTTTACAGCTTACAGGAAAACGTAAAAAGAAAGTTGTAGGACCCCTTTCGGGTCACCAAATCACCGTGGAAACTTGTTGATACTTGTAAATAACTATTTGAAACTCTATCATGTTGTAATGTGAAATTGAACTTCTGAAAAGATAGCTCTTCTCTCTCTTCCCTTTCTCTTTCTCTCTCCTTGGTTAAGAAATGAAGTGAAATGAAATGAATTGAATATACATCTCTAACCCTCTCCCTTAGAATGAAAATTATTATTATGTAAACGGGAAACTAAAAATGTTAATTATGCTAGATCTAGGTGGTGTTATCCAATTTTGCCCCTCAGGAAAAATTGATCAAACAAAACCTTGCACAGGAGAAATGGAGAGGTTGGTTCAGTCGTACGAGATCACATTCGATCCCAAAAAATCAAGTGGTATGTGGGCTTGATGATGGAGAAGCAGGGTTGGCAAATGAATGGCCAATAGAAATGTTGAAGAAAATCTAACTCGGTAAGTCCAAATCAATCCAAGAGCGAGTCGACTCGAAGCAAAGCAACAGAGCCATGGACGGTGCAACATGTTAGCTCGGCGCACTTTCAGAAGGTGCAACAAAAGTGGATACCCTAGGGATGCGCTTGACCCCCATGTGGATCTTAGCACATAATAGGCTCGTGGACGATGCCAAGTGTCCAACTGTCGCAACTTTAAGAGTGAACGGAGGGGGTATAGTCTTTGAATCTCGCAGGGTTTCCATGTGGAGGTAACTACAAAGGTCCCACCCAAAAAGGGGTTTTTGGCATTATATATAGTGGGGCCCTTTACTCACCCTAAGGAACGAAGTAGGCAGTGGTCACTCGAGGCTTGAAAATTATAAGTATAAATAGGCCAGCGGAAGCCTCCACGTATCTCTTTAGTGCACTTTTGGTATGGTGCTAAAAAATGGGGTCCCAAAATGAGCGCAGGCCCTCCACGTGTCTAGAGCCCGAGAAAGTTGCACCGGCCATTGAAAAGTATAAAAGAGTCAGTGGAAGCCTTCACGTGTCTCATCGGCACAACTTCAAAGGTAAATCCAAAGGTGGGTCCCCAAACGTGCACAAGCCCTCCACGTGTCTCGAGCCCGCGTGGAGCACCCGACCCTGACCTTCGCATGATCACAACTTTCAACTGGAAGCTCAGATTTGAGCAAGAAAGGAATTTTTGGAAACCTCTCGATGTCTGTTACTCACCTAACACCATAATGAAAAATATAGTCTGCCATTTTCAGGGCTATCATGCTCTCACCTACCACATTAATGAAGTATGGGCTTCCTTTCTTGTCCAACAAAAAACATCACATGGAGGCATGGGATTTTTTCAGTGGAACTCATCATTGTTACAAGTGAGTTCAATACATTTTTAGGGTGGTTGGAGTAGGTGAGTTCAATGCACTTTCTTGGGTGGTTGGAGTAGGATTTCAAAATTCTTCTCATCTCCTTCTCTAATTCTTCCTATATATTGTAAGAAGGGGCATTTTTCTAAAAGGTTGGTCATTTTTTCTCTCCTTCCCGCCTCCCTCTTTCTTCTCTAGGGTCGAATGTGGAGCTTAAGCCTCCTCTCATTGCTTTGTAATGGCATTTTTCTTGCCTCTTTCCCACGGATGATGTACTATGTGAACTCATGGAGTAATAAAATTTGTTTTGTGATGCATTTTGTCCATCCTTTTCTTATTTTATTTTCTCTTCTTGCCTCTCACCATTGCAATGTATATTGTGCATATCTTTGATGTCTATTGCAGTTTTTGGGAGCTTTGTTTAATGGGTTTGAAGTGGTTTTTTGTGTGAAATTTATCTTTGGTCTGTGATGCATCTTGTCCATCCTCTCCATTTCTCACCTCTCTCCATTTCAGGCAGCTAAGATTGTGATCAACAACCCCCTTTTCTTGGTGTTTTCACCTCTGTAGTGTAGGATTTCTTTGTTTTCATATTGTCTCTCTCCCTGTCTCCTTGGCATTGTTAGATTAGGAGTATGTGGTCATATTTCCTTCCTTAGAAGTAGTTTAGCATTAGGATTAGGTAGAGGAAGTTGGCCTTCTCTGGAGGACCATCTCAAGTTCGCAAGTCCCACAGCTTGAGATATGGTCCAATGTTATGCAAATTACACTGAATGTTCCACTCAAATCTACGGCCATTCAGGGGTGCTATAATTTTGCATCAACATTTTTGGCACGCCCAGTGGGATAGGTCTGAAGCACCTTACCACTTCACTTCATTGGGTTCGATATGCTCTTGGTGAAGATTTTAACCTTTGGAGGCACTTTCAAGCACATCTGGTGACTCCATCTGGTCAACAACCCATTATCTAAGTTTCAGACCTTTTCCCCATCCAATTTTCTTCCATCCCTTTCATTTTCTTCTATTCTATGAAGTTGTGCAATCATGAATTCATTCCCCTCACAGAATTCACACTCGCAGTAAGACATCGAAGAGTCTGATTTCCTATCAGACTTGGAGGAATGTTTTGATGAGGAGGTGTCCGTACAAAATACAACATTTACTACCTCGTCATTCATCCTTCAACCACAAGAATCTTCCACCATGGAGAAGCCAAAATTGGTCATGCCCACTGCAGGGCATAAGAATGATATACAAAGCACCAAGGGTCACCATTAACACCACCAGGAGTCCAATGCCAATCAACTTGAGGAGGTATTTTTGATTGATGATGATACTTTGGTGATTTAGGTGGAGGATCAACCTCTTGATGGTTTTTCACTCATGATAAAAGATGTTCAACACCAAATCACATACATGGCTACCTATTTTGAGAAAGGGAAGCTACTTTTCTCTGCCAGTTGTAGGATTCGTTTAAGTTCCCTTTTCTTCCAGTTAGCATAGAGTAGGTAGGTTTTCTTTCAATAGAAGAAGTGCTTGTACACACTCTGCATGTTCCACTTAGGGCTTGTATGATCTTTCTCTTTTGTACATAACTTTTTTTCATATTGCTTCAGGCAGTGCAGTGCATCATACCCTTCAGTTGTTATAGCGAGAACCACATATTTGTATGTGATCAATTACTAATTTCAAAAGAAGGAAAATGTAGAGCAACTAAAATCAGGTTTTGAGACAATCCATTTATAGAACAGGTGAAGTCCCAGGTCATGAAAAATTTCTACTCTCAGAAATCTCATATTGAAGATTTTATCATGAAAATTGAGAGTGCAAACAGTGGGGCAGGTTCAGGATCACCAAGTGCAAGCAGTCGGGTTCAAGTTTCAAGAACAAGATCAATATCAGGCTATAATTCATGACTCCATGCCCAATGGATACTTCAAGGCAACTGATCTTTCCACCTAGCAGGAAGGTGACCCCGTGAGTTGCCAAATTGTTATCCAATTTTTCCCCTCTGGAAAAATTGATCGAACAAAACCTTCCACATGAGAAATGGAGAGGTTGGTTTAGTCTTACAAGCTCACATTCGATCCTAAAAAATCAAGTGGTGGGTGAGCTCAAAAATGGAGGAGGGTCAGAAAATGAATGGCCAATATAAATGTTGAAGAAAAACTAACTCAGTAAGTCAAAATCGATCCCAAAGCGAGTCGACTCGAAGCAAAGCAACAGAGCAGCAAAAGGTGCCACATGTTATCTCGGCGCACTTTCAGAAGGTGCAAAAAAAGCGGAGACCTTAGGGATGTTGTTAACCCCCACGTGGATCTCAACACATAGCAGGCTCATGGATGATGCCAAGTGTCCAACCGTCACAACTTCAAGAGTGAACGCAGGGGGTAGAGTCTTGGAAGCCCGCAGGGTTTCCACGTGGAGCTAACTACAAAGGTCCCACTCGAAAAGGGGTTTTGGCATTATATATAGTGGGGCCCTTTACTCATCCAAAGGAATGAAGTAGGAAGTTTTCACTTGAGGCTTGAAAATTCTAAGTATAAAAAGGCCAGTGGAAGCCTACACGTGTCTCTTCGGCGCACTTTTGGTATGGTGCTCAAAAGTAGGGTCCCTAAATGAGTGCAGACTCTCCACATGGTCAGATTCCAAGAAAGAAAGAACCATCCGTTGAAAATTCCAATCATGGAAAGAGCCAGTGGAAGACTCCACGTGTCATCTCAACGCATTTCAAAAGGTACGACAAAAGCGGGGTCCCCAAATGAGCGTAGGCCCTCCACGCGTCTAGAGCCTGAGAAAGTTGCACTGGCCATTGAAAAGTATAAAAGAGTCAATGGAAGCCTCCATGTGTCTAATCGGTGTAAATTCAAAGTTAAATCCAAAGGCAGGTCCCCAAACGTGCGCATGCCCTCCACGTGTCTCGAGCCTGCATGGAGCACCTAACCCTGACCTTCAGATGATCATTACTTTTGACTGGAAGTTCAGATTTGAGCAAGAGAGGACTTTTTGGAAAGCTCTCGACATCTGCTACTCACCTCCCACCATAATGAAAAATATAGTCCTCCATTTTCGGGGCTGTCAGGCTCTGACCTACCACATTAATGAAGTATGGGCTTCCTTTCTTGTCCAACAAGGAACAACACATGAAGGCATGGGATTTTTTTAGTGGAACTCATCATTGTTGCAGGTGAGTTTAATACATTTTTGGGGTGGTTGGAGTAGGTGAGTTCAATGCACTTTCTTGGGTGTTTGGAGTAGGATTTCGAAATTCTTCTCATCTCCTTTTCTAATTCTTCCTGTATATTGTAAGGAGGGGCATTTTTCTAAAAGGTTGGTCATTTTTTCTCTCCTGCCCCCCTTCCTCTTTCTTCTCTAGGGTCGAATTTGGAGCTTAAGCCTCCTCTTATTGCTTTGTAATGGAATTTTTCTTGCCTCTTGCCCACTTATGATGTACTGTGTGAACTCATGGAGCAATTTGTGATGCATTTTTTCCATCCTTTGCTTATTTTATTGTCTCTTCTTGCCTCTCACCATTACAGGGTATATTGTGCATATATCTAATGTCCATTGCAGGTTTTGGGAGTTGTTTTTAATGGGTTTGATGTGGTGTTCTATATGAAATTTATCTTTGGTCTATGATGCATCTTGTCCATCCTCTCCATTGCTCACCTCTCTCCATTTCAGGCAGCTGAGATTATGATCAGCAACCCCCTTTTCTTGGTGCTATCACCTCTGTAGTGTAGGATTTCTTTATTTTCATGTTCTCTCTCTCCTTGTCTCCATGGCATTGTTAGATTAGGAGTAGATAGTCACATTTCCTTCCTTAAAAGTATTTTAGCATTAGGATTAGGTAGAGGAAGCCAACCTTCTCCGAAGGACCATCTCAAGTTCGCAAGTCCCACAAATTGAGAGATGGTCCAATGCTATGCAAATTACACCAAATTCCCCACTCAAATCTAAGGCCATTCGGGGGTGCTATAATTTCACATCAACAAGTGGATGCCATGTCAGCGATTTATCGATGAATTCATGCTCACATGGTTTTGAAATATGCAAGTAAGATGGTGAAATGGTGTGGTTCTGACTCATTGTATAGTATTGTGATTTATATATGTTAATGGAAAGAAATTTTATGTATTGACATGTCACAGTTAGACTCATTATTGAAATCTGGTAATATGAATAAAATGCTAAATTTAGGGGTGATTTGGGGAATTATGCATTTAACTAAAGGTGTTCTTTTGGTTCAAATTTACATATGGTAAAAAGGGGGTTGGATATATACGTTGAGTGATAGTGTAGAGGATAGTTTGTCATTTGTGAAGTATTGAAAGGGTTATTAATGGAGGTTTGTAATATTTTTAAGATGCTAGTGTTTAAGGGTAATGTTCATCTAAACATGGGTGTTATTTGATTCCAAAATTGTAATGTAAAAGTTGGATAAGTGTGTTAAAATAAATTGAATTTAATAGACTATAGTGTTAACTTCTAGTGTGCAATAGATGATTAAATATTTGGTGTGTGGTGTTTTTTACTTTTAAAATGTAATAAATAAATCTATCCAAAACAGTTAACCCTAGTATAAAATTCATGCATAACTACGCTTCTTGTGTGTTTCCTTTCTGCATAGAAAACCAAGATCTTAGAATGAACTTAATATTTACACTTAATGACACCTTCATGGTTAGGTAAATAAGATCCCAAGTTTGAGTTTATCATCATATCTTGTATTCTTAATGACATCTTCATGAACCCGATGGTTAAGAATGACATGGTCAAACATTATCTAGAGTATGTGGTACCCTTCTAGGATAGGTAATCATGTGTGTAACAAGGAGAATGTCCTTTTCATAAGGTAGAATGCTATGGTAAAACCAACATTAAGCATAGTGTAAAATCCTCTTGGACCGACATACTTGTTTAGTGGCGAAGATTGCCAGCTAACCTTAGAAGTCACCTTTAAGAGTTGGGATCATAAATGAACTCGATACTCAATCTCATTTATTGTTTGGGTTCTACGATTTCAATATTAAGAGTTATTTGTGAGACTTGGCAACCTTTTTATTTTTATTAGTCTGTGGGAATGTATCCATAATTGGTGTGCTAGGAAAAAATAAAAAATTAGATCGTTCATATAATGTATTTAAACCATCGTGTGATGAGGGAATAAATTCACAACGTGTGATCCCTTATGTGAGACGTATTCCTTTAAATGAAGGATTATTTCCCTTGTTCCCCACTTTTCCTAGTGCATAATGGATGTACGTTGTGATACTAGGTGATCTTCTTTTTGGGACAATTCCCTAGGATGAGAACTAGTGGGCTCACAAGCATGAAAATATCCTTTTAATCAAAAGGGTTACTTAAAAAACTTCACACCACTAATTAAATCAACCTAAGTGATATTATTTTAAGATGAATGTAAATTATTCAAACAGGTATTATGTTCTAGATACCTACACATGAGAATATTAAGTGTGAATACCCTTTAACCTCCTCTCAAACAATAGTGTTGGCTTGGCAAGAAGTGTTGAATGTACCTAGAGTTACAAGATAATTTTGGAGATAAGGGTGTTCAATCACTCTAGTTGTGACCTTTGTAAGGTGGGTAAATTGTATAATTGAATGTCTCATGTTATCATGCATCTAATACTTAATGCTCAGGAATCCAAATTTGGTTAAGTGTGAAATCATACCCATTAGTGCCTTGATGACTAAGTATTATAGTGAAGTAGATGAGATACATGGTTAATTATCATAACGTGAAAAAAATAGACTAACCTTAGAACTTAAATGCTAATATGAAAAGAATGTGAAATATATCTACTTTTGAATCAATAAACTTCCTTTACTTCTTGAGAACCTCCCTTGTTGCAACTAAGATAAATGGGAAATCCAATCGAAAATGTAACTTATAAAATGAATCCTTGGAAAAAATATTCTCTCCTGGACTGTAATTGAAGTGGTCTAGTCTTTCCTTGACACCTGTTGTGTATACCTTTAATTTTTAAATGGATGTCTAAACTCAACTTGTAGGGTGGTTACAACTCTAATATTAAAGACTTTTCAAACAAAAAAATTAATTGTATATGTCGCAACTGGGTCATAGAAAACAATACAATTTTATAATAGATGGGTCATAGAAAACAATACAAGTTTATAATAGATTATGTAAAAGTATTTTAACAAGAATGTAATAATGGACAACCATTGTAAGAAGATTAAAACTAGGTTTTTCAGTATAACAAAGTTGTGAAATACTAAACATTTCCAAGTCCTATGACCATAAGGTTATCATTCCAAAAAAACCAATTAAATAGATGAAATTTTTAAACTTCAGTCCCTTTAATGTACCTAATCTCTTGGTAGGGATCTTGATCCTTTCAACCAAAACTCAGTGTGGACTTTTGGCATAGAGAGAAACTTTCTAGTCCATCTACAAAAAATATCATGCATCAATTTTTTTTTAAATGATATCTAGATCTACCATGTTGGGTGGCTTAAAATTACATTATTTAATATTTAAACATCACATAGAGCTATATTAATTTAGTGAAATATTGTAGACTATTAAAAAAAACTTTTGATAGCATGAGAGTATGTCATGTCATAGCTACATAATAGTTTGGGAAATAAAGAAAACAAAACAAATTTATAATGGCCTATTTAAAAGAATTAATTATCCAAAAATATCTAAATCATTATCATTAGGATGCCTCAAAGCACCATCTATAAGATATTTCTCCATGATGATAGGGTCCAAACCAAAATAAACAACAATTTTTCAGTCGTAGTCAATTTTATAGTATCCTCCTAGATGGATTTTGCAACAAGGGTAGGATTTTTTTCTAAATTCAAATGGGAAAACTTATTTGAGTGAGGTATAGGTGCTGACCCATCATGGTGTTGAGGTGGATAAGCCATACCATTGAGCTAAGAACGAAAATTCTAGCTTTAGTGCAGATCAAACCAACTAACTTTAGTATGGGATCAACAAGGTGAGTTCCTTTAGCATCATCATCTTCCTCACAAGGTGCCCTCCCTAGAGGTTGAAGAAGATGGAACATGACAAATATTTCATGACACATTTCCCCAATATTCCAAGTTATTATGAAGGTGAGAAATCTCTATAGCCACCTTATTGGCTTGCACTTGAAACTACATGAATACACAAGAAATGAAAATGGATTTATTGTAAGGAAATAATTTAGGATCAACAAAAGATTTAGCATACATGATTGAATTTTTTCCTTTCAAAATATCAAAAATAACTTCCTCTAATTTTTTTACAAATATGTGTTTATTATATAAGGCGCATGGGTGAATCCCATATAATAATATTTTTCCAAATGAAAGGATCTACTCTCAAGGGTTTGGATAACTCTTTTATCAATGTCCATCCTAATTAGGTACTATTGCAAGTAAACAACACAATGCACAATTATTTGAGTGTCTACATAATGGCTATTATATTTGGGACCTCTAGATTTATGTTGTGAAGACCAAGTGGATAACCTTGATAAAGTAATTAGTATGAAAATTAGGTCAACTTCGGCTCCATAATAGCACTCAAGAGTGTTTGAAATCATTTTCTCCAAAATTTATAATTTACATCCAGAGACTGGAACAAGAATTAGATTTCTTAACCATCAAAAAACATGGTCACATCCCTTGTTTAAAGATTAGTTTAATATAGGTATTCTAGGTTACCAATTCCAATATTTCGACTAAGGTAAACAAAAATTGAGTGTGTGTTTTTGGAGTATTTCAATAGGAAAAAAATCCAATATCCCTTGGTAGTAATTTTTTCATTTTTATTCAAGAAAAACTTGATCTTGGATTCTAGCCAAGAGTTCATTCTAGTCTACTTAAATAAATAATGTTGCATTGTACGAATTCCTCTTCTATAAAGTTTTAGTACATTAATTCATGAGACCTCTATGAGAGGCACATCATGGACATTAATAATATGATACCACTATAAAATAAATTCATTAATAGAAAACACATCTTTAAACCCATTAACATTCAATATTAGCCACAATTTTATTTTTCTCATGCTTTCTGAATACTCTTTACCAAAAAAATATCTAAGTAATTTGATAAGAGAATGAAGTATAATGAAGTTTTGAAATACTAACCCATTCCAAGTACTATGAACATAAGGATATCGTTGCGAAATTTGATTCCATAGAGTGAATTTCAAATCCCTTTTTTCCTTCAATAGACTGAATAATCCATTTGGAAAAAGGAGAACCTATTTTGTGACTAATGTCTAATATACCTAATCTAGTAGCCTCCTTAGAGGTTGAAAAATAAAATTCCCAACTTACTCGAAGAAAATCCTTCCCATGTTCATACATTTTTTAGGTAGGGATAAAGGTTTTTAACAAGGATCCTACCCAGGTATAGGAAGGACAAAATCCAAGATACAACAATAAATTCTAAAAGGAACAAGATAGAAACAGGCAGCCAAGTTGCAGCAAAAGAACATCAACTACACAACATAAGAAAGTAAAATATACAATCATCCCCAAAGAATAAGATTGATATCTGAGAGTCATATGGGTTAGGAATGAATGCAACTTAGAATGGGATATTTTCTTGTTTTATACACCATCATCTCCACCTTGTTAACATCGTCATCAGTGTTAAGGTCACACGGGAGAAGAACCTCAATAGAAGACATGGGTTGGAATAGGGACTTATAAGGAGAAGTGGGGCTTCCCTCTCCTTAAGTGACCTAGAAGTGACCTATGGGATATGTGTTAATGAATGTGGCTCATGAATAGGAACCCAAAGGGGAATATCCACAATAGTTTCCACCCTTAATGGGATATTTTCAAGAGAAGAATCATCAGAATGATGAGATGAGGAATTAATGGTAAAGTGAGAAGGGTGTGATCCTTCCACAAGGCTGGATTAACACAGATTTTTCACTTAGATCACCCATAGTCCACCATCAAATGTCCGATTTCAAAGCATCTATGACAATCGAAATCTACTATTTCGTAGTACATTCATTGAGTTCATAAACTTCATAAATCATATCTATAACCAAATTTTATAGATGATATAAGGTTTTTGATGGAACTAATATGAATAATAATAGACATAGGTTGAAGTAAGAATTTTCCAATATATTGGAAACTTCCCTGCCAAATAGAGAGTCTTAATAATCCAATATGAGATTTTTTTTACATGTGATAAACCACATACTACCACATGAAGGATAGAGTATCTTGGAAAGTAAAATAAATTCCAAGAAAAAAAAATACTTCAGATTGAAATATCCACTTAGAATCATACTTTCTCAACCAAATAAGTTTGGGTAGAAAGGAATTCCTATAACATTAAGTTTTTTTCATTAGACATTTGAATTTTGATTCATCAATGTTGAGCACCCTATTATAGAAGACCTGTTGGTTTTGAGAGGTTTTGTAGGGGACTGTAAAACATTATTGGTTAATTACTTGTTTCTTATGAGAAGGTTCTTGAGATTGAGCGCTTACTAGTAATGAAATTTTAAGGCTTGAAACATTTATGGAAATTATGTGAACCATTTATTAGTTTCTCTAATGGTTTTAATTTTTTTCTCAATGAATATTTCACCTTAAGTATTTGGAAAATTTTCTTAGATACTTTATATCTAACGTTAAGTCATTTTATCCTATATGTTATTTTCACACAACACACAATATAGGCCTCTACAATATGGATGTAGATAAACCACATATATTTAACCCTCCCCTGGTTCGAGGTTTTAGAAAAATCAATAGCAAGGTAAGGATCAACGCCTTTTATGTGCTTGATGTACTCAATGAAGCCCCCCTTCTTCAAGATCCGCCAAATCATAGCATCCTATTTCACTACCTAGAATGAAGTGGGCTCAATCTGTAACCTCTCACCACCCATGCTTGGCTCATTCTACTATGTCAAATTTCTTCTCCTTTGTTTATTGGTTTTGTTCCCCTCAAAACCACCTTTATCTTTTCTTGCCATCAAAATGGAGCACTTAATTTTGATGACCATATTCCTCTTAACTTGTCTTAATATTTTATGGCTCATGCAAGCTTTATTGGTTTTGTTTTTCATCATTAATTCATTTTTTGAAATGACTCCAAAGCATGTTTCCCCTCCATTTTCCCCAATCTGCCAAATCACTACCTTGATTGGTCAGCTCGTCCACAATGGAATTACTCTTACGAAACACATGGCACACCACCATGTCATTGAAGGCTTCCATCATTCTTTGGGATTCAAGTATCATGTTTTTTATGTTCCACCCATACTTATAATTCCCTTTAATGGCTTTGATGATTAACAAGGAATCTCCTTCTATCATGATTTTCATATACTTGAGTGATATACTTGAATATCACGTCTGCATATTCCTCTGTATAATTGCTAGAATAATAGGATAACATACGCAATTAATCAGTTTCCAATATGATCCCCAATTAGACCACCCCCACCTACCTTTTCCTCCCTTGGATTCACAGGACCATCAAAAATTAGTTTTACCCAATCCTTGGGCGGTGGTTTCCATTTGGAATTTGTCCTTTCCTTATTTTTCTCGTTCTTCCCTCTAGTTTTGATCAAACTTATTCTTAGAGCTTGGAGAATAGTTATATATTTCTCATAAAATGATTTATCCCACTTTTGTTTGTATATTTCAATGTTATCTCTGATATTTTACTTAATCCTTCTAACTACCTTACTTATGCTTGTTGCCTTATTTTAGAAAATCCTATTGTTCCTCTCTAGCCAAATACACGATAAAGTATGTGGGAGTGAACACTTCCAAATGAGATTGATGATATCAGGCTTGAAGGCACCTTTCTATTGCTCTACAAAATTATTTAAGCTTCCCTGGAGGGGGAGTTAGACATTAAATATATTCATTATGTCCGCTATAACTTGGAAAGAGAACTTGCATTTTATAAACAAATGGTGGACTGACCCAACTTCCTTCTTACAAAGATAACACCTATTGATGAGGATCATACCCCTTTTCCTCAAATTGTCCATAATCAATATTTTGTTTAGAATAGATTCCCACCTAAAGAAATTTACTTTAGGAGTTATATATTTATTCCAAACTCTAGCACAATCCTTGTTATCCTCATTTTAAAAAAAAAACATACCCACATTTAACTTCATACTCCCCTATATTTGTGTTGCTCCAAATTATTTCATCCTCTAACAATCTATTAGGGATAGGAGTTCTTCATAATCTGTTATTGAGCTCTTCAAAAGGTTTGATTGGTCCACCATAACTAGTAAGAGGTTGGATAGTAACCCACTTTGTCTCTCGAGGATCATGGTTCCAGTAGTTTTGAACCTTATCTCCAAAGAGCTAGCTAAAGTGGAATTTGAGAAAGTTTCATGGCTCACTCTGCCCCAATGGTTTCTTATCAATCCAAGAATCCTCCTAGATCCTTGATTCATTTCCTTTTCCAATATTCCACATTATCCCTTGAAGCAGAAGGTGTTTGCAGTGACAAAGATTATTCCAAAAGATGGATCCCATGTATATAGATATGGTGTGGGCTCCCTATATCCTATTTACCTGAAATATTTCTCAAGAAAGAGTGTCATTTTTTGGGTTTGAGTATGTTTATTCATCATCAATCCCTCGTATCATATGGAAAATATCTATGGCTCCCTCCTGAGATGAATGTATGGATTAGTGTGGTGAGATAACTAAGATTCACTTCACCTATTAGACTTATGTATATAGTTGATTAGATATTTCTAGTCTTATAAAGTACGTACTCATCCCTAATACGATGTTACCCTTCTTCCAAGATGAAATTAAGGCTTCAACTCCACACTCATGGGAAAAATAACGATTCCATATACTCAAGCAAGTTCGTTATCTTGGGTGTTTTTGTAGTTTGAAAATTTTAATTTTGACACATCTAAAACTCGTATAAATGTTAGTAACCAATCCAAAAGGTAAAAAAACCTACAAAATGATTATATATTTTCCTAAAACAAAGACCAAATACAATATATATGCCCTGAAAGCTTAGGTCCTTGATGAAATCCTGAAAATAAGTATGTACTGACTAGATTAGATTTTGAAAAAACTATCTTCTAGAGTATAATAATTGGAAACTAGTTTAGAGATGGGTTTTCTACTAATCAACACTTTTTATAGTGGTCTTGTGTTGTTAATTTCCATAATATGCCTCTTTCAGAGGTCCCATGAATCAATGTGCTAAATACTTACAAAAGAGGAATTCATACAATTTATATGATATTTTTTGTAAGAAGGCTAAAATTTTTATCTCTTAGCAATAATTCACAACAAGTTTTGATTAAATAACAATGACCAATATTCCTTCAAAACATTACACTCAATTCTTCTCGACCTTGGGGAAGAATTGGAAACGATATCCTAAAATGTCTTCATTAAACTATTTTCCCAACAAGGGATATGAATTGATGATATCATGATTTCTCAAGATAACAAGCCTAATTCTTGTTGTTCTCTCCACACAACTTCTAACATTTGGATCCGATGATTAAAAAAATATTGAATTATATTATGGAGCCTACGTTGGCCCAATTTGCATTGTGCTTACTTTATCATGGTCAAGTCCTTGGATGTCAGAATGTTAATATGGTGGTCATGCAACCCAAATATAAATTATGGGGTTGTTCAAAGTCTCTCATACATTTACTTTTTCTTTGAAATAGGGCCTAATTAGCTTGGAATGGGATCCATGAGTTCTCCAGACCATTATATTGGAGCCTTTCATTTGGAAAATATTCTTAAAAGGAATTGGCCCATGTTTCTTTCATAATATGCAAAGTTGGGCTTACTTTTAGGGTAGAAACCCATTTCTCTATTTGGAAAGGAAGAAATTCAATTGTGTTTCCTAGCTCTTATTTTGTTTCTTAACTCTATACTTACAATGAATCCATGGTTATTTCAAATGTATTCTTTTATATTCAAGTGGAAGCTAACAATGTGGCTTTGGAGATTTCTCGCCTTCATATCAACTTGGTCCATTGGGGTAGTGTATCTTGCATGGTTACTTGTGTCTCATGTTCATTGTCCTCTAAGAGGGTACCCTGAGAGGGAAGAGCCTATCCCTCACGTATATTTGTGAGGGAGTTGGCCAAAAGGGAACCCAGGACCTCCAACCAAATAGCCTGATGCCCCACTAGTGCGCTGCAACATTTATTTTGTTAAATTTAGTGATTCGTTGACTTTTTCGACCCCTAAAAACGTGTGTGAGGGTTAGAAAAAATGCCATGAGAGGAAGAGGATGTTGCAAGGTCATTCTCTCTACTATTCCCATGAAAACGTGAGTTTTTTTTCTCCATGTTGTAGATTTCATCTTCCTTCTCCTCTTGGTGATTGGGATTTTATGCCTCCTACCATGATTGGTGGGCACTTCTACCCCACTTGACATGTTTACCTATTTGGATTTGAAATTTCAACTACACTTATTTCATAAGGCTAGAAAAACATTATCTGGTAGAAGCTAATAACACTTTCAATACTTCTTGAGACTCAATTCCTAAAAGAAAAACCTTATATATGGTGGTTGGAAAAAACCTAATAATAACAGTCAACCTATTTTTGATCAATTTACAAGGAGACATATACCATTAATTTTTTTGGTTTGAAAAGTCTTTAGAAACTAATTTGAATCCACCCAACAAGTTGACTTTAGAAACTAATTTGAATCCACCCAACAAGTTGACTTTAGAGGAGGAGAGAATACTTTTCAAACACTATTTTCGGAACACGGCCCCAAATAAATGTAAAATGAAACTACTAAGTCAAAATTTATGGGAAAGACGCGTACCATGAATGTGTTCGCTATCCTTGTTTGAATTTAAAATTAAGACTTGTTTCACGTGATTTGACTGGAAGCATATGGTTTGATTTTTCCTCATAGCAAATTAGAAGTTGAGTTTGTATCCGCAGAAATGCTTATATATACTCGCGTGGATCACAGGAATGCCACTAAACTCTTTCGGCAAGACTCAAAATCTGATATTATTGCCTTTGTGATGGCTTCAAAATCGTCACTCGCGTTGTTCTTTGCCTTCATTTTTGTAATGTTATCTTCTTCTGGTTTTAATTTGGCGGTTGGTGCGAGTAGGCAAGTGAACATGGTGTTATACCTGCAAGAGACTCTGAGTGGAGTCGATGCGACGATAGAAACAGTTGGAGGAGTGAATGGAACTTCTTCTGGTCTGCTCTCTTATGGAACAGTAAACGTTATAAACCACCTGGTAACCCAAGGACCTCATCCCTCCTCCACGGTTTTGGGAAGAATGCAAGGAGTGGAGGCCAGGCCAGATCCCGTCAACAGCGGTTTTCATATGCTTTCCTCCATACTCTTTCAGACTGGAAAATACAACGGCAGCAGCCTTGAAATACAGGGGACTAATCGATTTAATCTCCCTCAAAGGGAGTTATCTGTGGTTGGAGGAACTGGACGCTTCAGATATGCTCGCGGCTATGCCCTCCTTGATTTTCTAGTACAGTCTGGACAGACTCTCAGCTTTAAGTTTAACGTCACCATTAGCTGGTATTGACATTAGATTTTATAAAACTTGTAATAAGGAGAGTGTATCAGTCTCCAAACTCTGATTTCTGTATAACGTATTAGGTATTGAATTTGTGTTTGTCATCTTCCGTTAAATAAAAGATATTTTAACGCTTAGGTTTGGAAATTGCCAACTTGACAAAACAAAAATGCGTATGCGTTTTTAGTTGATTTCGAGTGTTTGGATTTTTTTCCAATTTTTAGCTCCCCATTTTGGTGCACTTTCCCGAATAACTATTTTCACTAGAATCTCATAAATCAAAATGTTCTTTACCATCATATCTACAAACAATTATTAATGAGAACTATGTTATTATAGGGGATATTTTGAAAGGGTTTCCTCCCAAGAGATCACGATCATGCTATTGAGTTAAATGTGTTGCTTTAGGGTGTGGTATAGTTGCATTACTCATACAAGATGGTTCTCCCATTGCATTTGAGAGTCATCAAGTCAAAAGTAATAATATTTCAAAACCAATTTATGAGAGAGCAATGACGTCTATACTTGACGAGATCAAATAGTAGAGGCCATATCTCATGTGTTTCCACTTTAAGGTGAAAACAAATCATGAGAGTTTCGGATACATCTTAGAGAAATGATATCATCTAAAAAACAACATAAATGGATCAAAAAATGTTACATTGCGAATTTGAGATCATTTATAAGAAATGAAAGGAAAATATGGTGGTTAATGCTCTATCTAAGATGAATAAGTGCACATAAGAATTATTATATGTCATGTATCTGTATTATAGGAAGATTGGATAGATCAGGAAAGATCAAAGTGGCAGAATGACACATAGACCATCACTCTCATTTAAAAACTTCAACAAGATATGAGCATGTCTGAAAAAATATATGGAATGGAGATGCATTATGGTACAAGGATAGATTGCATGTATGCAAGAATTCTAACCTTAAACTTCATGTTCTTAATGAGCCACATGCTTCTAAAGTGGGTGGCCATTCAATATTTTTGAATACTTATCATCTAATTAAGAAGGATTTATTCTAGGAAGGTTTGAAATGGTATGTCCAAAAATGTGAAGCATAATTCTTGGTGTCTCGTCATAACAAAGGATAAACTATTAAGACCTCGAGTCTACTACAACCTCTATTAATTAGTAGCAATTTTTTGGAGGAGGTTTTTGTGTATTTCATCACATGATTACAACAATATAAAGATAAATGTGTAATAATGTTGGTTGTGGATAGACTCGCCAAATATGATCATTTTATGTTTTGACACATCCATTTACAACAAGTGCAGTGGCCATATCTTTTATGGATATAATTTGGGAACTACATGGTACACCCAAGATTATAGTTAATGATTATGACCCTATATTTATTAGCAATTTTTGGAAACATTTTTTTTCATGTTTTGGTACTGAACTGACTCGTAATTTATCCTATAATCCCCAATTATATGGGTAGACTAAGATAGTAGAAAACATTTTGTAGGGGTATGGGTACTAGACATCATCTATCACCTCCACCTTGAGTAATAGTTATAAAGTGAGAGAAGTTAAGGAACACATTCAACACCAAAAATAGGTACTTTCTAGCCTTATAGAGAATGTGGAAATGAAACATAACCGCATGAAGCAACAAGTTGATCAAAACTATAGTAAATGACACTTATAAGTAGGAGACATTTTTTTTTGTGATTGCAATCGTATAAGTAACACTCTTTAAAATAACAGAATAAGGATAACAATATTTCACCTAAATATTATGGTCATTATTAAGTTTTAAAATGAATTGATAGTGTGGCAGCATATAAATTCAAGCTCCCTTAGTCAACCATCATACATCAATTTTTTCATGTTTATTTTTTATGAAGGTCACTGGACAGAAGGTGTCGTCCCAGTTAGTATTACCCGAGCTTGATGTGAAGGTTAAATCATCTTAGATCCTGAAGAAATTATTTAGAAACACGCTAAGTGGTTAAGGAAAGGGGTCATTACTGAGTATTTGATCAATTGGAATAATTTGGACAGTGAATATGCAACATGGGAAGATGAAGCATTCATGTAGCATAATCCTAAAATTTCCAACATTGGGGACAATATTGCTTTGAAATGGAGGGGAATGTTACTCCCTTGATTTAGTGTCATATATAGAGATGTGTGGTTGACATGCGGCTAACATAATATATTATCTTGTCAAATCTCATTTATTTAAGCTTATGTGTGTTTAGTAGGTAAACCTAGGAGGTTTACATAACATAATAGGGTATATATAGGAGTTATTGTATGGTTTGGAGGTTGTCCCCTTGAAGTGGATAACTTATTGTTCTTGCATATTGTGATCTTTTCTCTTTATTTTGGTGTTCTATTATGGTTGATATTCAAATCTAGCTAAGGGTAAGTGCACAAAGTTGGGGCGCCAAAAAGTGGACAAGAATCTAAAAAAAAGGAAAACACGTACGTGTTTTAGTTCATTTGGCTCGGGAATCACCAAACCATAATGCGTACACGTTTCAAATAAGCCAAAATGTGTACGCGTTATGTAACGCCAAAAATAAATGTTTAAGTATAATATTTCTTTTATTATTTCTTATACTTTAAATTTATTTTAGTAAATATAAGAAATTAGGGTCACTCTGCACCTTATGGAAGTGGTCTCGTAGCTCTAACAGTTATAATCTAGAAGATAGTTTTTCAAAATCTAATCAGTTCAGTACTTACTCATTTTCAGGATTTCAACAAATGACCTAAAAATTTTAGGGCATATATATTGTAGTCGGTCTTTGTTTTGGGAAAGAAAATAGTCATTTTTTTAGGTTTTTTGACCTTCTAAAATGGATTTTGGCCCTACCACTGCTTGAATTGGTACTAATTTTTTTTAAAATTCCATAATTCACTTTAGTGACCATGAATTAACTCTATGATGTTTTTCTACTTCTTACAAAAAAGAGATCCTCACTTTGTAGATAGAGGATTGTTCCCTGAATGGGATTCCTGTCCTATGGCCAAAATGAGGTGATTGTAATGTGCCTCCTCCTTAAGGTGTGATAACACTACTAGGTGTTGAATGAGTTACAGTTACGAATAGTACCAAGTGAATTGCATCAAGTGAACTCAAATGATTGCTCATTCTTAGAAACATGGTGCTCCATATAAATATCATCCCCTCACCTTTCCTAGCTCTAAAAGCATCCTTTCATGGAATCAAATTCATGATTCTCATACATTATTTTGCTCATATGTCTCTTGTGGAGACAAACAATGCCTTAATACTTCACAAATAACGGTCCTTGATAACTCGGTGACATGACTAGATCATTTTAGCTTGTTCTAAAGGGGGTTCAATCAACTACAAAATGGCCAAAAATGCCTTTTTAGACCTTCAAAGGAAGTAGTCTCTCATAAAAACTAAATGACTCGATCGATAACCTTAAACACTATTCCCTACACACTGAAACATGTTGAATGATCTTTTTAGGACTTTCCTTTGGGTGAGGGTTTATGATTTAGGGTTTAGGGATTAGGGCTAAGGGTTTAGGACTCAAGGTTTAGATTTTAGGGTTTAGTGTTTAAGGAACATAGTTCAGATTTTAGGGTTTAGGGCTTAGGGCTTAGGGCTTAGGGTTCATGGTTTAGGGTTTAGAGTTTTGGGTTTATGGTTCAAGGTTGAGGGTTGAGGGTTTAGGCCTCAAGGTTCAAGGTTTAGGGTTTAGGTTTCAAGGTTGAGGGTTTAAGGTTTATGGCTTAAGGTTCAGGGTTTAAGGTTTAGGGATCATGGTTAAGGGTTTAGGGTTAAGGGTTGAGAGTTGAGGGTTTAGGGTTTAGGGTTTAGGGTTCAGGGTTTAGTTTTTAGGGTTTAGGGTTCAGGGTTTAGTTTTTAGGGTTTACGGTTGAGGATTTAGAGTTTACGGTTTACGGTTTAGGGTTTAGGAGTTAGGGTTTAAGGTTTAGGGTTGATGATTTAGGGTTTACGGTTCAAGGTATAGGAGTTAGGGTTTAAGGTTTAAAGGTCAAGGTTCAGGGTTTAGGGAAAATGGTTAAGGGTTTAGGGTTTAGGGATTAGGGTTGAGGATTTAGGGTTTAAGGTTGAGAGTTTAGGGTTTAGGTTTTAGGGCTCAGGGTTTAGTTTTTAGGGTTTAGGGTTTAGGGTTTATGTTTAAGGGTTCAAGGTTTAGGGTTTTGGTTTAGGGCTTATGGCTTAAGGCCTAGGGTTTAGGGCTTAGGGTTTAGGGTTTAGGGCTCAAGGTTTAGGGTTTAGGGGTTAGGGTTTAGGTTTTAGCATTTAGGGTTTAGGGTTTAGGATTTAGGGCTTAGAGTTTAGGGTTTAGGGCTTAGGGTTTATGGTATAGGTTGAGGGTTTAGGGCTCAGGGTTTAAGGTTTAGGGTTGAGGATTTAGGGTTTACGGTTTAGGGTTTAGGAGTTAGGGTTTAAGGTTTAAAGGTTAGGGTTCATGGTTTAGGGAAAAGGGTTTTGGTTTTAGGGTTTAAGGCTTGAGGTTTTAGGCTTAAGGTTTTAGGTCATAGAGTTTAGGGTTTAGGGTTTAAGGTTTAGTGTTTAGGGCTTAGGGTTTAAGGTTTAGGGCTTAGGGCTTAGGGTTTAGGGTTTATGATTTAGTGCTTGGGGTTTAGATTTTAGGGTTTAGGGTTTATGATTTAGTTTTTAGGGTTTAGGGTTTAGGGACCTTTAGGATTTAACATTTAGGGTTTACAGTTTAGGGCTCAGGGTTTAGGGTTTAAGGGTTAGGGTGCATGGTTTAAGGTTTATGACTCAGGGTTTGGGGTTCAAAGTTACATGTTTAAGATTTAGGGGTTAGTTACAGGTTTAAGGTTTAGGGGTTAGAGATCATGGCTCTAGATTTAGGGTTTAGGGCTCAGGGTTTAAGGTTAAGGGTTTAGGGCTCAAGTATTAGGGTGTAGGGTTCAAGGCTTAAGGTTTAGGGTTTATGGTTTAGGGATTAGGGTTTAGGGTTCATGCTTCATGGTTTATGGTTTAAGGTTTGGGGTTCAGAGTTGCTAGTTTAAGTTTTAGGGGTTAGAGCCTGGGGCTCTGGATTTAGTATTTAGGGTTTAGGGCTTAGGGCTCAGGGTTTAGGGTCTAGGGTCAAGGGTTTAGGGTTATGGGTTTAGGGTTTAGGTTTTATGGTTTAGTATTTAGTGTTTAGGATTTATTATTTTGGTTTTAGGGTTTAAGGTTTATAGTTTAGGGTTTAGGTATCATGGTTGAGGGTTAAGGGTTTAGGTCACAGAGTTTAGGGTTCAATGAATTTGTAGGCAGAACATTCAAAGAGAGTCATCAAAATTTGATGTTTTTCATCTGTTGATATTTTGAAAAAATCCATGGGTTTATCATATAAGGAATTATCAATGAATGGAAGGTCACTAAATCGTAGGCTAGGTAACTCCCATTTAGAACTAAACAAGAAAGATTTACTAGGTGATTGATAACCCTTAGTGTTCTTAGCCATTCCCCTGTTTCTATGCTTATTTTGAACACTTTAGGAAGTTCTATCAAATTTACTATCCATTCTAGTAGAACACTTGAACTTTATCTTTCTCCGGAGGAGAGGATACTACAGGAAATTCAATTATGATCCTACACCTCTGAATTGATATATTCTCTATGTTTCTTTTGTTTCTTTTAAGATTAATTTTTTTGTTGTGGTGGTTATTTTTTCCAGCTTTCAATGGGTCATCTTGGCTTGCATAATACCATATATGGAAATATGAGAAATGTGAATTTTTTTTCAGAGTGTGAATAAATTTACATTCAAAAGCGTAAGTATATGTGGGGAGAAACAAGTTTGGAAGAGATGTGTAATATATGCATTACAAGGCACAAGGTAGATGTCATATCCATTTAGTTACTTGTCCCACATCTCATAAACAATGTAGTTCTATAAGTAGACTAAATGATGGTTCTAGGCACGAGAATAGGAAATATTGATGAAATCTAGTTTGGGGTTTAGGGTTTAGGGCTCATGGCTTAGGGTTTAAGGTTTAGGGTTTATGGTTTATGGTTTATGGTTTAGGGTTTAGGGTTCAAGGTTTAGGGTTATGGTTTAGGATTTAGGTTTAGATTTTAGTGTTTATGGTTAGGGTTTACAAATCGAGGTTAAGGATTTAGGGTTTAAGGTTTAGGGTTTAGGGTTTCAGGTTTCGAGTTAAGGATTTAGTGTTTAGGGATAAGGGTTTATGGTTTACGGTTTAGGTTTTAGGGTTTATGGTTTATGGTTCAGGGTTTAGGGTTTAGGATTTAATGTTTAGGGATTAAGGTTTAGGGTTTATGGTTTAGGATTTAATGTTTAGGGATTAAGTTTTAGGGTTTATGGTTTAGGGCTCGGGGTTTAGGGCTTAGGTTTTAGGGTTTAGGGTTTTAGGTTTTAGGGCTTAGGGTATATGGTCTAGGGTTTAGGTTTTATATTTTAAGGCTCAGGGGTAAGGGTGTAGGGTTCAAGGCTTAGGGTTTAGGGTTTAGGATTCAGTGTTTAAGGTTTAGGGTTTAGGGGTCAGGGTTTAGGATTTAGTTTTTACGGTTCAAGGTTTAGGGTTTAGCATTTAGGGCTCATGGTTCATGGTTTAGGGTTTAGGGTTTAGGGCTTATGGATTAGGGTTTAGGGCTTAAGGCTCAGGGTTTAGGGCTCATGGGTAAGGGATGAATGTTTAATGTTTAGGGTTTAGGGTTTAGGTTTTAGGGTCTAGGGATCATGGTTAAAGGTTTAGGGTTCAGGGTTCAAGGCTCAAGGTTTACAGTTTAGTGTTTAGGTTTATGGCCTATGGTTTAGGGTTTTAATATTATAAGTTAAACACTAAAATATTTAGGTTGAATGCTGAAATCCTAAAAAATTACCTATGTACTGACCAGATTATACTTTAAAAACTATCTCCTAAACCATGACTCATGGAGCTATTAGACTAATTCCATAAGGTGCAGAGTGACCCTAATTTCTTATATTTACATAAATAAATTTAAATTATAAGAAATAATAAAATATAAATAATAATAAATGAAAAACTTATACTTAAACATAGATTTTATACTACACAGAACGTGTATGTGTTACATAGTGTGTACGCGTTTTTTCTTTTTTCTTTTTCCAAGCCATGCCTCAAGGCTTGGGATCCAGTTTGGATCCCCAATCCTGAGGCATGGACCCGCACAAACACAACAAACAACGAGTTTTTACAAGAAAGTGTAAAAATGACACTCCCTCTATGATAAATCAAAATAAAACAATCGATCCATTTTAAAAAAATTATACCACGATGTAGAGCATAGTCTCTTCTTTCTAAAAATATAATTTTCCAAATTTTCTGACTTATATAAGGTTTCGATATTATTTATTTTCTAACGATGCCTTTTTATAGCTATTTTTTAAAGTGTAAATATGTCTATCTTTCATGGTGTATCTTTTTCTGGGTGATCGAAATTAAAAAAAAAATTATACTAGCCCAAACTAAGCATAATTCTATACATATTCAAACAAAAAAAATCTAATTTTCGATATTTTTTGAGGTAGTTAGGGGGGGCACGGTTGGAGCTCCCTTATTTTTCAAAACATAAAATATTTGTACTAGAAAAATCATAAATAAAAAAATATTTGCTAAAAAAATGGAGTCCAAACTAGATGCTCCTAGCTAGATTTTTACCAAAGGGTTTTCAAAAATACTAAATGGTGCTCAAAAAATGGTGGGGGGCATGAAAGTCACTCTATTATGTTTTTAAACAAAAACAAGAGCATCTGTTGGTATTTTAGTTGTTTTACCCACTTAAACTTATCCATTTTCAATAAAATTTAGTAGCTTAGAAACTAGACTCAAAATTCTACGATTCATATTTCTACAACATCTTCCAATTTTGAGTGTAACTATTTCGAAAAATTCGTACAAGTTGAAGTTTTTTTTTAGAAAAATGTGTCCACTTAAGACCCCCTTTTGGCCCCCCAACTTGGTGCACTCACCCCTAAGTGATATCATTACTTCTTCAAGGATTGATATTGCATTTTGTATTCCTTCTCTTGAATACTTATGTGATCTCCTGATAACCAAAGATGGAGAGATGAGATCATTCTAAAGAGTGGGATAATCATGATCCTATATTTGACTTGTGTGAAATGTTTTCCTATCTAATTTAGCCTAAGTTGACTTAGGAAACTTCTAAATTCAAAAAATTTAATGTTTGAGTTAGCTTAGAATATTTATAGCATTGTTAGGGCTTTCTACACCATCTTAGTTTAGGAATCAATATGAAAATGGAAAAAAAATGATTAGAATTTTGAGGATGCAATTTTTATATATCGCGAGGATTCTTGATGAGCCAAATATAAGACAAAAGTGTGATCTGGCAGCTATGGAGCACTAAACTGAGTGAGATGCATGTAAGAGTAATTTAATTAATTGTATTTATGGGAATACACTAGAGTAAATTCCAAATGATTATTTTCAAGTGCCATTGGTCCAAGTTTAGGGTATTATACGCAGATATGGTATTTTCAAGTTAAATAAGGAACCTTGGAAACTCACGTTCATTAGTGTACTTTATCTAAAATGTTGTGTTTGGAAAGTGTATTATTTGGATTGTAAAAATGACCTTTTGGGTGAATTTTTTTTATAATTTGATTTTCTAACCTTTATTTTTTGGAATAATGAGATTTAATTTTACAAAAAAGAGTTTCCCAACCCTTATCACACTCAACACCTCAATCAATGTAAGAATTAAATACTATATTTTATTCTCTAAATTATTGAAAAATGCTTGTTGGCTTGAGGTGAAACTGAAATATACATGACTTACTTAATTTTACAACTTCAATAAATGTCTCTTGATTCTCCACCCTCTTTTCATAGATGCACTAATGTAGTTATGTATTTATAGAATTCTTGAATTCAAAGTAGGACTCTATTTTTGCACATACCAACAAATAATGTGAGGAAAAATCCAAAAAAATGTCAAAATCATAGGGACTTGAAATAGGGGTTAAAAGAGACCATTAAAAACTAACTAGAACCATAGTAATACAACTTTGGTGAACCAAAAGCATAATGTTATTATTTTTGCAGAAGACCAAAAAGTGGGAAAAAAGGCAATAATAGAGATAAACTAAGGAGAAGAGAAAAACAAGAAGAGAAATGAAATAATATAGGAAAACACTTTGAAATTCAAATAAACATAACAAAAAAACAAGCCAACAAGAGCTTATTCTAGACTGATAGTCAATAACAACACAAATACACTAGCACTATAGAAAATAAATAGTCTCATACCATAATTAGGTGTCTACAATAACATAAAACTTATAAAAATGTGCCATCTTAAATAGGTGGCTCCATACACCATGTTCATAAGAATTTCAACAAAATAAACACGACGGAATTTATCACGTAACACTTCTTATAAGTAGAGTATTAGGATCTAGTCAATTCATATGGTATATTAAGGAAAATTTTAGTGGAAAATATTCATAATTTGGCTATTTATGTAGATTTTGAAAGTCCCATTTGGCTATTTGGACATCATATGCCCACCCAAGATTCACCAAAAAAAAAATTTAAAACAGTACTATTTCCTGCTCGCATAACCAAATGATTTCTAGTATCAATATTTTTTTAATGGATCACCTTTAAATTAATCGGTGAGGATTTCAAAAAATGTTTTTATCGTTATGAATTCTATTGGCCTTTGGATCCTAATCACTGATATTTTAGAGGGAAATTTTGAAATTTGATTAAATTCGCCACTTATATATGTATGTGTGTGTGTGCTCATGCCCGTGTGTGTATGTTTACACACACACACACACGTGTGTGTGTGTGTGTGTGTGTGTGTGAGAGAGAGAGAGAGAGAGAGAGAGTTGATATGAATAATATATTGAAAGCACCAATTCAAGTAACCATCTATTCAATTAAAGAATTATCTAAGCTTAAAATTAGAATAGGGATTCTATGATATGTGATATGATTTAATTAAGGAATTTCCGGTACCATTTAAGCCATAAAAACTTATTGTTTGCATCTTGGTTTGAATTGGTTCAACTAGAAGTCATTTGTAGCCTTAACAATGAATATCTTTGTAATTTTTCCTTGGGAATTATCCCCACAATTCCCGAGGAGTGAAGATCATATGCGTATATATAGAAAAAGTCTCTCTTAGTATAGTGGAGGAAAGGCTTCGTGGTACACCTTTTGGAAAAGCATTGAAAAGTTTCTGAGTAAAGGAAGACTAGGGTAAGAGTCTCTCGATCCAAAATAGCATCATGACACATTACAAGAGATTGAAAAATGAGATATAATTTTGATATGATTTGCGAAGAAGGCTTAAGAGATCATGAGTCTACTTGAAATTACTTGAAATGATTACATCCTTGGAAGGACTGGGGAAAATGGGTCTAGGTTTCATAGCTCAATATTTTTTGTTGTTGTTTAAATAATGCATATAATGCACTTCATACCATAAATAGAATAGAAAAATGAAATATAACCTAAAGAGAACATTTCAAATTCATCAAAATATTTTTTTAAATTAGAAAAGTTAAGTAAGATTCATTTACATAATTTGCAACCATTTTTAATGATTTTTTTTTTTTCTCCACAGTCGTGCAATAGCCATTTTTGTAAGAATCGCCATCTCAATGAATCCTACTTTAGAAATATTTTCCACCCTTTCTATAAGTTTTTTTTCCATGGGTGAACCTTAAAATTTTCAACACATAAATACATGGAGAGAATAATATGAAACCAATATAAAATGAAGATAGGAAAAAACATATTTGATTCAAACCTATTTATCTATTTTGGAGCTCCAAGAGCATTGCTTGATTTTCCAAATTTCACAACGAGTTGCTCGGAAATGGATCTCATTCCTTGGAATCCCAATATGACCACAACACCTTACAAAACCAAAAAACATGGAGGGAGTCAAGGGGTCGTATGTTATACATCCATATGATTAGGCCTCAAGGATTTTGAATAATTTGGAAAACACCACACCAGGTAGAATGTAGTTCAACATGTATGCCATTGTAATGCAAGTTTCACACCTCTTTTCACAATCGATGACCTAATACATGCAACAATAAATGTTATATGTTCTTCTCTAAATGCTCGAAATCTACTTTTTGGCTCATGGATGCAATTGAAATATATGAATTTCAAATTATTTTACTTCAATAAATGTCTCTTTTTTCTCTATTTGGTTATATGCCCTTTTGTCCTAATACATTATTACAATTTTGTATTTATAAACTTCTTGAATTCAAATTATGACTTTGTGAAGTCTTAGTTTGATATATGTACAATCTGTGTGAATCACTCAAAGAAAGTGTGGAGATGTGCTCTTCTATTTTGAGTCTCTGACCCATGCACTCTTGTGATCTAAAGTCGTGCATTGTGCATTCACAATCTTTACATTGACCGCTACCAATCATTGGATTCCATGGTTTGAACCTTAAACACCTTTGGTTTGAAAATTCACGTGTTTTAAGTGGTTTGGGTAAGAGGTAAATAAATATTTTGCTGTACATAAGCTTAAGATATTTTTATTGATATGAACGATGATTTAGAATTATATTTAAAGTAAAACAATATTCATGTAGATGATGGATGTTATGGAAAAGAGTGAGTGAGTTTGTGAACATCGTTGTAGTAAGTGGCAAGCATAAAACAACCAAATCCAATATTTGAAACATATGGAAAGTCAACACCAATGAGAATACATAAGACATCAGATTTGGCAATATGGAGGGAAATGCCAATTTTTCAAAGGAAAATATCAATCAATATCGAAATGAAAACACGGGGTTATACATTATTCATTTTCAAGGTAAGCAATTTAATATGTTCTTTTTGAGATGTTGATTCATTTTAAATCGATTTTATACAAATTATATTTTTTTATTGAAGATGAATATAGTTGTCTTATGAAAGTGTTTAATTTTAAAAAATGTAATTCTTTCAATGCATATTACTTTTATAATGACTTTACTATTAAATTTTCAATTTTAATCTTAAATTACTTAATGCATTCAATCAAAAACATTTTATTGGATGACTGTGGGTTCTATTATAAAAACATTAAAAGAAAATATTATGATAAGTTTATAGTGTTTCTTAGATATATTAACACGTACTTAAAATATAATCATATTTTATTTGTATCTTAAATCATTTTATTATATGGAAATGTTGATTTTTATAACTATATAAAATTATAAAAAGTCAAAAGTAAATAAAAGTCATGTGCAAGGTGACATAAGTTTAAAAACCGTCGCAAAAAAAATCTTGAAGGGTACATGTGACTGTCAAATTTAACCCCTGACTACAATGGGTCACCACATTTCTAGAATTATCTTTGTTTTTATAAATGGGCAAGCCCTAATGACCATACCCTAATCTCAGACATGAGAAAACTAAATATAATAGATGTTTAATATTGTCAAGATTCTATGTCGTGTCTTCAAAATGGAGACAAAAGGAGATTGAAAACTTAGGAGTGGGAAAGATTCAATTGTGCCATCAACTATTTCTAGGTGGTTACAACGACTCGGCTGATTAAATAAGGAATAGAACCGCAACTTCGATGATCTAATTGATTAAATAAGGAAGAGAACTGCAACTTCGACGACTTCTATGATGCCCATTTTCCTCCGATGTCACGGTGGCTACAACATTTATGGTTTTGGTAGATGAAGCATATGTGTTGGTTGAAGAGTTAAAGGGCGGCGAAATGGGTGAGCTAGAGAGTGGCACGGAGGAGAGGGAATCAATGACGTGGGTTGCGACGATCGGGGGTTGTGACAGTAGTTGCGGAAATGGTGGCAACATGAGGGGTAGTGGTGGGGGGTATTACGGCGGGAGAGGTTGTGGAAAGAAGGATTGTAGGTAACTGACTGACAACGAGATGGGTGGCGACCGAGGTGTTAAAGGGCGGGGTTATGACGACGGGAGGAGGAGAGGCAATGGGTGCTTTGGCAAAAGGAGAGGATAATATGGGTGCTGTTGTAGGCAGTGTGCTTTTTGTGGGAGGAGTAACGGTGGTGATGGGAAGAGATGTCGTGGTGGTGGGAGGAGCGACAGTTGTAACACGAGTAGTTACCTTGGTTATTGGTAATGTGTTGTTTAGATCTGTGTTTGCATTCTATGGTGGGCTTGCAGGCCTAACTCGAATGGAAAGGGTGTAGCCCCATTGGACATTGCTCATTGTATATGTAAAGCATCAATACAGTTTGGTTGTTGTTTTTTCTCTTTTGAACCAAATGTTATTTTGGTTGTTCCTTGTTTTGCTAAAAAAATGGTCTCCCTTGTACTCTAGACTGCGGGGGAGCGCATGGGGTTATATGATTTGGTAACCGGACTAACATTTGGAGTCAAGTATGTTTTCCTTTACTGGTTAAATCTACATACAAGGATATGGATAATTGAGGAGAACCTCTATTTTTTGGTTTGGTTAGTACCAGGAAGGATATGTATGTAGATTCGTATAAACTTGTTTCTATTCAAAAATTATATCTATTTCCTTTGTGTTTTTTTGGGTTGAAGCTTTGTTATTTTCAGTGAATTAAAGGCTTGTATTTAGTGAACGTTTAAATAGCTCAACATGATGGTGATGTTTTCTAAAAATTAAAATATGATTGTCGAAGAGATTGCACCTTGTTGAGGCATTTTATTTTGAGAATCCTTAAAGCTTCATCTAGACTTAATTTACCCCTCTAATAATTGTAATTGATGATCTCATATCATGCTCATATCACATTCACATTAAGGTGGTTTTCTATCATATACATGCTACATGTTCTCTTGTTCTTGACATATTCAATTGGTTATGTATGTGAAGATATTATGAATGTCTATGGCATATAAAATCATTATAGTTGGATAGAAAATGCTTTCTATTTTTTTAATATGCGTACAATGAATATGGATTTTAGCTTTTATTTTTTATTCAATTGGTTAAGTTTTCAATTATAAATATTTAAAGTTTAGATGTAATCTAATTAATCACTATTTAAAACAAGTATTATGTATATTTATTTTTAGAAATGCGATTGGTTAATATTTTTGTCATTGTATTTTATTGCACAAGCTTATGTGCCCCCTTCATGCTCTCATAGTGATGCCACTCAAAGCCTAATTAACAATATTCTTTTTTTAAAAAATGTTATTTTTAAAGTTTTGGTGTTAGGGAAACTTATAAATGTATATTTCTTTACTATTTGTCTAATACAATATTTAAAACATTTGGTCATGTTTTTTTTGGTGTTAGGGAAAAAATATTAGACAAGATATGTCTTAAAAATTAAACAAGACATGTCTTGCGACTGCTAGTCTTTATCAATCTCCTCCGCCTATTTTTTCATGGTTCAATGTATTGATATTAACTTCGTATTTTTATTATTGTTATTTTTAGTAGGAAAGATACCAATCACATTGTTCAAAACTGTTATTTTGATAAATGTTATAACTAATTTGAAATTATTGTGAAAATAGGAAATATTTATTAATAATTACTTTAAATTTATTTTCTAAGTTAAGTATGGGGTGTTTGTTTATATACATATATACATATTATTACACTAAAAACATTCTCCAAAGGGGAGTGACACTTCTTGGCTCTGACATGCACCAATGTGATTTGCGGATGCTGCTGCGACGTACATCAACGTCTTCTAAAAAAATTACCCACTGTTTATGTCGTGTAAACTATAATCCACCTTAACAACGCAACCCTCAATTTCCCCCACGACTGCAACATACAAATATGTTGTATATTTCATTTTCTCTGTTCAAATTTGTCGAGTTTATCACTTGGGTTTAAAATAAATGGAAATGTTGTGTATATCATGCAGGTTTTGTTTTATCCTGACATGTGTTTTGGTGTCATGTTGTTCTTGCATAGGTTAAATAATGAACGCATTGAAATCTGTTTGCAGAAGAGGCAAAACAACATAATGTCGGTTGTTAGGACCGTGGTGGTTCTTTGTGGGCGGCGACTCCTAGAAAAAGTTTTGTTGCAACAATGATGTCGATGAAGATACCGCCCTCAGACGATATTGTTCCATTGTCACCTACTTCGAATGTCGTCTAACGTTGTGCATGCGCACATAGCTGCACATTCAATGACATCCTTGCTTTGCTTAACCGTGGTGCCATCAAGGTCCTTGACCCCTTGCATGAGCATTGGAATCAAATTGTGTCCACATTCTTTGATCATCGTTCCACTTTCAACTGATCCAATGTTCTCCTCTTTATTTTTCTACAATAAATTACTTCATCATTGTTATTTCTTTATTCTTCCAAGTCAATTTTTTTGATTTATGTTTGGTGAACACTTCTCTCACCTCTTTCCATTGCTTTTACAATTGTTTAAATCCCTCTAACATCAATATGCATTTCCATGCCTTATTATCACCACTCATTTAGGTTTACAAATTTTGTTTTCAATTTCCTTTTACACATAATTTCCTTTCCATCTTTCAACAATCTATATATTTCTTCCTATGTTTTCCCCAATCACATTTTCCAATTCCGCACAAAATGTAAATGCATCATTCTAGTTTTCAATCATTTCCAAGACTATTCCATTATCTCATTTTCTTTTCTCACTCATTTGTCCCCCCTCCCACATTCTCATTAGTCATTTTCTAAGTTATTACTTTCAGAATTTGTCCTTTGTGTATCCTCCATATGATCCCTTTCAGCGTTCACATTACACTCCTTGCTCGCAATTGCTAGTTACTCTATGTCAATCTCACCTTCAAAGAAACTCAAACAATTGTAAAATAATCCTCATTCAAAAGATCCTATGAGATCAGTGATTTAAAAAAAAAAGATGGGGTATAGAATTTGGAGGAATGGATATTCCTTAATATCGTAGCGCTAACCAGAAAGAGAGATGGGTGGCTGGTTAGTTCATACAACCTCGGTCACTCGCAAACTTGAATCTGTCTTACCAGTTGCGATCATAGAGCAGTTAAAAAATCTGAAACATTGCATTAGAGAAGGAATCTCACCCGGTTTCATGTTTCCTTATACAACATGATTTTCTGAATTATAAATTCCTTGCCAGGCACCTGGTTTGGTGCGGATTTACAGCAGCTGATAGATGGAAAGTGAGCCAGAATGCGAAATGGGTTGTTTAATTGTGTTAGAATGATTACTGACACACATTCGCCACGCTTCAATTGTACAATCTCACCCATTTCCCATGTCAGAGAACTCAATAGAGAAGGTCGGTTGAAGGAGGCTGTAAACATCCTGCTCACTACCCACAATCCTCCTGTAGACTTTCAAACATATCTTCAGCTCCTGCAGACCTGCATTGCCAAGAAATACCTTTCTGAGGGTAAGCTGATCCATGCTTACATCAATGACAGGGGATTTACATTTGGTACAAATACAATTTTTCAGAATCAACTCATCCACATGTCTGACAAGTGTGGAAGTTTGGTAAATGCTCGCAAAGTGTTCGACGATATGTCAGAACCAGACACCTTCTCATGGAATACCATAATTGCAGCTTACCGAAGACATGGATTTCCGCAAGAGGCATTGACAGTGTTTTACTATATGCATAAAACAGGAGTCCAGCCCGATCAGTTCACCTTTTGCCCAGCATCTTACCAGTGTGTGCAAAAATGAGAGCTTTGGAAGTGGGTACGGAGATCCATCGAAGAGTAATAGAAAGCGGTTTTTTGTCAGATGTTATAGTTTCCAATACCCTGATAGACATGTATGTGAAATGTGGAAGTATACAGAAGGTACGCGAATTGTTTGACGAAATGCCTAAAAGAGATGTATTCTCATGGACCGCAATGGTACAGGCATATGCACAAAATGGTGTTCTTGAGGAGGCTTTAAGACTTTTCAAAGAAATGCCTCAGCGAAACGTGGTCTCGTGGAATTCTATGATTGTAGGATATGCACAAAATGGCATTCTTGACAAGGCTTTACAGCTTTTTACAGAAATCTGAAACATTGCATTAGAGAAGGAATCTCACCCGGTGATACAACTTCGTTACGAACTTCCATGTTTCCTTATACAACATGATTTTCTGAATTATAAATTCCTTGCCAGGCACCCTGGTTTGTGCGGATTTACAGCAGCTGATAAATGGAAAGTGAGCCAGAATGCGAAATGGGTTGTTTAATTGTGTTAGAATGATTACTGACACACATTCGCCACGCTTCAATTGTACAATCTCACCCATTTCCCATGTCAGAGAACTCAATAGAGAAGGTCGGTTGAAGGAGGCTGTAAACATCCTGCTCACTACCCACAACCCTCCTGTAGACTTTCAAACATATCTTCAGCTCCTGCAGACCTGCATTGCCAAGAAATACCTTTCTGAGGGTAAGCTGATCCATGCTTACATCAATGACAGGGGATTTACATTTGGTACAAATACAATTTTTCAGAATCAACTCATCCACATGTATGACAAGTGTGGAAGTTTGGTAAATGCTCGCAAAGTGTTCGACGATATGTCAGAACCAGACACTTCTCATGGAATACCATAATTGCAGCTTACCGAAGACATGGATTTCCGCAAGAGGTATTGACAGTGTTTTACTATATGCATAAAACAGGAGTCCAGCCCGATCAGTTCACCTTTGCCAGCATCTTACCAGTGTGTGCAAAAATGAGAGCTTTGGAAGTGGGTACGGAGATCCATCGAAGAGTAATAGAAAGCGGTTTTTTGTCAGATGTTATAGTTTCCAATACCCTGATGGACATGTATGTGAAATGTGGAAGCATACAGAAGGCACGCGAATTGTTTGACGAAATGCCTAAAAGAGATGTATTCTCATGGACCTCAATGGTACAGGCATATGCACAAAATGGTGTTCTTGAGGAGGCTTTAAGACTTTTCAAAGAAATGCCTCAGCGAAACGTGGTCTCGTGGAATTCTATGATTGTAGGATATGCACAAAATGGCATTCTTGACAAGGCTTTACAGCTTTTTACAGAAATGCCTGAGCGAGATGTGGTATCATGGAATGCAATCATTGCTGGATATGCACAAAATGGGTTTGTATGAAGAAGGCCTTCGAGATTTTAAAGCAAATGCAATTGGCCGATGTAGAAGCCAAACTCGGCAACCTTTGCCAGCATCCTTCCAGCGTTGTGCTCAAGACGGGAGCTTTTGAAGCAGGGTATGGAAATCCATCAACAGAATCATCCAACGTGCAATTTTTTATTAGATATTGTAGTTGTTTACAGCACTGATAGACATGTATGCTAAATGTGGAAGCCTACAAAAAAGGCACATGCCAATTGTTCCACAAAATGCCTCGACGAGATGCAGGCATCATGGACTGCAATCATAGCAGGATATGCACAGAATGGTGTTCCTGACGAAAAAGCCATTGGAGATCTTTTAAGCAAATGCAATTGGCAGGTGTAGAGCCAAACTCAGCAACCTTTGCCAGCATCCTCATCCAGTTTGTGCTAATCAATGCTGGATTTTGGAGCAGGGTATGGAAATTGATGAAGAAAGCTAATTGAAAGTGGATTATTTAATCAGATGTTGTAGTTGTGACGGCTTTGATAGACATGTCCATGCGAAATGTGGGAACATAGAAAAGGCACCTTTGCCAGCATCCTCCCAGCATGTGCCAAAACAGGAGCTTTGAAACAGGTGCATGGAGATCCATACAAAATGAATAATGCTGAAAGTTTTGGAGGTTTTTTTCATGCAATTGTCAGGTTGTGCCAGACTTGCTCTAACCTTTGCCAGCGTCCTCCCAGCTTGCACCAAACTGTGGAAGTATTGGAACAGGGTATGGAGTCCATGAAAAAATGTCGAAACGTGGATCCTCAGATGTCATGTGACTGCCCTGATAGCAGGATGTATGCAAAATAGTGGAAGCACATTCATGAGGCACAAAATTTGTTTGACAAAATGCCTCAACAAAATGTGGTCTCATGGAATGCAATAATTGCTAGGATATGCACAAAATGGGCTTGTTGACAAAGCCTTGGAGATTTTTAAGCAAATGCAATTGGCAGGTGTAAGGCCAGACTCATCAACCTTTGCCAGCATCCTCCCAGTTGTTCCAAATTGGAGCTTGTGGAACATGGTATGGAGAATCCATCAAAAAATAATCGAAAGCAGGATTTTTGTCAGATGTTGTACGTTGTGACTGCCCTGGTAGACATGTATGCAAAATGTGGAAGCATACAGAAGGCACGTAAATTGTTTGAACAAAATACATTATCAAATGTAGTCGCATGGAATGCAATGATTGCAGGATATGCAATGCATGGCTATAGCAACTATGCTCTCAAACTTTTTGAACTAATGAAGCAACTCTGGAACCAACCCCAACCATGTAAGCTTCATTTGTGTTTTATTTGGCATGCAGCCATGCAGGTCTAGTGGACGACGGCTGTAAATACTTCAATCACATGGCTGACTTCTTATTGCATTATGCCTACAATTGATCATTATATATGCATGGTTGACCTTCTTGGCCGTGCTGGCTATCTTGAGGAAGCCCTAAACTTTATCATCAAAATGCCAATAAAACCTCAATGTGGTTGTGTGGATGTGTTTGCTTGGCGCTTGTAGATCACATAAGAATATAGAGCCTAGGAGAATTTGTGGCAACACTCCTTTTTGAGTTGGATCCTAAAAATGCTGCACCTTATGTTCTTCTGTCAAACATTTATGCAGAAGTGGGCAGGTGGGGCTGATATTCAAAAGTAAGGAAATTGATGAAAGATAGAGGAATTAAAAAGACTCCTGGATGTAGTTGGATTGAAGTCCATAAAACGGTGCATGCTTTTTGTGTAGGAGACAGATCACACCCACAAACACATAACAGATTCATGCAAAGTTGGAGAAAATTGTATTTGGAGATGAAGGCAGTAGGGTATATTCCAGATACAAGACTTGTATTGAATGATGTGGAGAGGAAGAAAGAATTACTCATCTGCCACCATAGTGAAGATGTTGGCAATTGCATTTGGATTGTTAAACACTTCCTCTGGAACAACTATTAGAATTGTCAAGAACCTTCGAGTATGTGTTGACTGCCACACTGCAACCAAGTTTATCTCCAAGATTGTTTTAAGAGAAATTGTTGTGAGAGATGTGAACCGGTTCCATACCTTCAAAAATGGACAATGTTCTTGTGGAGATTATTGGTGAACCGTGATATTAAGTAAAGCAAGATATAAACACAAGTTTGTACTTTAACAAGGTTCATTGTGCCAGATTTATGATGGCAAGAAGGATTTAGGTTTTAATTTAGTTCTGAAAAAATGTTGTGGTGTTGTTTAATATAGTACTGTGTACATCCCCACCTAGATATGATTATAGCGTATTTATTAAAAGCCCTGTTTTATAATACCATAGAGGGAGTCATACTCATGACATTTTACTGTTATTCAGGAAGCCTGTAGAACTGTGGATTTAAAAGCTGGAAGAGGAAGAGGAATGGAAGTGAAAGAGAAGAAAAATGGATGGAGGGGAGCATCTCTTCATCTTCTTTGCTCTCAACTTTTCCAACTGAATGGAAAAAAGAAAGTATCTGCGTTCAATATAAGTTTAGATAGAGGCTGAATAGGTACAATAAACTATGTCACTAGGATCAACTGTATAGAAAAAATGTGATGCAGAGCACTCCTTGTGGAACCCAAGACAAAACAAAACACGGGGAATTTCGGGAGAGTTTAACGAAGATTAAATCTTAGTTAACTAAAGAGTATATATTTAAGTTAGTGGTTTTGTGAGTAGGTGAGTGATAGTTGAACACTTGAATACTGATGTGCATGATACTTGGGCATTTTTCTATTATGAGGAAGTTTTGTGCTTGGAAGAGGGAGAGAAACCTGATAGAGAGGGAGAGAAGGAGAGTACGTTGCAAAAGGTTGATTGAGCTTTAATTAATGGCTGAGAATAATCAGCAGGCTGTAATTGTTTTGTGTAGCTGACCAGGATCAGCTGAATGTAATGAAGTATGTGAGGCATTAATGAGAACTGTTCCTCCATTTGTAGAGGACTGTTTATTGACATATGCTATTGTATATTTTGGTGAATGTTTTGCTGTGCTCGTTTCCTTATTCTGGTGACCATGGGTACTGCTGTTTGCGGTTTGTTCTATTTTTGGGCAGCGGTGGGCTGCTGCTGTAACTGACTGCATCATCAAGGTATCAGAGCATCCAAAGATGCTGGGAGTAGATAACTTTTGGGGGCTGCGTTAGCTGTTATTGAGAGATAGAAAACAACTTTTGGGGATATGTGTGAGAAATTGCAATAGGATGCCTGTGTAGGTTTGCAAGAGTCTTTTAGCATTAGGTGTATATGACAAGTTGCAGGCTAGCTGTTTAGAAGAGAGTTTGTGAGAAGATAGAGAACACACGAGGGTAGAAAAAGCATCAAGGGTTCAGATCTGTTGTGTGTGTGTGTGTGTGTGTGTGTGTGTGAGAGAGAGAGAGAGAGAGAGAGAGAGAGAGAGCTGGTAGTTAGTCAAGGAATTGAGAGAGGCTTCTGTGGAAGACTTGGTCTCCACTAGGAAAAGTGGGTAGAGAGCAAGAAAAATAAAAAGAAGTCAAGAGTCTGGACCTGTGAGTGAAGTACTTTCCAACAAGAGAAGTGTCGGGTAGAAGGTGTTGTGTGCATCTTCCAACAAGGACAAGATTTGTTGGGGTACAAGGTGTGGAGAGAGGTTGTTCTCCATTGTAGAGAACACAAATTATAGAGAAGGCTCAGCAGAGAGTCAAGAAAGAGAAATGTGACCTGAAGTCACAGTCAGCAATAGCAGAAGCTTTGTTAGCAAGCATGGTATCTAGGTTTAACACATTGCAGAAGAGACCAGCAAGCTGCAGAGAGATGAAGAACATTGGGACCAAGACTCCCATTAAGAAAAGAGAGGAGACAAGCTAAAGAAAAAAAAGTGTTGAGAGAAAAGCATGAAGCAAAGATACCTTTGTTCTCAGGTAGAGAATCCTCAGCAGTTGAGGAGTTGGGTGCTGAAGATGGAGCAATGCTTCATGGAAAGGAGAATAAAAGACCCCGAGAGGACTAAGTTGATGACAAGAGAACTGATTAAACCTTCACAATGCAATGACAATGTTAGATATGAGTGCAATTTTATCAAATATGCCAATTAGCTTCTAGAACTCAAGAACTATACATGCCACCGAATACCCAATATTTTACCTCCAACCTGTTTCAAGGCTTATAATCCTCTTGAACCTGCTTAATATCACCAAACATACGTGATCAAAACATGCCCAAAGTATCACAATGTCATTTCACCTTCATAACCTTAGTTGCTCTTCCCAAATGCTCTAGTAGCCCTAAAATGATGCAAAGCTTGTAGCTCAGAGAGATTCACTAGGTCTCAGACCAAACCAAACATATTTTTAGATACCGTTTAGGCTCACTCAGCGTATATCCAAAATGCATGTCCTGATGTGTAGTACAACTCCTTTAAACCACACTTTTTGTTCCCAATTAGGCCTCTTATATAATTAGCCCTGTCTGAGTGCAAATCTTGATGTTTTAAAACAATCTATTCCCTTTCCTGAAAAATTGAAACTACATTTGAGTACCCTTTATTGTCAATTTCACAAACTAACTCCAAGCCTAAACCCTTTAACGTACTAATCACCTTGGCAACTTAGGTCTCTTGGTTGTTTAAGACTGAGTTTCTCAAGATTATTCGTCTTGGTCTGAACTAATGGGTTCCACAAGCATTAGAAACCATCTCTAAATACCTCATTCCAGTCCTTAATCAACTCTTAACTCTTCCATTTTGTTCTAACACCATTTTGGCTTTCAAAGACAACTTGTTCTCTTTCTTGGACTAAAACCCAAAACTGGGCATTACTGCACTCCCTTAGATTTTGTACTAACCCTTCTTAATTTATACTTTTTCTCTTCCTTTTCACCTTCTTCAAGGACCTATGCAACAAGTATTTAAGAGGTCTTGTCCCTTGTTTTACCTTTCCTAAGAGTTTTCTCACACTTTCTTGACTGTGTAGACTGTCCTTAAGTCTGTAACAGGGTATAACTTGATGTTTTGGACACTTGAACCATCCTTACCTCCTTTCAATCCTTCTAACACCTCAAACATATTGCATTCTTCCCATACAAGTTTCAACAGTGAAATAAGAGTCAAGGTTTTGTTATTCTTCTTTTCCTTGTTCTACCTCTCAACTGGGCTTGCATGCACTCTGCCAAGACTGAGTTTTCCACATTTGGTCAATCTAAACTTTTCTAATCAACTTGAAATTTTGAACACATCTCTTTCCCACCAATTATCTTCCTTTCTACCAAATTCCACGCCTTCATTCAGAGTACAACACAAGTTATGTTGGTTTTACAGTTTTACTCATCAAACCCTTCAAACCAGGGTGTATAAAACAGTTTTGACTGAGTTTTGCATTTTTGAGATAGTATTTTTGCTTAATTTAATTTTATACTTAAACAATTTATTCTCATCTAATTCCTTCTTCCCACCAGTTTTTATAGTTTTTCAAGGGGTACAAGTGTGTTTTTATAACAGTTTCCCTTCTCAAGCCCTAGACAAGGTTGCTCAGGGCAGTGCACAGGTGTTCTTGAGATTAATTTACTTTCTTGACCTCTCAAGATAAATTAAAGGTTTTCTAAAGCTCCTAAATACCTGTAACAACTTCCTCCAAAACCTTCCAAAACTCTAATACCTTCTTATGTTCTTAATCATTCTCAATAGCAATGTCAATGTCAAGAAAATTGGTCTTACCAAGCCTGTGCACAGAGTTCTGAGGTTTGGACTCTTATTCAACGAAAATCCCTTGTATAGACTCAATCTACTCCTTCGTATTAAATAACAACTTTACAACAATACAATGGAAATCTCTTTCAATTCGAACCCTCTGATTCTTGTAATCATTTCCCATCATTCAAAACACAAGTAGGTCAAGGTTCTTACTTTATATCTTGCCTTTGTTAAAGCTTATAAGAAAACATGATTTCTTTGATAGTTTCCTCCCTTACAGAATCTCATTCTCTGCCACTCATCTTTCATTTTTCAAATCACACTTCATTCCATATAAACTTAACATTTATCAAACATTCAAGATTAAGTACACATTTCTTCATGTGAGAACAATCAAATACAAACAGTTCACAACTTACTTTCATGGAAATCTATACATTTGATCTTCCTTACAATAGGACAGACCTCCCAAAGCCTCTTCATGCTCCTTCCTACGTATTCTTCCCTCTAAAACATAACCAACTTCTTTTTTTGAATTTCTTCATATAAGATCTTGACTCAAGTAGTTACACATGGTTCACTAACTCAAACTAGAGTCAAATAATGAGTTTAACACATGAAGCCTTATGAGAGGGATAGAGACATGTTGTTTACAAGCGAAGAGGTCATTAATGACCTTTACATCACCTTATTCCACCAAAACTAATTCTAAAACTCCTAAACACCACTAAACAAATTCAATTACGTTTCCATGGAGGTACAATTGGACTCAAGACACTCTAAAACACCTAAAAGGACCCTCTAACACCTAAAGCAAGCCAAAAATAATGGAAAACCAAAATTTGCTTATGTACTTGATGGCTCCTGCATCATAAATATGCTTGTACATGGTTAGGTAGTGTGCAGTTGAAGCTTGGAGGGAAATCCAACAAAGAGGAAAAAAAAGGTAAGGAGAGAGTAAGAATTTTGGACCATATGGTTACCAAGATAATGGAAAGAGTAGTGCAAGTAAGAGGCCATGCCAGATGGCTGAAGAAGAAGATTCAGTATCTGAGGCTCGAGAAGAAGATTCTTTTGAAAGGCTATGGAGAGAAGAAGTTGCTAGAAGAGCAACCCATGACTGTTTTGAGGAGCAACAGAGAGTAGAATGGAGGTTGTGTCCGGCCCATAGAGGGAGGAATCCTCATTGAAGGGGACGAAGACGATGAAGATCTTATAATTGAAGAAGATATAAAAGAGATGATTGAGATTGAAGAGGGAGAAGATATAGAGTATTGTAATCTTGATATGACTTCCACTAGGGAAGCATGGAGTGAAAAAGAAGGAAAACTTTCCTTAGAGAAAGATGTAGAAGTTGGTGAGGAGGAGTTGCTTTATGGGAAACCAAATAATCTTGTGGGAAGCAGGAGTGTGAATCAAAGAAGCCTTGATAGGCTAAAGCTTGATATGAATTAGGCCAAGTGTGGGGAGGATGAATCCTCATCAAAGAGGATGAGACCAAGAAGAGTGTGGAAGAAAAGCATGTGGTTTAAAACATTGTTAGAGGAGTTTTCTGCAGAAGAAAATAAGTGGTGGAGGATGGAGATGTTGCAATTGATGTACGTTCTTCAAAGGACATAGGAGTGAAAGAGGAGAGAGTGTATATAAATACACATGATGAAGAGGCATCTAGGGGAGCAGAAAAAGAGAAGATGATAGAGGAAGTGCAAGTGGAGACCCATTTACAGTAGCATGAAGTGGAAGATCATACTTTCACGAGAGAACATGGAGAGGAATGGCTTCAAGGGCATCATCTTAATCAGGCAACTGTGGACAAGGAAAGGTATGTGATAGATCTTCCTTGAGATAAATTGGTTAATGATAAGATAATAATGATAAGCAATATCTAGAAGGCCAATTTTCTAAGTTGTTTACGAGAGTTGAGCTAAAGAGTATTTGGAGAACAATAGAGGAAGAGTGTATTTTATTTTCCCTAAAGCCAAAGGCTGAAGCAGAGAGAATGGAATTCATTTCACAAAGGGCATTTAATTATGCTCAAGGTGTGGTAAATGTGAGGGCAGATCACATTGAAGTTGAGAAGAAACCCTACTGAGGGTAAGGTTGAAGAAGAGAGAGATGATCTTACCCATGTTGGAGCTTGAAAAGATGGTGGAGGAGCTAGAAAAGGTGCAAATCAAGATAGCCACCATGGAAGAAGAATGATTGGAAAAAAATATAGGATCATAAAAAGTAGGGGAATGTGTTAATGAAGATGATTTCTTCATACGATCATAAGAAGTGGAGGAATGTGTGAATGAAGATGATTTCTTCATACGATCATAAGAATTGGAGGAACGTGTGAATATGAAGAGTATGAAGGGGTACCGTATTACTATGAAATGGGAGAAAACGTAGATGATTATAATGGAGAAGGGGAAGGTTGTGAGTAGCCCCTTGAGGAAGAAGGTGAAGAGAAGGTTAAGTGAAGGAGCTGGAGCAAAGCCCCGACTGAGGCAAGCCTAACAAAGGAAGAAGATTGCAGTCATTCTATCGAGGTTGTACAAAAAGCTACAAATATGGGAGAATCCAACATAGTTTTAGTGGAAACAATAACATAAAAATGGGTGGTCTTTGCCTTTGGAAGCCCCATATATGACGAGGAAAATAATGTAAGCATGTTGACTCTTGAGAATGCAGCTGAAGAAGAGATTAGATATCAAGGTCCCATATTTGATGAAAGAGAAGAAAGGCATCTCTATGTTGAAGACGAGATGAGTTTTATAGATTGGATGTTTTATTCCTATAAAATGTTGTTTGAGCTTCTTCTGGGTTCAGAGGAGAGTACAACAAAGGAAGAGTTTCCTTATGAGCGGCTACATCTTGATAGATATCAAGAAAAGGATGAAGGAGAGGAGATCCTCATGCAAGAAGATAACTTCGAAGTAAATGATGGCAGCAGCAGTGAAGAAGTAAAGGTTTTCTTTATAAAAGGAATACATATGAAGATGAAGGTAAAGAAAGAAGTGTACATTTATGCACTTGAAGGATCTTATGAAGAAAATTAACAGTAGCAGCTGATGTTAACATCAGCCTGTGTATATGAAGAAGGTGAGAATGAAGAGAAGAAGAGTGCGTGATTGTTTACACAATGCATGCAAGTAAATCCGAAGAAGATAGAGGAAGGGATCAGCAATCAGCCAAGTGAAAAAAAAAGGAAGGAAGAAGAGTCAAAGAATGAAGAAGAGTACATGATGAAAGAAGAAGAAATCTTCATAAAAAAATATGAGATTGAGAAGAATGAGTGGGAAGAGTTGGAAGAGCAAGCCTATAGGGCATGGGAGTGATACGTTGGGGAATTTTTTATTCACAAAACATTTTATTTGGTTTTATTGATTGAATGTAGGTATAGCAGTAACATAGGGTGAGAAGACATTAAAGAGAGCCTTCCAAAGAGAAGTGTATGAGATATTTAATCTCATAAAACATGAAAGAGAAGAGGGATTAGAAGAGCTTTTTGAAGCTCCTATAAATGGTGAAGCTACAAGGAAGCTTGAAGCTGCAATGAGAGAAGAAAAAGTGGGAGAGATGAGGATTAGCTTAGGAGCAGCCATGAAAAGGATGGGTACTCATCTTGATACCCAAAACATAGAGGAGAAGAGGACAACTGAAATGAGAGAAGCAATTGTATTTAGGCCTAAATGGCTGGTTTAGAAGACCAACAGTAGATTGGACAAGTGGTAAGAAAAAACAAGATGCCTTTTGGTGGAGGAGGACGGATATAGGTGGGTTAACACCCACACAAGCATGGAGGAACAATGAAAAGGAAATTTGGAGGTGGATGGTCTGTGAACCAGCAAGATGGTGGAAGTAGGAATGGAAAAGAAAAAAATAAAAAATAGAAATTGTATTCTCGGGTTTTCTTGACATTTTAGTTCTCATGGAGATGGATTTCGAGAAAAACCAGCCCTGAACAGGAAGGTTCATAATTTTTCTTGACTGGGGAAGAATGATGTAGAGCGCTCCTCTTGGGACTTGAGACAAATCAAAACACAGGAATTTTGGGAGAATTTAATATGCACATTAAATCTTAATCGATTTAATAGTATTTATTTATGTTAGTGGTTTGTGAGTAATTTAGCGGTGGTTAAGCACTTGAATTCATGTGTACACGGTACTTCGACATTTTTCTATTAATAGGGAGTTGTGTGTTTTGAAGAGGGAGAGAAACCTGATAGAGAGAAAGAGAAGGATAGTAGATTGCAAGAGCTTGATAGATTCTAAGAGCAAGTCATGGTTGTTTACTCCCCAAAAAAACAACCATGGCTTGCATTTGTGCAGGGAAAAAAAAACTGTTGTTAGAATTGGACATGAAGCGATGAAAGACCGCCATTGCTTGTAAATGAGAGCTAGGTGAATCTGAAATTGAAAGGAAAGCTAAAACTATCTCTATGACATGCAAGACGATTCTCTTGTTTGCCATAGTCATTGCGATTATGAATTTTCCATTCCATTCAAATGTGTCTTTTAACATAGAGAGATAAGGCTTGTACATGACAGCCTTAACAATTTCCAAGGGACGTGCAACTCAAACCAAAACACCTAAAGCTCAAGGAATGAATAAGAGACATTTACCAGTATTTTATTTTTAAATAAGCACAAGGTGAGATGGAATTGGGTTTCGCGACTTGATAATTTTTGAACATAATAATGGGTGACGACCTTTCATTAATTATGTTAGCGGCAAATTTTTATTTTTGCCATGCTTTTCTAACCTCAAGCTTGTAGCATCTCGCCATTATTAGATCTTTTGATATGAAAAGTGATGTTTTATCCGTTAAAGAATATCGTTTAACTAACTAGCAATTGTAAATGAAATGTGTGTTGGAAATGTCAAAGGGAATGCATCAAAAAAATGAAATTCGAGGAGTGGAAAGAGCAACAGGAAGAAGGGTGAAGTAGAAGGGGTTCATGGAAGGTATAGTCAAAGGACATGGAAAATGATACGGGTAACCTATACGAAACTTTTAATTTCTTATGGGTGCATTGTCGTCTACATTTCACTTGTATTTTTCATATGGGTGCAATTTGTAGTTAAAGGGGGTAAAAATAAAAATTGGAGAAAACCAATAGGTTTTAGGTTTGATCCAGCACGATAATCACCATAAAATGATCTTTCAGGCTTAAAGTGGCCAAAAAAAGGGGTGAACTATTTGTTCTCCACTTTATCAACTCAAAATTTGTAAAGAGGACAAAATTAGAAAAGGAGAAAATTGAAAAGGTTTTGGGTTCAAAACCCAACTAGAATGCTTGATTCTTGTAGCACTTTGTAGCCTCCCTTTCCTGTTGTAAGAATAAAAAATTTCAAGGAAATAGACGATGCAAAAATAATCATTGATAATTGAGCCCCTCAAGTGGCTGGGCATATTAGTGGTAGGTACATTTTATTAAACAATCACAATTTGTTATTTTTTATTTAATGTTATCAAGAATTAAGTTGTACGACGTGTAATTTGATAGATAACAAGTAGACATGAATGAGAAATAAAATGGTGGGAATTAAATACCCACATGTCCCACACCTATTCCATGGATGTGACTACTCCTACCAAAAAATATAGGTTATTTATGCTCCACATTATTGATCCAGTCTCACAAAGAACAAAAAATTAAAAAATGGTAAAAAAGCAATACGTTTTGGATCCCAAACCCATTCGGAATGTTTGTTTCTTGTAGCACAATGTATCCTCCCTTTCTAGTTGTAATCTCAAATAATTGTAGGAAAATAATTGGTGCCCAAACAATCATTGATAATTGAGCCCCTTAATTGGTTGGTCATATAAGAAATAGATATATTTTATTTTCCGATCAATCTTTGTTATTTTTTTATTTCATGGCATGAAATTTTTCAAAGGGTCAACATTTAATTCGATAGACAAGACATAGACATGAATGAAATGTTGGAAATAAAAAAGGTGGTTATTGAATATGTATACGTCCCACCCTATTCCATGGATTATATTATTCCTAACCAAAAAAATATTTTCTATCTTTGTTAGACTTAATTGTCTCAATCTCACATGCATATTCACGTGGGTGAAATATGAGCTTAAAGGGGCCAAAATAAAAAATGGTGAAAATTCAATAGGTTCCAAGTTCGAAACCCATCCAAACTCCTTGTATTTTGTAGCACATTGTAGGGACACATTTTCAGCTTTTAGCTTCAATAGTTGTAGAAAAACAATCAACAACAATTCATAATTGAGTCTGTCCGGTGGATGGACATATGGGTGACATAAAGATTTTATCCGCCAATCAAGCTTTGCTATTTTTCATTTTACTTTTTTACAATGTCAAGGTTTTTGATTGGATGAAATTGAATTTGTTAAACATGGCAGAGACATGAATGGAAATTATGTCCGAATGTGCTTACCATATGGAATTCGAGGTTTGTAAAAAAGTTCCAAGATTAAGACAATTAATTTGAAAACAGATATCAGATATTTTTGGGTACGAACAACTAATATGGGGAACAATTGTGGGATATGCAGGCATTTAATTCCCACCTTCTTATTTCTAACATTTCATTCATTTCTATGTCTTGTCTATCAAATTAACCTTTGTCCAATAAAAAACCTTGATGACTTGAAATAAAAAAATTAGTCAAGCTTACTCGATTACAAACCTTAAAACTAATGAATTTTTCACATTTTCTTATTTTCCATCACTCATGTGAATATTGCGAGCACGATTGAAAAGGTACAATAGACCAAAAATGGCAGATGTTGCTCAGGTTAGAACAATTTGAGACATGGAAGATGTGTATCACATACATTGTTGACCTCTTTTGACTTAAAAGCCCATTTCATAATGGTCATCATGTTGGTTCGAACCTAAAACCTATTCTATTTTCTTTATTTTTTATTTTTACCCCTTTAAATGCAAATTGCACTCAAGTGAAAAATGCAAGTGACATGGGGATGATGGGGCATGCAGGTTGAAATTCTGCCTTTTCATTTCCAAGATTACATTCATGTCTAAGTCTTATCTAACATAGTAAATGTCACCCAATCGAAATCCTTAAGACTGTATAAATAAACAAATATAAAAATTGCTAACGATTGACATAAATGACCCATGGTTATAGGAAATAAAATTTTCTTATAGGTTTCCCAAAACATTTTCCACACCTTTCGACTAAACCTCTCTCAAACTCCTTTTTAGTCCTTCTCCCTCTCTTTTTAGCCGTCCAATTTCAATTCTTCAATACATTCCTTTTGGTGGATATTCCACGTGCGATTACTAGTGTATATACCATGTAAGGGTAAATATAGCAAAATGGCACCAAGTGCAATACATATATGATTTCAGAAACAAAATACTTAAATAATGAGGCTCTCAATGACATTTAGAGTCCAAAAAACAATAGGCTATAAACTATTATATACTTGATATCAATGATCAAATCATCAATCATCAAACTAGAATAAAGCCAACTACAAAGCTGGATTTTCAAATAAAAAGTGTTTTAAATGTCAAATCGTCGTTGTTTTTTTGTACATACTAGTTCAGACCGGTTCCATACTAAACCAGACTATGGAACTGGTCCCCAAGATGGTTTTTTACATATTTGTTCCCTTTACAATTGAACCGGTCAAACCATCTGGTTCCAATTTGTCTAGTTTTAAAAAAAGTTGTAATGACATATGTTGTATATTTTGGTGAATATTTTGTCGTGTATGTTTCCATGTTCTATTGTTTGTGGGTATTGTTATTTGGGTGTTTATTCTTTTCCTTCTGCTATAATTTTCTACATCATAATGGAAGTATTTGTGGCCACAACAAATCTAAAACAAGAGAAACTCACGAGGATGAACAATATTGCAAGAATATTTGAAATCAAGGTAATGGAAGACCTTGGAGGATGAAGAGCAACATTGCAATTATAGAACATAGTAAATTAAATTGGATACTTTATTCATGAGTTGCAATCTCAATGTATGCTAATAAAGACTAAATTCAACACAACAAATGATGTATTGAAGACATTTTTAAGGATTTGAATAGTAATGTCTAAATTCCATTGGACACATTCAAAAAAAATCATTCGTTGCAAACCTCAACCTAAAGTGTTTTTGTTGTATTTTGTGTTCTCGTGGCATTTTGACTTTGGACTATGAGTTTTTGGTCATCCTGTTGTTGTAATTGTTTTGTATTATTAATATAAAGAAAGGTTTAAGTATTAAAAATGCATCAAGCTTCTTGAGTTTCATAAAAGATTTTGGGCAAAATTTTGTAATATGGGATGCAGTTTATGATATTCTAAGAGTTTTTATGCATCATACTATTGCTCTCTTTTGTTTGATTGATTGGAAAAGTTTGAATGTGGCCATTGTTTATACAACAAAAGGAAGTATAAAATGGCTCTATGAAAATTCCATATAGACAAAACTTAAGTGTTCATCAAATGTAATGAGTATATAAGAGGTTTCTTAGTACAACTAAATAGAATTTGAATTTTCAAATGTTTTAGGTGACGCAGGAGCATTCAGATTTATAGACAATCCTATATCAACTAAGAATAGTTGAACATTAAAGGCAGTTTTTGTTTATATTTTACTACGCATTTTTTGTTGTTTGTAGGTCGTACAGTGAAGAAGTGTGTTATTGGCAAATTGTGTTGTTAAGGAGTGTTGTTGGCAGTATGCACAATAAAGAAGTGTGTTGTTGATAGGCTACAGAGTGTAGTGTTGCTTTTTGTAGAGTGTGCAAGTCCATGTGCGTTGTGTTTTGCATAGTGTATAGTTCCTCTGCTCAATGTTAGGGTTGTTGCACACATGTATCACTGTGCAACTTGTCTGCAAAATCCTATTTGAACCACACAATACTAAAGTATGCGGTGTTTTCAAGCATATGAAAGTTTCCGCAAATTGCGGAATATTAAGAACTTGTTTTCAAGTCACAGAACACTAAGCACCTATTTGGAAGATGTAGAATACTATGAAGATGTTTCAAGCAGTTTAATTGTGGATAATTGGATGTTTTAATTCGCAAGTTTTAAGAAGGCTAATTGGTTATGCTTTGGGTTTGTTAATGGGTTATTTTGGATTTTACATTTGAATTTTGTAATTTTATGGGTCTTAGAGTGTGGCATTGGTTGTGCTTTGGGTTTCTTAATGGGTCCTTTTTGAACTTTACATTTGAATTTTGTAAAATTTGTCAAGGATTCAATTAACTTTCGATGAGGTTATACAAAGTTACTACAAATTCTGTTGTGTGTATTTTGTAGTGTCAAGTTCAACTCCTTTTTTATATAATAAAATATCGAGAAATATTGATGTACAAATTTGAAACTCAATCTCAATGGCAACCGAGAAATGTTACAAATTCATAAATAGGCCAAAACATTTTAGCAATGACCAAGTTATGGGTTACATGTATATATCATGAAGCAAAAATATCTTTCCAATTTTTTTTTTCTAATGAACAAATATAAGTCACCATACATGCGACACACTTTTCTCTTCCTTTTTATGTGGATGTAAATATAGTGTACTGCAAGTTTGTTGATTATAGCCACTTCTAATTCATACTACTCAATATTGTGCTTTGGTAGTTAAGAGTTTTATTTTTGTTTTCAACAAGAGGTTTATTTGTGCCATACAAAGAATGTTGGGAGGGATATTAATGTTTGATTATTTTATTTTTATTTTTATATGTTAATATGTTTTTTATATGTTGTAGTATTTTCTTCACATGCTTTTTGTATTCTTTCAAAAAAATATATATGTCGATAACTATGTTTGCAACAACATTTGAAAATTTTCAACCTTTTTTATTTTTTATGGCTCTCTACACATTGTTGCATACTTTCCATAGATGCGGCCCTAAGCTTTAAATATCATCCCTTCCTACTTTACCTTTCACACCTTTTTAAATGTGACCTTGAAACCCACTCTACCTTTTTTCTTTATCATATAAATGAATAAGGTATTAATTACCATCTAAACAAAAAGCATAGGTGACTTGATGCACTTTTCTCCATATGTACTGCACCACAATGTTTATAATGTCTAAACTAACCTGCAAATTGAAAATATTGTCATGTATCATTATATATTAAAGGGAAATATTACCAAAAAAAAAACCGCACATTGTCACTGAAAATTTGTTTGATGGCCATAAACGGCCATCAAATTTGAATCCCCAAACCTTTATCTTTTCACTTCAATTTTTTTATTTGCATATTTTATTAGAAATTGAGTTAAATAATTTCATTAAATAAGCTATTTTTAATATTATTTGTAACATTTAATATTAAGATATATCTTTTTAATAGTCCAATCAATGCCACATCCAAATGTTTATATTAAGCTAGAAATAAGCAGGGTTTTTTTTACACTTCTTTTTCCTATACCAATTATATCCCGTAACCACCACACTTTTTTTAATTACTTGGATTTTCTATAAACAACCCTTTTTAACCACTTTTTATCTATAAATTATTCCCAATAAATTTTAACATAGCACACATGGATCAATGTTAAAATCAAGTGACATGATTTCTTACTTGGAGAGAATTTATTAGTCCATGTTGAAGGCAATGAACTATTACATCCATTTTTCCTAACTATTAATTGCACTTAAGGGGTACAATGAAGATACCAATAGGGGGAGGCATTGAAGAATTTGAATTTGAAGGAGGGAAGATGAAACATTGTAGGAGGAATAGGGGTGATGAAGATGTAGATTGAGGAAGGAGAATTTCACCTGGGTGGGGAAATTATTGGTAGGAGCACATGCTATCATCTTCTTTCTTTTGGTAAGTCATATGTGGAAAAAAGGGATGTGTTATGTAGATCCTTGAGGAAACATACTCTAGGGATACCTAATAAAGTAATCCCTTGTTGTTCAATACTCAAAATATTAACAGTTATTTTTTGCAATGTTAGCCCTTGTGTTTTGTGGATAGTTAGGACCTACATCATTTTGAGGGGAATTCTATTGCATTTTCGATGGAAATTATAGAGATAAAGACATGTCAGGGGAATCACCATGCCATGTTGGGATGATGTGGTTGTTGAAATACGATAAGCTCAAAATATGGTAGGTCAAGTAGTTTTATGCCAACTTTATATATATTTCACTTAGTCAATTGCACCATTGGCAAGCTTAACCTCTACCACACAAGTTAGTAGTGAGCATAACCAATTGGCCTTTACAAAGAAGAAGTGTGGCCTAAAATTGATATTCATCCAAGTCATATGAGGTATTTCATCTTGTATGTTTTGCATTGTAACAGAAAGTAATAAATTTAATGAATTCAACATTTCTTGTTTGTATGGGTCAAGACAATCAATTATTTGTAAACAAATACAACGAGGAATGAATATTAGAAATTTATTCTAGAAATAAAAATGCATCTCTTTTGGACATGAGGGTCTCTCAATCCTTGAAAATTTCCTTAACTTTTATAACACTGAGCGAGAGGTTACAAAAGGAAATTTATGTCAGGTTAAAACCTTATTGGCATACAATTGTCTACAATGTGACAGATTTAGTAAATATCTTCCAAAGGGTTGAACCATATGAATTTTCCATCTTACATTGGTATATATTTTACAAATGATAGTTTCCTCAAGTCGCATATGAGAATGAGTAACCCTAGGTCACACAAGGTAGTAACCCCACATACTACATTTATTGATATAGTTTTGATGCAAGTAAAGGGAATATGGAAATGGGTGCACCCCTAAACCAAGGTAATCAAACTATAATGGACTCCAATTGGATCACAAAAAATTGTGATACAAATAATTAATCTTTGGACAAGAATAAAATCATAAATTTGTATATTATATTAACAAAACTAAGAGAATTTGGTTTGAGTTCTAGATTTTCAATCCAAAATATAATAGAAATGGAAAAGAGAATAGACTTTTCAACGAAAATTTTAAATAAATGTGAATTAAATAGAACAAATCAAAATAATCTTAACATCAAAATAAGCATATGAAATAACATGCATAAATGTAGTTTTCTATTTTGTGTGTATGTTGGATTGATGTACAAATTTGGGTATATATACTTATCAAATAGAGCATATGATAAGTCGCATATATAAAACATGACAAGATTACCAAGTTGTATAGAAATGGCTCTATTTATGGAATACACCATGTTTGGGGCTAGGGAATGTCATTGGATATGGAATTTTCTTTTGGTTCACAAAATAGCCAATTGGCTTCCCATTAGCACCATAGCCAACTATTATAACATTATCGAATCCTTATAACAAAGAGTGTGAAATTCATTTAGTTATCTGTCACAACTATAAATTATTTTTCTCATTGAATAAACCTAAGTACATCAAGTAAGATGGTGATCAGGATTCATTTTAAGACACCTCTATAAAATTGTAGGTGAAAAATACATGGCGAATATCCCTGGAACTAGTTTCAACGAAAGGCGAATTTGACAGTATTCCAAAACCAAATTTTTGCTTGGTTTTTCGAGCTGGAGAAAAATCATAGATCAGACATCGATGCACCTTTGATGCACGACAATACGACGTCAATCTATAAATACCCTCAACAGAGGCCATTTTCATTTTGGCTCTTTATACACTTCAAATGCTTCCCAACTACAAGCTCAGGACAAAAATCAAGAAGATAATCCAGTCCAATCCATGGGTAAGATCATCTACAGGAATCCTTTATGCCCCCACATCCATACTATTTTTAAAGATGTCTTCCGAATATAAAGATTTGATCGATGCGTGTGAGTTTACTGGGCTCGTTGACATGCCCCATTTCGAAACAGATCCAGATATTTTGAATTACCTTCTCTCATCCTATAATACAGAGGACAGCCTTTTTTATGTGACTCTGAACGACGACTGAATGTTTCAATTCAGTATCGAAGCAAATGACATCCATCGGTTTACGGGCCTTCCGTTCAAAAATTTACCAATTGTTACAATGAAGGAAACACTCCTGGAAGAAGACAAGAAATATCTCGAATCAACGTTCGGTTTCCATGTTGATTGTAAGTATAATTTGTTTTCATTCATCATTTTTATTTTGTTTTTTATTGTGATACAATTTGGTGTTATAAATTTATATTAATTCCCACTATTTGGCATTTGCAGCTCATGTCAATAAATCCAGGCATGGTGTGGATACACAAGCAATTACACACCACTTTCTTGCTATAGTGATTTCATTTTTTCAATCCAGAATAGTTTTGCAGGGTCGACCAAACAGATATACCAAACTGGGCCATTGCATACATAGTTGCCACTATCTCAAAACAAAAATTTGATTGGTGCACCTATCTATAAAAAAATAAGAACTGACATAACAAATTCAAAGCTTTCAGAAAAACCTGTCATTTATTCCACAAACTATCTCCTCGGCCTTTATTACGAGGCACTTTTAAATTTAAAAGACAAACAAATTCCTACTTGCACTGACGAGGAGTTGATGAAGTTGTCAATTCCATTTGAAGAACAACAGGTATAAACTATTTAGTTTGTATTTCAATTTTTGACATTACACTGCACAGTTATTAACAATTTATGGTTTGCAGAGAAGATTTATTGAAGCCCTTCCCCGAAAAAAGGTGTTATCAAGAGGAAGAGGCCAACAACACGCTGAGGCTTCGGGAGACTCCCAATCTGAAATGGAAGCTCACTCCTCTCCGAACCCTCAATAGTTTGAACTCGTTAAATGCCAGAGAAGTAATACCTTCTCATATATTATTTACAAATTCCAAATTTGTATTTTTATTTTCCAATTTAAATTTTAACCAATTGAATTGACATAACATTTAATGTTGATGACATTGCAGGGACTTTGGACCATACTCGTGTTTCAGAAACTCAACCTTCTTCCCCAACTCACTCCATACAGTCACATGCATTCGTATCTTCTGAACAACCACCAAATACTACTCCTACATGGCCACCCTTAGCACCATGCAAAAAACTACCCCTCGACAACAAGGTACAACTTTTCAATACTACGTTTAATTTCGTAGTTTTTGCCTTTTTGGATTGTTTTCTAGTTTTTCATGTTTTTTCTTGAAATTTTCAGCACATTGCAGTCCTTCTGTTCAAACAGCGGCACCGACCCCCCTCAACCAATAATTTTTAAAATGCCAACCAGAGGAACAGTGAAAAAGAACATTGGTAAACGCATGCCAATTGCTCCGGCCCCTAGCGGGACACTAAACATTGCCTCCTCCTTTCGAATTCCAACGCTCTCACTTGGTGGCTTGCCCAGTGCAACGGGCATATCGGTTTTGAACAATATAAATTTAGATGAAGATTATTTGGGCATTGATAGCAATGACCCAACTGGTTTTTTCAATACCCGTGAGATGATTCAAGGCCAGCAGGTATACTTCAATTTCAACATGCTTTACAATATTGAATTACATTTCAATTTAAATTTATTTATCTGAATCTTGATTAATTTTATCACAAACAGGATCAGGCCACCCAAAGGTAGAAACAAGTAGCAGTTGATCTAGCCGAAAGCCCCCATACTTCTCCAGCAAGATCATCTTCATCAGATACAGATAGTGAACAGTTGCTACCTTTTCCTTTGGAGAACTTAATTGGTTATGATTGTCAATCCCATGTCAGTGAGTTTATTCTACCTCATATCAATCAGCTCATAGAATGGGAGAGAAGGGCTAAAGTTCTTATCAATGAGATTATTAGTTGTTTTGAAAATTATTGGCAAAGAGATAGTTTATACGCTGCAGTCCAGAATCAACCTGCGAAGATGGATTCCTTACTTACCCAAGTAAGAAGTGGGACTGTCACGTATAACAACAACTATAAAGATGACATTTTGGATAAGACATTAAACAAATTGGAAAATATTAGTGCTGAGGCCCAGGCATATTTTAACAAATGGTCTAAGGACAAGGATCTGGTAGCAATTGCAAATGCTGAGAGAGATAGAGCGGTTGTAAGTACTATCACTTTCAAACAATCATTCTTGTTAATTTGAAATTTTCATTTTTTAGTAATATGTTGAATTGACATTACTCTTTTTGTGCAGTTGAAATATGAAAATTTGAAGAGTCAAGCAAAGGTATTCCAAGTTCACTTGGAAACAGCGAAGAACAGTTTATCCACAGCTAAGAATTTGAAGGAAAATATTGTTTTGGTTAACAAACAAAACAATACACTAAAGCGGATAATTAAAGAGCACGGCTTCGACCCTGAAATATTATTCAAAGCTAAGGCAACAGCTGATCCAAATTTGTCTGTCCCATGGAGATGCGACAAATCAAGAAGAAAGAATTTTAAAAAATCTGGACAGTGCTGCGGAAGATCTTATAAGTTCTGGGGTTATTTCTGCTGTTGGGGAAAGGGGTACAGCCATAGGGGAAGAAACCATTGGGGAAAGGAGCACAGGAGTTGAAATGGATACAGAAAAAGAGGGTTGAAACTTTTATTATTGAGTGTGGAAACTTTAAATATTGAGTCTATATTTGAAAATTTGTAACATTGAATGTTGTGGTCATGGTATTTGAATTTAATTATATGGATTTGATAGCCTTTTAAAATTTGAAATACTATATAATCTTTAATTTTGATTGCATATGGATTTGATAGAATTTTTAGATTGTATATGGAGTTTATGCTTTTTGGTTTACTCTTAATGGTGATTGCATTAGATAGGGATGAATCATGATGACGTATGTTTCTTGTTTACTTGGATTATCATGAATTGTATGTGGACGTAGATGATGAATGATATAGATGGATATAGATGATGATGAATGATGATAATGGATAATTGTTTTAGAAACATGGAATGATGATAGATGATGATGAATGATGATAATGATATGATATATATGGATGATGATCAATTTAATGTGGACGTAGATTTAGCTTCAAGCACGATAATTCTTCTTCTCTAGACATTTAAACTTATTTTAAGATAATTCTTCTTCTCTATACTTGTAATGATATGATCATGATGTCATTAGAATGGATATAGATGATAAATAAATGGAATGTGTTAAAATGGATATAGATGACATTAGAATGGATATAGATGAAATTAGAACGGATATACTTGTAATGATATGATTATGAATTGTTTTAAAAAAATGGAATTGTTTTAATAAATTTAAATTAGATAAATAATTGTTTTAATAATAATTGTAGTGTCAGGACTCAGGATTATGATAATGATATGGTGATGATATGATATATATGGATGATGATGAATTTTATGTGGACGTATATTATAAATTGTATAATGTATCGTGGATTATGAATTGTATAGTATAGAAATATCTTCCTCTGTAAAATTCAATTGTGTCATTTTATCCCACAGTTAAAAAAATATATCAAAGCATTTTGCAAATATAAAAAATAAATTAAACATAATTGTAAGAAATCAAGAAAGATGATATGATAGGGTTTAACTTACCTCTAGTGTATTAGATTGTTGTGAAATCATCACTGGTAATGTGCTAGATCTTTGTTTTAAGAAAACTCAACATGAGAAATGGATTAGTAGATAGATGGGTGAGTTGCCTGACATTGTCAGTCCCGAGAAGTACCAGCTTCCTCGGATGGATGTCAACCCATGTTTTCAAAAAAAATAAAAAGATTGTATTTAAATAAATGTAAATATATAGAAAATCTTTAATTAACAAGTGTCAAGAGCTATTTAAATAAATGTAAATATATAGACCTGCTAACATCTTTAATGATAACAAGTGTCTCGGAGAGTCAACCCATGTTTTTCAAAAAATGATTGTATTTAAAAAATGTAAATATAAGACCTAATAACATCTTTAATGAAACAAGAGCAGAAAAAAATGTAAAGTAACAAACAATAAGATTAAGGTGAAGAAGATACCTATTTAAAGTTGAAATCATCACTGGTAATGTGCTAGATCTTTGTTTTAAAAAAACTCAACACGAGAAATGGATTAGTAGATAGATGGGTGAGTTGCCTGACATTGTCAGTCCCGAGAAGTAACAGCTTCCTCGGATGGATGTCAACCCACGTTTTCAAAAAAATAAAAAGATTGTATTTAAATAAATGTAAATATATAGACCTGTAACATCTTTAATGATAACAAGAGCTGAAAAAAAATGTAAAGTAACAAACAATAAGATTAAGGTGAAGAAGATACCTATTTAAAGTTGAAATCATCACTGCCACTGGTAATGTGCTAGATCTGTGTTTTAAGAAAACTCAACACGAGAAATGGATTAGTAGATAGATGGGTGAGTTTCCTGACATTGTCAGTCCCGAGAAGTACCAGCTTCCTCGGATGGATGTCAACCCACGTTTTCAAAAAAATAAAAAGATTGTAGTTAAATAAATTTAAATATATAGACCTGTAACATCTTTAATGATAACAAGAGCTGAAAAAAATGTAAAGTGACAAACAATAAGATTAAGGTGAAGAAGATACCTATTTAAAGTTGAAACAATCCATTATCAATAGCTTCTTCAAACTCGATGTTCTCTTCTGTAGAGTGTGACGATGCGCCAATTCCACTCTCAACATTGGGAACAATTGTACTTGTAGCTGTATTATTCACACCTCTTCTTTCACAAAGGGAATTCCAATGCGCAATTGCTCTGTCGAACGGAAAGGTTTCGATGGAGTATCGAGAAACATAACACCTCATGCAACTTTCCAGATTTTTATCCAACCTGTTTCTCAGTTTTGATTTTATAAATGATAATGCACTGAAAACCCTTTCGTCCTCCATAGACCCCAAAATCATTGTTTGGCATAACTCATATAATCTGAAATATTCACTGATATCTTCTTGTAAGATAGAAATTTGATAGATTCCTCGCCACAGCCTTGTAATAGCACCACTTTCAGAAGGTTCGTCTAAAATTTTATATTGGTTCCTCATTGTTGTTGCAAAATTTGTTGATTGAAACTTTAATAAATCAGCATTCAGTATACCTTTGATTTCCATACCCTTGAGCTCTGAAGTCTTTGTGAATTGTTCCATTATTATACCCATGGATTTATGGAAATGCTTTCTGACAAAGTCTGCATGGCCACCTTCAGTATTCCAAAAATTAGGATTCATCACACCCATGGCTTCCAGAATTTTATCTTTGCAGAAACGTTCCCTAATTTCTGATGACAAGGATTCTGAAATTTTTTTAAGCTTTATTCTTGTTTCAACTATAACAGACTCAAAGAGATTACGTGTCACGGGAACATCTTCTCGTTCTGATCCTGTAATATCTTGACATTTTTACAAAATGTGCAGTGGTATTTCCCTCCCATTAACAGTGATGCAGAGGTGATCGTGGATATTAAATCTCAAAAAGGTGCTGGGATTTTTAAGATCTAATAAAGCTTTCCAATTCTCAAAAATAGGTGCATCAAAACTATCTTGGGAACAGTACAATATATCAAGACTTTGACATACCATTTTTCTCATCCGTATAAAATCCACAATATAGATTAATCTTCCCTGTGCATGCTTCATCAGTGTATTGATCTCCTTTAACATTGGAAGAATACCAACCAATGTAAGCAATGTCTCCAAATCAGTTAAACGGAACAACAAGTCCCTTGCCCTATCAACTTCATGATGATATTTGTGCATGAAACCAACCAACGAAGGATACTCCTCACGAACTCTGCATGCAGGTTCATACAAAGAGATCCATCTAGTCTCGACATCCTTCAGAATTTTTTTGCCATCTGTAATTCCAATTGCAAATTTTTGGAACTCAAGAAATCACTTTGGGCTACTTGACATATAGGCATGAAGTTCTCTTATAAGGTCTTCTAATTTAGCAACATTTTTGTGGTTGCTTACCATTTTATACGCTAAATTCATTCTGTGAGCCATACAGTGAATTGGTAGCATATATGGGGCCACTGTTGTTTGTAATCTAACACACAACCCTGTTCGGTGACCCTGCATGACAGATGCACCATCTGCTCCAATGCATACCAACTTCGTAGCAATTTCATAATCAGTCATTCCAACAATATCTTTCAAATGAGAAACAACTATTTTATGTAGGTTTTCGGCATTGCAGTTTTCAACCATTTTCATAACACCCAACAGATGAGGTGTCCTTATATGATTTTCTAAAGTATAGACGTGGATACATACCCATGCAGTGTTGTCGACTGCTGTCACTTCATCAATTGAAAGAGAGATAAACTTTGCTTTTTTTACATTCTCTTTCAAATCTTCCTTCTCTATCATCGAAAGGCATTTTTCCATTTCCCATCCACTACTTTCAGACCAATGAGACTGAGGTACATTCAGCATTCCATTAAATTGATACAAAACTTTGAAATCGAGGAAATCTGAAATCGGTCTTCCTTTTTTTAGTATGTGAAATAGAGTAGAGAATTGTATGAATTTTGCATGTAGATTTGTTTGTTTCATCTTACCAATATGCGATGTGATCGTTCCTCCCTTTTCCAAGAGATGTCTATGTTTTTTCTACTCTGCCTCATATTCCACTACGTATCTAACATGCATGCATTCTTTTTCAGTTTTCCACCTGTGTGTTTTGATTTTCTGGCCATCCACCCCCATTACAGTCAAATATTGTTTTCCACAATGTTTTTCTATAGTGTCCAGCTTCATTTGCATTTTTTGTTGCTTTCCCAATTTCCACGTACATATTGTACATGTACATTCAGATGGGATCTCTTCAAAATTAGATGATTGTACAGGTTCGATAAATGGAAATTTAGCTGCCCAATCAAACTTGTATGTCCTGCCAATGGTCCACATATTCTTGTTCGTTTTCAATGTTTTACTTTTTTGAGTAGAATTTTGAGCAATATCACAATCACCTGGTTTCCTCTTTCTTGGACCGGAATTTGAATTTGATTTCTGTGTTCCATTTTGCTGAGTATTTGTATGTGTGATATCTTGATGCACTTCTGGTTGCACCCCAACAGGAACAATATCTTCAAGATCTGGCATATTATCGTAGGTGTCATTTGTTTGACTTTGATACTGTGCAGAATGCATGTCCACCTCAATAATACCTTCCACATAGTCAGTATTCTGATTCTTTGTGGTGGCATCTATATGGTTGGTATTTTCAATATCTGTATCCACAGAGTTTCCAAAATACTTGAAGAGTGATTTCTGAGATTTCTTAGTTACTTTTAGGGTCTTCGCATTCTTAGAACTAGCACCTTCCATTATTCTGAAGAGAGTCCTGCGTCAGCAAAAGAACCAAGTAGTGACTACCTGTTCCACTGTCAACAAGGTCTCAAGGTGTCGCACTGTCACACTGCCCTTGTTTTGTGCACCTATGTCACAAAGGCGTCCACTATCTGAGGTCACTGTCACTGTCAACTCTGCCCTTGTCACACGTCAACTGCCTATACCCTTGTCGTGTGTCAACTCTCTCTGTCATGCGTCAAACCTATTCCTTTTTCACGCGTCTGTAATATCTCCTTGTCGCACGTCTGCAATAACTCTTTGTCACGTGCGTCAACTATATCCCTGTCGCGCGTCAACAACTAACCCTAACAGGCTAACAACAATCTCTGGTGCTTAAGAGTATGCGAGTTCAAACTTCACGGTATTGGTAATTTGGTAAGCTACTTGAGGTATACTACCCAGCGAATCACCTAGGTTTTTATAGGAGATGTTTTCAAATGAAGGCGAAATCCGACCCCCCCAAAAAAATATACTGTATATTTTAGGTGAACAGGACACCGACCCGCTCTGAAAAAATCACCTTTTCAAATTTTCCTAAAATGAAATTTTCGCCATATTACGAATATTCATGAGATTTTTCCATCTATACATGTATTTGGGAGCACCTCCTCAACGTTCCATGTTCTTAAGGCTCATTAAATTTGAAGCATTTGCATGCGTATATTATTACACCCATTATTTTGAAATACTGGTGTTGTGTGGCTTTGCAATATGAGGCAATATTGTAGGGCCAAAACTATATGGGTATCCTCATAAATTTTGTAAGCAATTTATCAAAAATTAATTCACTAATTATTTCTTTATTAAATTTTTATTTTCTAATACTTACTATATATATATAGGATAGTTGATTTTAGCAATGTAAATATTGCAATCAACCAATAACATCGTAGTACAAGGAGGTTTCATAACATATCCCATGAAAAACCCAATATGAATATAAATATTACAATATAATGAATTTAATACATTTATTAAGAGGAAATTCAACTAATAACATACATGGGGATGGACGCCTACAAGTTTTTTTTATCTTGGAAGTAGTTCACGACTGTCATGATTTCATTGGCTTTTCCTCTTCTACCATTTTTATCATCAGGGTTTGAACACACATTGTTAAAATTTATTTTCTAGTATTATATAATATATATAATGATAATACATTTTGTTCATTTTAGCAACATGGACGTTGTAGCTTAACAATAGCATTGTTATGTTGCGAGTTCAACAAGGGATTATTAATGTTGGAGTTTAATATTTATTTGGGTATGATAACACCCCAAACTTTCAAAAGAAAATAGTATGACTAACTAGGAAAGGTTAACACCATTGCCACCTATATTCAAGCTCTAAGTTTTAGGAATGTAACATCAATGATCAAATCTTAAAAACATGTTTATGAATGTAAACTAAATGAAATTAAACATAAATCTACAAAGCATCCTTACTATGTATTGAATTGCTAAAATAACATAGACATAAATAGATATAAGAGGGAAATCAAATTCGGATTGTTGTTACTCCAAGAAAGGTGAAATGGTCTCTCCAAATGGCTACAAGATCATATTAGATACCCATCTACTAACCCCATAGAATACTTTAGGTAAGTATTGAGCTTGGCTATAAAATATATTTCATATATGAGATGCAAATCAAGCATGGTGTAAAGTTTAAGGGTAGATACTTAGTCCTTTTTATAGTTTTTCCTTTGAAGAAAACTAGTATTTTGGTGCATGTGGGACTAAAAGTACAAATTATATTAATACTTTCTAATCATGATTAAGGCTTTGCTAATCATAATTAGTGAATTAACAAGTGATTAAGATGTGAGGAGCCTTAATCAACCACGCAGGGTCAATTAGGCAGGCTAGGATAAGTTTTTGAAGCTTGATGATATGTTGTAAAGGGAAATGGGGCGATTTTGAGTGGTTTGAAGAGGGCTTTGAGCCAATAATAGGGTATATTGACCAAAACAAAGGTAAAACTAGGCTTAATTAGCTAATAATCGCTAATTGTCTATTGAGAAGAGGATTTTGTGTTATGATTTGTCATAAAGTGGAATCCTGAATGCAAAAGAGGATAGGCGATCAACAAAGTGTTGTTGATTGACCAAAAATGGTAAGAAACATTAGTTGATTAGTCAGAAATCACTAATTATAACGGAAATGGCTAAGAATGAGAGTGATTTGCGTGCTTTTGGCAATAAAATTGTAAAAGTGAAGAATTTAGGTGTCTACATTTGCCCATGTTTGAGGTGAAGTAAGTAACTTCACTTCAAATATAGTAGATAAGACATAAACAAGTAATTTTTTTAAAGAAAAATTAGTAGAATGAAGGATGCCCCCTCGAGTTTTGATGAGATGATAGAAAAATTCAATCGACGATCGAAAATATGATTGAAACAGATAGAAGAAATAAGGACAGGGATAAACATGATTTTTTATTGCCCTAGGTGATTTGGAAGAAAAAATTAATAGTGATAAGAAATGACAATGGAGAATATGGGACATATCTCTTTCTTTGCCATCCAATATGTCAATAAGAAACTTTTTTTGTATCATTTTTCCCTCTATGATCTACATCATAAAACTTTATTAAAATAAATAAAAGTGTAACATAACATGAAAAGATAAATTACTAACATTTGTTCATTGTTAAAAATACTTAAATCCATGCAACATACATAATGCAATGTAATATGATAAAATAAAACAATGCTTAACTCCATGCAACATACATAATACAATGACAATACGAGAAATTAAACTAACTAACCTAACAGAGAAACAAGTACAATCACACATAGTCAAACAAACAACGTTCAAGACAAGTTGCACCAATATTTTTGTTATCAAGCTTCAGTTCCCAAATGTTCGTGTTGTAATGACAAGGGTTCAAAATCATTGCCCCAAGCAAATATACATGCAAGGGGAATAACGTAGGACACAAGTATTCCCATGGAAAGAATTCGTTCGACTATGACACAGTCTCTAACAACTCCCTGTTTGCACGAGCAGTACTGACTTAGTAAGCAAGCCAACTTTATTAATGGAGGTAGATCATGATGATCTGCAAGTCGTTTGAGACAAGAACAAAAAAGAACCTAAGAAATATGCTTTTATAGGATAAATGTAAATGTTTTAAGGATAATGAATTTGACATAGGCTTCAGTTATGAGCATGTCGTTTACCAATTTTGAAAAAAATTGAATTTTTTACAATTTTGGATTTTTAATGATTTTACCAATTTTTTGGGTTTTTTGAAAACAATTATATTGTTTTGTTTTATTGAATTTTCAGTAAGAAAATATTGTAAAAGAAATAACAAAGTCATGGGACATCACCAAAAGTCACCATGCAAGGTAAGAATATGCCCCAGGTAGTAGAAAAGGCCGTCGGGGAAGCAAAAACATGCCCCAACGTAGTAAAAATAGGCACGAAAATAATTAATTTATTTAAAATAATCATCACGGGGAGTGCTAGAAGATTTTAGAAGAACCACGATGGCTCTAAGGCGCCTTCAGGGGTGAGAAACACATTGTCGCGGGGGGTATAAATGGGTACATAAGCCATCACAGATCAATTCATTTACCACATTTTCTTACCTTTTTACTACTGATTGAGCTCTGACCTATGAGAAAAAATGATGACATGGGTGCAGAACTCCAAGACACCGTGCGGATCGCGTGAAAGACTACAGTGAGACTTCCAAGGGGATGTCCCAAATGTACACAAAGTTAAAACCTTCACACTTTGTCAGTTTATAAGCATTTAATTTTGGGTAAAACATGTATTTATTAGCGCATGCAAAATGTGCAGGCATTACCCTTGGGGCATGCCTGTGCTCATGGGGTGTGCCCAACGCTTGTTCATGCATGGGCACGTACATGCTATTTGCATCAATGGGGGCTGCTTTATGCATTTTTGTTTAGTGCAGTGTGGGAGCATATGCATGTTAGTGCATTAAGAGGAATGTGCATATGCAAAAGTTTTCCAAGTGGTTTGGGTGCGCATGCGCCTACATGCAAGGAGAAATATGCCTATGCAAATGATAGGGTTTGGGAGAAAATTTGAATGTGCCTATGCGTGCAGATGGAGGAATTAACGCGCTGAGGGTGTGCGCCAGCATGATCTGAGGGTGTACCCATGCAGGTAAGGGGTGTACTGGGTGCATTGTCAAGGGGGGCACCAGTGCTAATAATAGTCATTTTTAGAATGATTTTAGAAGATAGTAGAGGTTTTGTAGGAAAACCCTAGAGGGTAAGGATAGATGAATAAGATGATAAAATAGAAGAACAACATGGTAGAATAGAAAAATTAGATGGTATAATAGAAGAAAAAGAATAAGATCATAATAAATGACATGATTGACCTCTGAAGAGCAGATTTAGAGGTATTAGATACGCGAGAGCGACATGGGGCAGCTCTAGGCCTACGAGGCAGACATTTAGATGACACCGGGACCATAGGTTTTCTTAGAGATCACACTAGAGGCGAGAATTTTATCTCACGTGGCTCACATGCCACAAATTAATTTAGATCTTCAGTATTACTCACAACCTTAGCTAAGAGATGGCGGAGCAAGATTCAGGAGGTTCCGTCTTCTTATCGACTGAGATGAGCATCACCTTATAGAGGACATGTGGCGGATCTTACGAGTTCCTATTCAGGGTCACTTGATCACATGTGATGGTCACCTAAACTGTATTAAGTGATGTATAGCTGAGTTGTTTAGAGTTATAGACATACCCCAGCTGGGGTATGACAATTTTCATTAGGAAGTACATGGCCGATCAACGACTGAGGACGGGGTCCTTGTATTTCTTGTTAGCTCTTGTCAGTGGCATATTTGTTTCCTGATAATAGCTGGTGCTCAGTTTCCTCTGGGCCTTATTGGAGTGACTCATGGACCTTTTTTAGGGAGATGTTTACTGTTAGGGTCAATGTCTATTGGTGTACATTTATAAACAAATTTGCACTTAATAGCTTACCACAGACAAAGGTTCTATGGGTCCTGCCACTTTGTTATATATATGGGCTTGGGATCATATTGCGATAGGATGCCCTGCTGGAGCATTAAAATCTCGGGTCCTTGGAGAGCCTTCCCTCATGGGCTGCATTACAAACAAAGATGATATCTGTGGTCACATGGGGGATACATAGGCTATTACAGGTAATCGTTTTGATGAGGTACAACCTCACATGATCACATGGCAGCCATACCGGTTGTACCATTGGCCTCAGGATGGAGTTGAGTTGAGCACTGCTACAGTTGATCATTTCATCCTTGGGAGCAAGAGTCATATCATAGAGTGGTACAGAGTGGATCAGGGTCTAACGTAATAGTTTTGTCTTATCCAGGGGATTCCTGGCGAGGAGATGTGGTATGCACGTAGATACATAGAGACTTTTCATATGGGATCTCAGATTAGGTTGGGTCCGAGCTCGTACTAGATTTTTACAGGTGGTTCCATAAGCCTTGGGTACAACGAGCACAGATAGTGGATCCAGGGATGACCCTAGATTATGCATGCATGGTATGCTATAGTGCTGCCATTAATGTTTGACCCATTCCAAAGGAGGTATTAGATGCAATAGCGTAGAAATTACAAGGCTAAGATCCTGGGGCACATGGCACATGCATAAGATCAAGAACAGGTAGCTCCAAAGATAGGACGATATATAGGAGTACTCAGTACAACAAGTTGCTAGGTCCAATAGAAATTTTTAGTGCAATTAGTAAGTAGTGGTGCAACCACATGTATTGACACTACAAATGCCCCTTCAGGTTCCAGTACGGGCACCATTATAGGTACCTCCATCACCCCCCTCACGTGAATCCACCACACATACCACCAGGACGCAGGGGATATGGTGGGGGTAGAGAGGCTATGAAGAAGGATGTATCTATAAGTTTGACAGGTAGGTGGCTGCCTTGTAGTAGCAGGTACATTAAGTTCGTAGCCCTTCAAATTTAGGTTATAGCTCAGAGGGACCGAGGACATTACACAAAGAGACCAGGCTGATCAGCAGAGAGGGATCAACTCATGACAGAGTGAGATCATTCTAGGAAAAATAGAATACAGGCTATGATTGAGTGAGATCAGGTGATCTGCAGAGAGGTTACAGTTGTAGGCAGATAGAGATCAGCTAGTGGGTTGAGCAGGTTTAGTGGATAGACATAGCATACACAAGTTCAAGTTATGGTGAAATCACATCACCCTCATTGCTTGCAAGTGAATGTGATTCTCTATTGCGTGCACCTTCAACCTCTAGGATGTCAGATATATTAGTAGATACTATGAGAGCTAGTGGTGAGGCATCCTACTATAAGGCATTGTACCACCATCTCATCCAAGAGGAACAGAGGGCTACCCATTTTGATCAGTTACATGCTAGTTGGTCCAGATCTAGATCCCAGAGGACCACACGATCAGTTCACAATCCTACAGTGCAACATAGCATAATGGCCTCTGCAAGACCATAGCATCAATAGTCTCCACCTCAGCGCCTAGGCCAGGCATTCCCAGAGAGAGTGAGATCGTGGCGCTCTCTTACTGATGTATTAGGATGTATATTTTTGGTTTATTATCACCCTCGATATGAAGACATACTTTATATAGATTATATGTATTATTTTTTATATGCCTCAATGCGAAGGCACATTTTTCGGCTGTCTAAGGGTAGAATTCCACATGCTATGTGTAATAAGTGATGGTTGAAGTTTTCCCCCAGCGTGAGATGTGTTCATCAAAGGTAGCCTCGGTGGATCAGGGCAAATAGGGACATGCTCACCAAGTACTCAGACAAAGGAAAAAACCATCTTAGGGGAAGCCTATCACCCTCTTAACCTGAAATTATTGTGAACAACGACCCTCCCTTGGCGCCGAACTGGTTTTCACCAAAGACTTTTCCAATGTGAACACCATTGCGTGGTTTTCACTATTGGACGTAATTATTTATTTCTCTTTTTCTTTTTCTATTTTAATACTTTTTTTCTTTTTCTGATATTTTATAGAGCCTGTACTTAAGCATAAAAGCACTTAAGATGCATTGCGTTCATGGGTTCTCAGAGCTCTTGGCTGGATCTAAATAGGAAATATTATAGGAACCTGAACTAAACTTGGAAACCACAACATATGGTCCTATCCAATTGGATTCAAATTTCCCTTTCTTTTCTCGATCTTTATTAGTGTTCTTTTGATTCTCTTTTAACACCAAGTCTCCTACCTCAAACTAGCAAGGTATTACCCTTTTATTATAGCTTCACCGCACTTGATCCTGATACACTTTAAGTTGATTAAGGGCATGAAGTATTTTCTCATCTAATAGCTCCAACTCTGCTAGTCAAACTACTCTATAGTCTTCTTCTTTGTTCATGTAGTCCCTTAGCTTGATACACAAAGAGGGGATCTCGATCTCTAGAGGTAGGACGGCTTCCATGTTGAATATTAAGGAGTATGGAGTGGCACCTATAGGGGTGCAAATAGATGCTTTGAATCCCAGAGGGGAGGGTGAATCTGTATATACCAGTTACGGCCTGTGGTATTCATCATCTTCTCCATAATGTGAATGAGGTTTTTATTTGAAGCTTCGGATTGCCCATTACCTTGAGGGTAATAAGGGGTCATAAACTTGAGGGAGATTTGAAAGTTTTTGTAGACTAATTTCACAGTTTTATTTTTAAATGAATTACCATTATCAGTGATAATAGCATAGGGGATACTATATTGACAAATGATATGGTGATTATAATTTAGAGAGTTGGGGACCTTATAATATAGGTAAAAGGAACAACCTCTACCCTTTTTGAAGTATTCAATAGCATTTATAATGAACTTGTGGCCATCTGAGGAAACAAGATTAAGATTTCTTATTAGATCGAAACCCCACTTTGAGAATGGTCAAGGTGTCATGATTGGTTGCAAGGATTAGGCCGACATATGTATCAATTTGTCTTACTTCTAATAATCCATGCATTTATTCACATGTTAACAACAGTCATGCTCCATGGTAGGCCAATAGTAGCCTACTCTAATTATTTTATTTTCAAGGACAACCCCATTAGTATGAGCTCCACAGATGCCCTCATGCACCTCTTTGAATGCTTGGATGGAGTCATCCAAAATTAAACAACGCAACAGATTCCCATCTTAGCCTCAACGGAAGAGGTGCCCCCAAGTAGGGTATATGGGCTATACACTGGATGAGGTTGCATTTTGAGCATGGGAATGTTTTTTAGGGGAAGGTTCCATTGTGGAGGTAATTAAATATTCAACATACCTTGGGGGAAAAGGGACCAACACGTCGCACACCAAATAAGACTCTAGTATGTCATATGCTAACGTTCTTATATGTTCAATGAACAATGACATATCATTGTTCCCTGATGGAATACTCAACAAGGACCCTACTATAGCCATAACATCTATTGCTCTGTTATGTGCTCTTGGTATTTTCTCAAATGTTATCCGCTCAAAGAACTCCTTCAAAGAATCAACCATTCTTTTATATGGAAGAATTTTATCATCTTTGACCTTGTATTAATTTGTGACTTGTTTTATACTGAGAATTGAATCACCGATGCAATTGACCCATTTGATATCCCATTTAATAAATATCTTCATTCCGGCGGTAAGATCTTCATACTCCGCTATATTATTTCTGCAAAGGAACCTGATCCGAAATGCATGGGGAATTAAGCCTCCCATAGGAGTAATGAACATAACTCCAACACCTGAACCATGAAAGGTAAAGGATCCATCAAAGTATAATTTCCAGACAATAGATTCCTCGAGGTATATTATGGATGCATCTAGTAGTTCTAGACTCAAAGGTTCAGTACTTGGTAGCAGAGCTTTTGCTAGCTGATTTGCTAACACATGTACTTTCACTGACTTTTTATGTACATACTCAATGTTGAACTCACTCAATAAGATGATCCAATTAACCATATTTACTGTGAGTGTGGGTTTTGACAATAAGTATTTTAGTGGATCCAATTTTGAAATAATATTGACTTTATTATTGAGAAAATAGTGGCGTAGTTTCTAGAAGGAAAAAACTACAACGAGACAAGCCTTTTTGATCTGCGGATAGTTAAGCTCATAAGCTATCAATTTTCTACTCAAGTAGTATACAACTTTCTCCTTCTTCTCTTTATCATATTGGGCCAACAGTGCCCCAATTGTAAAGTGTCTAGCATAAATTTAGAGTAGTAAGGGTTATCCTATCATGGGTTCCATTAGAACAGGGGGTTTAGCCAAATAGCTTTTGAGAAAAGCAAATGCTTTCTACTACTCTGGGTACCTAGTGAAAACTAACATATTTCTTGAGAAGATGTGTGAATGTATGACACTTGTCTGCCAGCTGAGAGATAAACCTTATTATGGCCTGAATCTTTCCTTGTAAGCTCAGTAGTTGTCTGATATTGGTAGGAGGAGGCATTTCTGTTATAGGGAAACCTTTGTCGGATCTACTTCTATTCCTCTCCTTAAAACAATGAATCCTAGTAATTTACTAGATAACAGTGTCGATAGACACATTCAATCAGGTATGTATTTGAACCTTCATGAGTACATGATAGATGTTTAAAAAAATGTCGTGAAATCTCTGGGTGCTCTTCCCATGTCCTGGACTTTGCCAGATCGAAGACATCTTACATAATAGTACATAATGTCACTTATCATGTCATGATTTGTTAAAGAAATCTTTCATACACGGTATCATGGAAAGAAATAAAGAAAATAGTGAAGAGTTGGTAGAAGAATGTCCCCCATGGGGTAGTGAAAGTTGTCTTGTGTTGATCTTCCTCAACTATCTTTATCTGATTATAACCTGTGAATCCATCCACGAGTGATAGTATCTCATAATTTTTTGTAGAATCGACAATCATGTCGATGTTGGGAAGAGTAAAATCATCCTTGGGACTTGCTTTGTTAATATCTTAGAAATTGGTACACACTCTGATACCGAATAGATTTTTCTGAACTGGTACCACATTAAAAATCCACTCTAAGTATTTGATAGGCCTAATGAAGCCTACTTCTAATAACCTTTCTATCTCGGCCTTACCCAACAAGGTGACGCGAGGAGGCATCTTATAGAGCTTTTGATTTATAGGCTTGGCGTCTGGGTGCACAATAAGATTGTGCACCACTAATGCAAGATCAATTCCTAATATGTTTGCATAAGACCAAGAGAATATATCTAAATATTTTCTCAAAATTCATGTAATTGTTTTCTGCTCTTGAGCTGAGAGTGAAGCTCCCAACTTAACCATTCTAGGCAACTCCTCCGTATCAATGTTAACATCTATTGTCTCCTCCACCAGTAGATTGGATTTGTATTCCATACACGTAGGATCGGGAGTGAGATTGAGATCCTCCTCTACCAAAGGTGGTTCAGAGAAATCTTCATCCTTAATTGGGTACACTATCTTGTCCATTGGTTGTTCTGCTTGTTTGTCCACAAGCACCTCAAAGAGGTTTTTGCTATAGGACTTGGAATTTTTCTTTCCACAAGGATTTTCTGTAGGACTCTTTTTCTTTCTTATTTTATTACTTAAGTGACCACACAACTCTACCTCCTCTCTAAATTACGTGCATGTGTTGAGCTGAATGGAGAATTCTTTCTTGTGGTCGTTTCTCAGAATGTTGTCTCTAATGCCAATGAACTCACCAATAGCCTCATCATTCTGAAATATATCGATGGGCACATGTTGTTGATCCAAATTCACGAGTGATGGGTAAATGAGTTCTAGTTTCGAAATGGTAGTGGGTGTAATAGGGGTTATGGTAAGGATAACCATGTTAAATAATAGGTTTGTGGTGGCAAGGTCTTTGTAAAGCCTACACCGAGAATCTATTTTTCTTTTATTTTCAGACAAATTATCCTCACACTTAGAAGAAGCATACTTATCATCTTAAGGGTGAGACTCATATAAATGGGTGCCAAGACTGGATTTTCCCATTATACAATGAGGTATTGGAAGATCTTCCAATGAACCTTGTTCTCGACAGATGTATCCACGTCCTTTATACCTCATAGTAAGCATTATTCAGTTAGGAATAACATACCTAGGTTACTTGTAGCATACAACCACTTCATTATTATCAGGATGAAATACAATGTCTTTGAGTATCCTTTCATATTCTAGTAAGCCACTTAAAGTGAAATTGTCAAAAGGGTAGTTCTCCCTTGATCTTTGGAATTTGTAGCACGATATACCACATACTTGGGCTGATAGCTAAATGTTTTTAACCATAAGGGATTTCTGTAGATAGTACTCTCCATAACCACTTAGTCTAACCTTCATCTCCCATGTAGAGAGGAGTTTCTACAGTGGAAGCACCATTGTCATTAGTAGACAAGGTATCTGGATCCAATCATGAAGTGAGGGCCTCTGACTGAATAAGAACAATGATCTCCGTAGAGGGACACTCGTAGATGGTAGGAAAATATTCTGACAATGCTTTACAATGAGAAAATGGTTGGGTATCCCCATGTATAGTAAGTGTTTTTCCTTCATCTTGTAAATTTAAACACTGATGATATGTTGAAGTCACGACTTGCATGACATGAATCCATGGGCATCCGAGTAAAATTTTGTAAGGGAGCTCTAGGTACAAGACATGGAACTTTGTATCATGGGTTATGGGACCAACTTCCAATGAGAAATTGATCATTCCAGCTGATTGTCATTCTTCATTTTCATATGCCTTTATGGTGATGACCTTTCTCTCTAAATCAGATTTTGTGCAACCTAGTTTATAAACTAGTTTAAGAGTATAAATATTTAGACCCAATCCACCATCCACAAGCACTCTCTTGATCTTTCTATGCTTGATTACTACTTCAATGTGTAAGGGAAGGTTATGGGAGGGATTTTCTGTTGAGAATTCCATTAAAATGAAAGTTATGTGTTCTAAAGGAGTGATTTACGCTACCGTGGCATATAAATGTGTTGGGTCAATATCAATGGATATTACTTATCCCTGTAAGGTTTTGCAAAGGATCTCCTTATGGATGTTAGAAATATTTAGAAGGTCTAAGTTTGAAGATTTTGCTTTGGTTTTCTCTAATTGATCTAACACATCATAGTGACTCTCTTGAGGAGGAGGGGGAGTTGGTTATGGGATAACAAGGCGTGATCATTAGATTTCCACGATGTACTCTTTCATTCTAATTTTGATCACATTGATATGTTTAATAGGTGAGTCAACATGACCTATCAAGGCATCAAAATGGCCAGTGTTTGACACATAGTTAGTATTCTTATTTTGAGTCGACTGTCCCTGATCCTACTTTTCCTTCCCCTCGTGTTTGGGGAAAGGTTCTTTGAAGATCCCCAAGTTTTTGTTTGGAGACTTGGTAGTCGCGGTGGATTCAACCTCTATATCACCACTATCAATTAGGTATTTAATGTAGTGTTTTAATCCCAAACACTTGTCAGTTTTATGACCCTTTACGTTGTGAAATCTGCAAAAAAAATTATCCCTAAACCATGATGGCTTATGTGCGTAATCCTTGTAGGGTTGTGTTTCTGGGTATTGAATCATGTTTACGGCCTCTAATTGTTGTAGGATGGATGATATGGATTCAGATAGAGGGGTGAAAGTATGAATTCTATATTTTGTGGGAATTCCCTTTGCAAGCTTCAAAGGTGCGTGGTTTTGAAAGGCTTGTACTCACTTAGAGTCTACTATCCCATCAATAATGAAGTTTTTATTCTTATTATGAATAAAATTTGTTTTTTTGTTTGATTTGGAATCATTATGATCGCGGGATAAAGGTTTTAGATTCCCCTTAGCTAACAATTATTTTTCAATTTGACTCCCTTTTTTTATTACCTCTTCGAACGTGTTTCCACAATACATTTGCAAGTGGAACGTAATGTCATAGTGGATGTTAGGAACAAATATACTTATCAATTGTTTTTTGGGTATGGAACAAGGAAAGTGGCTAGCTAATCCTCTCCATCTTTGTAAGAAGGATGCGAAGTTTTCATTGTTTTGTTGTTTGGCATTGCAGAGATCTACCATGGTGACGTCACTCTCAATATTGAATGAGAAGTGTCGTATAAATTTTTCAGCTAATTCTAACCATGTAGATATAGATCCCTTGGGGATGTGTAGAAACCACTCTAACGCATATCCTCATAAACTTTGTGGGAAAAGGCGAATGAGGTAGTTGTCGCTATATGCAACCACTTGACAAGACATATAAAAATATTTGATATGGTCACGAGGCTCACCTTTTCCCTTATATTTGTCAAACTTTAGATAATAAAAGTGTTATGGGAAAGGTATTATTAGTGCAAAATCATAGCACCCCCAAATGGCCATGTATCTAAGTGGGGCATTTGGTATGATTGTACAACATTGGACCATCTCTCAAGCTATGGGAATTGCAAACTTGAGATGGACCTCCAAAGAAAGTTGGTTCTTGCTTCCTAATCTACCTGCCACAAGCTACTCTAGTGCATGCAGAACCTAATATAATCTTAATCTAACCATTCCAAGGAGACATGGAGAGAGAGAGGGAAAGAGATCCTATACTAAGTGGTGATACACCAGAAAAGGAAGTGGGTGATCAAAAATACGACTGCTTGAAGTGGATAGAGGTTAGCAGAGGAGAGGGTGGACAAATGCACCATGGACTAGAGATGAATGTCACATAGAACACCACTTCAAGACCCATTAATCCCAGCTCCCAGAACCTGCAACAAACATCAGAGTATGCACAGTATACCTTACAATGATGAGAGGTGAGAAGAGACAATAAAATGAGCCAAGGATGGACTGATGCATCATGAAATAGATTTTATTGCTCCAAAAGTTCACACAATACATCGTTAGTGGGCAAGAGGCAAGAAAATGCCATTACAGAGCCATGAGACGAGGCTTAGACTTTGCATTCTACCCTAAGGAAGAAAGAGAGAGGGGGCAGATGAGAAACAATGATCAACCATTTGAATATGCCCCTCCTTTACGATATATAGAAGAATGATAGAGAAAGAGAGAGGTAAAATCGAACTCTGCTCTAACCACCTCTGGAAATACATTGAATCCACCTACCACAATGAAGAGTCTCACTGTAACACCCATTCCCTGTCGTTGTTCCTTACTAAGAAAGAAAGAGGCCCATTCTTCATCATGGCAGTAGGTGAGAGACTTGACAACCTTGAAAATGGTAGACCGAAAACATTAATGGAGGTAGGTGAGAAGCGGGCGCTGAGATATTTCCAAAAAATCCTCTCCCGCCCAAATCTGAGTTTCCAGTCGAAAGATATGGATGTCTAAAGATAAGGGCCACGGGCCCACAATATTTAAAAGAAACTATCTGTACCAGGTCCACGTGTCAGCCTCTCACATCTTGAAGATTCTGCACCTTCCTTTTACTCTTGAAATCATGCCAGAATGACACGTGGCGGCTTCTGCGGGCTCCTCTTTGTTTTTTGTATTCTTCTTGAGTCCCTCCTATTGGCGGAGACAATGTGCCTAACTTGAGACACGTGGAGGCTTTGCACTTGTTTAGGAACTACCTCCAGGTTTTACCTTTGAAGTTGCATGGTCGAGACATGTGGAGGCCTCTGCAGGATTTTGGATTTTTCAATGGCCACCCTCACCTTTTCAAACTCTAGACATGTGGGGGGTTGGCACTCATTTGAGTCTCCACTTTGGGCCTCACTTCTGAAATTACACCAATGCGACACATGGTGTTGTCTACTAGATCTTTATACTTAGTCGATTTGGGTCTACTTCCTGTTTGATTTCTGTTGGACCCTAGACACATGGAGAGTTAACGCTCATTTGCGAACCCACCTTTTGGACTCAGCCTTGGTGTTGCACCAACGAGACACTGGAGGCTTCCGCCGACACCCTTATACTTAGTCATTTTAAATGACTGGCTATGTCCCCCTTTTGTACCTAGGACACGTGGAAGCCTCGCGATCGTTTAGGGAACTGCCTTCAGATTTGATCTTTGAATTTTCACCATTGAAGCATGTGGCACTTTCCGCAAGTCTGTGATACTTAGCCGATTTGGGACAATGCCTTTCTCGGGCCCTAGACACGTGGAATCCTGGCACTTGTTTGGGGTCTCCGTTTTGGGTTCTATCCTTGGATTTTCGCCGATGAGGAACGTGGCACCCTTTGTGGGTCTATGAATTTTCAACGACTAATGAGACCAAGTGGGCTCGCAGGCCTGTACTTGAAACCGTGCCATTTTGTGAAAAAGTGTACGAGTTCCAAAGTCTCCCACAGACCTGCGGCCCGCCTTCATACTTGGGAAAAAATTTCCCCGTAGCTCCATAGACCCGCTTTTGGAAAAAATTTATCCTCGAGCCTACCGGCCCGCATTTTCCATGTTTGGGCAAAAAGACATCTCCGGGCCTGCCGACCTGCTTTTTCCACTTGGAAAAAGTAATCCTTCTCAGGCTCATAGGCCCACAATTAAACTTGTGCCTTTTTGTGAAAAGTGAAAAAATGTCAAAATTTCTTCCGCCGGTCCACAATTTCCATGGCAAAAAATCTTCCCTAGGCCCGCAAGCCTGTTTTTGGCAAAAAAGCCCTCTAAGGCCCGTCAACTTGTAACTTGCGAAATATGAGGAGTTAAAAGTACTTCTTTATATCTCTGGAAAGGGGAAGAAATTTACTATCTGATGGAAACAATTTTAGGGGGCCTTAAGTGCTTAAAATATGTGACGATTTATATTGAAGCACATAAGGGGGAAAATGGAATCAGTTGACCCAAAAGAAAATAGTATGAGTAATTAGGAAAGGCTAACACCATTTCCACCTATAGTCAAGCTCTAAGTTTTAGGAATGTAACATCAATGATAAAAGCTTAAAAGCATGCTTATGAATGTAAATTAAATTAAATTAAACATAAATCTACAAAGCATCTTTACTATGTATTGAATTGCTAAACTAACATAGACCTAAATAGATCTAAAAGAGAAATCAAATTGGGATTGTTACTACTCCAAGAAAGGTGAAATGGTCTCTCCAAATTGACTACAAAATCATATTGGATACCCATCTACTAACCTCATTTAATACTTTAGGTAAGGATTGACCTTGTCTATAAATCATATTTCTTATATGAGATGTAAATCAAAGCATGGTGTAAAGTTTAAGGGCGGATAATTTGTCCTTTTTATAGTTTTTTCCTTTTAAGAAAACTAGTATTTTTGTGCATGTGGGACTAAAAGTACAAATTAGATTAAGACTTGCTAATCATAATTAAGGATTTTTTAATCATAATTAGTGAATTAACAAGTGATTAAGATGTGAGGGGCCTTAATCAACCACTTAGGGTTAATTAGGTGGGTAGGATAAGCTTTTGAAGCTTATTGAGATGTTGTGGAGGGAAATGGGGTGATTTTGAGTGGTTGGAAGAGGGGTTTGAACCAATAATAGGGTATATTGACCAAAACAAGGGCAAAATAGGCTTAATTAGTTAATAATCACTAAGTATCTATTCAGAAGAGGATTTTGACTTACGATTCATCGTAAAGTGGCATCCTGAATGCGAAAGAGGTTAGGCGATGATCAATGTGTTGTAAATTGGCTAAAATGGTAAGAAACATTAGTTAATTGGTGGAAATCACTAATTATAATGGAATTGGTAAGAATGAGATTTATTTGTGTGTGTTTGGTACTAAGATTGCAAAAAGTGAAATTTCTTAACACTTTTCAACACTCCATTTTTCTATCTTCTTTTTTAGAGTTTCTTAAGGTATTTTAGTCTTTCTCTAGATTTATTTCTCTCTCTATGTTATTATTTATTGGTGGAATTTTTGTGCACATTGTGTTATGCTGTAAAATATTTAAGTCATCTTTCAATAACACGCGATGTTTTCTTTTGGTGTACCAGTTTCCCCACGTGACAAATCTTGTTTCAATTATTTATGGTATGTTTTATGCTTCCATTATTTTCATTGTATTTTATTTACTTATGATTCAATATTTTAGAAGTTGATATTTAAATTATTTTTTACATGGTACCAAATCTATACTGCTAATTCTTGTTTCTAAGTGTGTACATTTTGGGTGGATAAACAAGAAAAATTATTGGTTTATTTGACACTTTTTTTTCAAGCTGTCATACCCTTGTAAATATTGGTTTTGATCTTTTAATAACCATATATTATTCTTGTTATATTTTTTTTGCAATCTAACATTTTGTAGAGTTTGACCCATTATACAATCTTGTTGGAAGTTCTATCAAATCAATTTAATTACATTCTATGGTATTTTTATTTTGTTTATTTTAAAAAAATCATAAGAATTTTCGTTACTATTTGATAGCTTATTAAATCTTATATGATCTTATTTCATTCATTTACTTTTTTTGAAAGAAAGAGAAGAGGAAATAATGAATTTGTTTAAGTGTTTTGCTCATTTTTTATTTATAAATCTTGAATATAAAATTAATAATAACTTTTGATTAAAAAATGGATCTCTAAAAAAATTTAATGGGTTTTTTTCTATCTATGTTAGGAACATGTTGTTAAAATGTTAGTCAAACCCAAATCATGGTATAAGTGAAAATCATAGTTTAGTATGTTATTTTGAATAGTTAATACTCATATTAGTTTTTTAAATTTGATTACGATTTATGAAATAAACATCTTTAAAAATCATCAAAAATATTGAATCACGAGTTGTGAAACAAAACTAGAGTAAGCTTTTCTAGGGTTTCCTTCGCGCGCACTTGTCATTTTGTGGCCTCTTTGGGCACTGCGGGATAATATTTCTATCGGTTTTTTAGGGGTTCTCATCCTCTAGGTGCATCTATTTAATGAGCTCTTCCAATTCAAACTCGGTTATTGAGACCGTCTTTGGAGCTAGTGGAGTCTTAAATAATGGTACTGCCACCAAAACACCCTCAAAAGTTCATCCTGAAGGTATTCCATGAGGTAATGAATCTCCCCTTGATGTTGTTTTACATATTCATGAGTTTAATGCTATATGACAATGGTTAGAATATTTCTTTCTCATTGGATATTTTGTGGTTGCATCCCCTCTAAAAGCATGCTAATTTTTTTTTAACTCAGCATGGGCTACTCATGACATCTGACTCGAGAGTGTACAAAACATGAAAAAAGGATTTTTCCTTTTCCACTTCTCTGACCCATCCAATGCCTTGACCATTTTGACCCGTTCGGCCACTTGGTATGTTCGCAACTCTTTATTGGTCCTTTCTCCATGGACCAAATACTTTGTGGTCTCTGATTATGCTTCCCTCAAAGTACCTATATGGGTAGAATTTCTTGACCTTCCCTTTCCCTGAATTTATTTTCTGCGTCAAATTTCCTCTTCTATTGGGTGGGTGGTCTATATAGAACCTTAGCATTTTTACAATTCCCATCCGCAAAAGCGTCTCTTTGTTGAAATGGACCTCTCCCAAGAACTGAAGCAATTTGTGGAGATTCAAATGGGAGACATTTATTACTCCCAGCGTATCTTATATATAAATCTGCCTAAAACTTTCTTCTAATGTTAGGCCTCTGATCAAAAGATCAAGGACTATCCTCTTTATGTCCCTCGTAATTACCCAACAGCCAAGGTGGCTTCCGAAGTGGCCAAAATCCCCCAGGAGGAGGGATGGAAAATAATTGGTGGTCGGAAAAATAAGAATAAGTTGCCGCAACCTAAGGTCTTTAGTTCAAATGGATCAAGTAAGCCATTTGTTAAAGAAAAAACTCATGGCCCACAAATTAATGATCCAATAGTCTCTGATGACTCACTTTTCCAGTGACATAAATTCTCCAGCACGCACAAGGCAACCTCAATTCTCATGGACCAGACGAATTCCATTCGTAATTATTCCACTCTTATGCAGTCGTCGGTACTGAACAAATGGTTCTAGGGCCCATCCAAAAGGATTTGAATTCCTCCTCGCCACTCCCAAGATAATATCCTAGTACACAGTGTGGATTCTTTTGATGAGGAATACACTATTGAATATGATGGGCGAAATAAAATTGAATTGGAGAAATTTTTGAAGCATAACAATGCTCAATTCCTATAGAATTAATTTGATGGCTTAGATGCAGATGATATGGCCCTTCACCACTATTTTCCATGAATTTCATATCATGGAATGTGCAGGGTCTTACAAACTCCAACCACAAGTATTTGTTTTGTAATGCTTGTCAAAAATTTACCAATTTAGATGTGTTATTTTTGTAGGAACTGAAGATTATAGGTTTTCAGTTAGAGATGGTTTGTAAATCCATCTGTCCTGACAACTTGACATTCTGCAATAATCATGATGGGGGCGTGAGGGTTTAATTTCATTTTTTTCTCCTAAATGGTGGACCTTTTTAATGGATCATGGTGTTGACCCCACCAATCGTGCCATATGGGTCTTATTTAATATTGACGAATTCCCTTTTAGCCTTGTTAACATTTATGCCTCTAATGATGTGGGTGAAAGAGCTGATCTTTGGTGGTGGATATCCTGTGAATTTTTTGATGTGTATTAGGTTAGAAGTGGTGATTTTAATATGCTTGATTTTCTCACCGATAAGTGTGGGAACCTGCCTATGTGATGGATAGATGGAGAAAGGGAGGCATGTTTTTCATGCGTGGTAAATTTGGATTTTATAACCATAATGCCTCTTGCACTCCCACATCTGAAGTGTGGTTCACTTGGACCAATTTTTGAGGAGGATCGAATCGGATTCTCAAATGGCTCGATAGATCTATGATGTCAACTCAATATTTTTGTGATTTTTACCACATTTATTCTTTACCTATGGAGGGCATACTTGATTTTGTCATTTTGGACCATTTCCCCATTCGATTTCGTATCAGTTAGCAAGATCGACACCCTTTTTGTCATAAAGGGAAGTTTTTTCTCAATACCACCTTGAAGGAACATGGCCCCACTCTCAACCACATCAAGCGGGTGTGGAACCTGTCCCCTAAGCTAAATCATTGTCAACACTTTCATCCACCTATGCATGTCATTTGGACCCAATGGTGGGAGGATGTTATGACTAGGAAGACTAGATTCCTCAGAATCCATGGTCGGTAGTTGGCTAAAATTTGGTTCTGCTCATATTCTGCTACCAAATGCACTCTTAGCCAAGTGGTGGTGGTTGTAGACACAAAAATTTGGGTCACAATCCCTCTATCCCCCTTCAATTAAATAATTAGACACAGATACCTAGCCATGACTCTTTCTACACATTAGTATTAATTTAATTACCCATAATTTAATTAATCACCATCCTCACACCATTATTATTTTAATTACCTTAATTAAGATTATATCCATCTCACTAAGCCACCTCACCTTTCCACCTCATCATAGACTTATTCCTAGCCTATTAATGTACCTAGACCAAGTCCCCACTTATTCTAACCAACTGGGACTCTTCTCAACCCTAACTATTTATGACATATTAACCCTCTAACTAATTTACGCCATTTAACAATCTAGACCTGTACTAAGTGAAATACCATGCCAAATATGGGAGAAAAACCATATATTTGGCAAGTTAGACCAATTCTCCTTAACCGACATTGGTTATTCCTCTACCAACGTCGGTCACCTAACCACCATCGGTTAGGTTAAATAGAAAAATCTTAACTCATTGATCAAGTTCTGAATCTGATTTCTTAGATTTTGATGAACTTGATTTTGAACTCTCAAGCTCTCCTGGGATCTTACGGCCAACCATAGGATCTCACATCATTCAAACTCCACACATTTCATCTATCGGTTCATCCAAATCTCCATGACACTCACTGTATAACATCGTGCCTTCTCTCTATAATTGTACTCATTTGGGATCACCTCTTCCTACAACCATCACCGTTACCTTCTTTCAACCTGTATTCTACATGTAATTATTTTTCCTTCATTGGTCCTTTTCGATAGACTAGTTGTTTTTATTATCTATCTATTTCATTCCTTATTCTATCTTACTAGGATCTCTTTCATAGTACCTCCGTCCAACTACTTGACCATTGATTCTCCATACCTCATCCAAAAACCAATCTAACCATCTCTGAGTCCTTATAATAATTCCACAACCCCACCTAAACTCCCCTCACTCTTTGTACAATCACAGGGAGTGCCCAAAACCCCATTTTTAATATTATTACCAAATTTCCTGTATTGACACCGGTTAACCAACTGTCATCGATCCCTTACTAGTAGCTGACATTGGTCACTTAACCAAAATCAATCTCTGAAACTGGTAAATTATTCAAAACCAACGAGCTCATAAATTCTCCCAAACAACCTAGAATCTTACAAAACTTCACCCATACCTCACCTACAACCTCTGTCATACCTACAGATCCAAACCTACCTACCAGCTATCCGGATTTAATTATAAATTTTTTTATTAGATTAAATTAACTTATTGTATGTTATAGGAAACACCTAAATCTTATCAACTACAATAGTATTTCCTTATTTCATGTCATTTTTGCATTAAATTGTATTGTAAAGTGGATTGACAGCCTTCTAGGAAGCACCTCGCTTCCAACATCTAGCTCTCACTAGGCAGTCCGTTAACCTATATTGTTAATGCTTTTTTGTGGTCTTGTGGTGTTTCTTAAAGGATATTCCTCCAAGCCAAAGGGAATCTCTCTACAATTAGTTTGGATAATATTCTGCATGTATGGACAACCTCTTCGACTATCAACAAGTATTCCTCCTTGACCTTACCTCTTATCTGTTTTACCTCTACTTTGTCGTGAAACATTTTGGCACGCCTTGTGGGACCCTATCTTTTGGGTTCTTTGCATTTTTCATTTTTAGGGAATATTTTTGTGTTTGTTTCTTTATAGAAAAATTCACATTATAGTTCTCCTTAGAAACCTTCTCTTCTTTCTATTTGTCTAAATGAAATTCGCTCTTTGGTGCTTAGAAAGATCATTTTTATTATTTTCTTATGTATTACATCTAGTGAAAGAGCAGTCCTCTTCCTGTTCTCCACTTGCTACATTGAATTTCATTTTCAATATGGGTTTTAAAATTCTATGCATTTCATCCCAATGATTGTTGCATTTAGATCACCTAAATTTTATTTGCAATCTATATACTGGAGGTCATGACTAGTTGACGATTGGTGGGAATTAATCGTAGTTCACACTTTGTGGACACATTCCCCTATCTGAATCACTTTAACAAATTACTCATTTCTTAAACATCTCCCTTCCTGGTAGTTTCCATCAAAGATTAATAACTTTTTGATGGTGGATCCAATTGGTGTTCAGGCCAATCATCATATCAGAGTTCAGACCTCGTCTATTAAGAAGTATATATTAGGGAAACTTTATCCAAAAAACACCTAATACCAGCCATAGAATGCTGATAAGGAACTCTATTTGACCAACAAATCTACTCTACTATACTCACAACAAGTTTTAAAATGCATAAGCCACATAACATAAAAAATATGATTACCTTGGATTATTCATGTTTGCTAGTTTTTTCCTAATTTACGTTTTGAGTTGTGAGAATGTTTCATCACTTTTTCTTTCCTTTCACACTCCAAAATCATAGTAGGTGTATTTTGACCTTTTCTAAGTGTGATAGGAACTTATTTTACCATACTCAACTTCTGGGTTGGTGTTTATTTGACTTAAATCACTCTAAATTTCAAATTTTCTTTAATTTCTCTAATTCCTCAATGAGCTGCATCAGTCTAGTGACTGAGGTTGGTTCCAGAATCATATTGTCATCGATTACCAGAATGGCGTCTGTTTCTATGTGTTTTTTATTAACCTATCAAAAACATCTTCATTCTGACATTTTTCACTCTTCGCCTCTTCATGTGTTCTAGTTTCTTCTGATATACTCATTTATGAGTCTACGTAACCTATAACAAAGTCCATTTTAAACCATTTAAACCTTTCTCATTTGGATTGTTAAATTTTTAAATTCTTCACAATAACCAGCACCGGTCCAAAAAACCACCATTGGTTGCCTTAGACTACCAACACTGATTACCCGACCGATGTCAATTTTTGTGTTTTGATTTTCTTGTCAAAACAAGAGTTTATTATCGTTTTCCATAATCTTCTTATCTCCTATTTTTGTAGCATTTTTAGAGCTTAGAATAATTATATTTCATTACCCACATGGTTCTGACTTGTCGGAAAGCTAACACCTTAGTATTTCACGCCAGTCACCAGCCCCTACCACCTAGTCCTTCACCACCTTCAATTTCTTCATCTATGGACCCTACTTCTTCTACTGTTATACCCGCAGGTGACAAGGAATTCATGAAATTCCTTAATCATAATACCGCAGCCTTGCAATATTACCTTTCTCATTCTTCCACACGTGACTCATCAAGTCAACCCATGTTCGAGATGCCTACCTCCATTTCTCCTACTCTCGCTCCCACTTGCGTGTCGGCTAACACTAGTGCAGCGCTACCCGCTTCCATCTCCTCGCCTGTATTTTCCCAGATCATCCCTACATATTCGATATTTGTCACACCTACAACATCTATTGCCCCTTCTATGTCCACCTCACCATCATCTATAGCTCTTAGTGTAGGGGTACCCATATCCTAAGCACCTCATGTACCCTTTATTTGTTAGGCACTATTCACTTTGACATCAAATACCCCCTTTCAGAACCTAGTCCTCTCTATACCCCAAACTCTTTCGCCTATCGCTACATGAGTCTAGACAAATATTCCTCCCAATTATACCCAACATCAAAAACCCCTCATCGCCTCCACTTCTAATTTTGGGTATATGCCTTCTTTATCTATTCCCTCTTATATACTCCCATCACAGTTTGTTTATTTGGCACCACCATACACTGGGGTTCCGTCTAAGACTTATCTACCTCATCCTCCCCCTTATACCACGGGGGGTCCTCCTCAATCCGATCCTAAAACTGACCTTGTAAGAATGATGTTGAATAAGATGCAGACCCTAGAAGCATCTGTCTCCAGCTCTCACAATGCCTTAACTTACGACGAAATTTTTAATGAGCTTATTCATCCATCTAAACCCATTCATTCTTATCCCGCACATAGGGAAATGTCTAAGTTCAATAGATTCAATAACAAGGAAGATCTGCAATAATATTTTTGATCATTCAAACACATATATTATCTAATCACTCATGATGACGCCTTTCTCTTAAGGACTTTTCTCATGTCCTTCACATGACCTACATTAGATTGTTATAGTGCCTTACCTAGGTACTCAATCCACTCCTCAAATCAATTGGCCCAGGTCTTCCTTAACCACTTATCCATCAATATTGTTAAGAAGGTTTCTATGAAGGATCTATATTCTATGCACTAATATGAAGATGAATCTATCACTTATTTATTCAAAGGTTGGTGTAGCCTTACCAATCAAATCAATTTTCAACTTCCACACACTGAGCTAACAAAGTTGTTCACTAGGGCTTGTATCAGGCACATATCTCTAGCTCTCCAAGTTTAGACATTTTGAACATTTGACGAGGCATTCGCCATGGCTCAAAAGATAGAAATATGTGTTATTGAAGAGTAGAAACTTCAACTGCGCAATAAGAGCACTCCGTTTAAATTGAATGACTCATCTTCCTCTTCTAAGCCATAAAATATTTTTTCTACGGAAAAACGATCTGCCAACATAGTGGTTTTGAAATCTGGCCCTTTCTATCCATCAAACCAACTGAAACCTTCTTCTAATTTGTCCCTGTTCATAATTTCCAGTATAAGTATGAACAAAGATATTATCGCCCATAAGAGAGCCTTACTCCTTCGTATTGGAAAATATGTTAAAAGAAGGCACTATCACCCTTCTTCCAATCAAACCACATACTAGTTTTGACCCTTCTCGTCTTGGACTAGCATGGTATAAAGAGAAAAAATACTAAAAATATCACTGCGTTAGGGGCCATAGAGATGGAAACTATAAAAATTTTAATAACATCGTTCAGCTCATCCTGTACCAGCATGGTATAAAGAGAATGACTACTAAAACTATCAACGCATTAGGGGCCATAGCGATGGAAACTATAAAAATTTTAAGAACATCATTCAAGAAATGTTAGATAGTGGAGATCTCTTCCTAGATAACCCCAACATGCCAGCAAACCAAAACATGTATATCTTTAAGAAACCTTTTCCAAACCATACCCATTCATCTAATTAGGTGGGTGAGACCTCTGACACCAATGTTCACAAAATTTACGCCATCTTCGATACATTACCTGCTTCTTCCACTCAGTTACCTTCGATTCCATCTATTGATGAGATTCTTGTGTGCACTCTTCTACCTACAGAGGAACCTATTTTGCATGCTCCTCTACCCATGGAGAATCCTACCTCACCTACTCTTCTACCCATGGAAGAGCCGACCCTACCCACTATTTTACCTACCCAGTAGCCTAGGTCACCTACTCCTTCATCTAAAATAGCAATTATCCCACTTATCGAAAATCCTGCACTATACATGCTTCTACCCATGGAAGAGCCTCTTTCATCCCCTTCCCCACCTAAGGAAGAGGCTACATCACCTACCTTTCTCCCCCCTCGACCCATAGAGGAGTCATTTTTATACTCTCTTCTTTTCAGTGATGTGTCACCCAAGATTTACCAAGATCTTGTTCATCTACTTGCATCAATTATACTAATAGAGTCAAAATCCAAAAACTTCCTTTTTTCATAGACCTCATAATTTTTTACAGGGACTACCACCAAGTCATCACCATCTTCCTCTACCTCTATGCCATTATCTCATTTGGCAGATTACTTGGAGTATGTTGACCATACCACACTCTGGTGGCACCTTCGTCTCTCAGTACCTACCCAAATTAAGATGTTGACCCCCGATACTTTAACCATTTATCCAAATATATTACAAACAACTAAGACCATGACACATGAACCAGTCATATTGACATCTTATTCATCAGCCTCACCTTCACCTCAACCTTCACTTGTACCCAAACCTTCATCAACACCTAAACATCCACCGACACCTAAAATTGATGCTACATTAGGGGTCCATCCTACACCTAGTCTACTACATCTTGAATTCAAAATAGATCTGAATACTAAACAACCACACATCACAAATTTAACTCCCACACTTAATAAGAAGACACAATATCCTAAGCCTTATTCACCCTCATCTGTTCATCGATCTTAGGCCCACATCCATTGACTTTAGTGTAGTTACTACTTCACCAAAGCAAGACAAGGATAGGACCACCCACATTCGCACCTTCATCACCTCATTTTCCCACACCTTTACCTCTTCAATGGAACAAATCCCAAGCACGAAATCCTGCACCCACACCTTTACCTTCACCACCACTGTAGCCTATACCCAAACCTATACCTTCATCATCTCCCTTGCCTACATATTCTTCGTTACTTACCACCATATCACAACTGACTCTGCCACTTTCACCCTAGCTTTTTAGATTACCCTTGTCTTCTATGTATCCTTCTACCTCAAGTACCACACATGCACCTTTACCCAAGATGGCACAGCTTAAATTAAAAACAAAAAAAAATTCTTCGCTACCTACCAAAAAGGCAGCCCCACCTACGCCACCTCCAACAATACATCTTCCACAAAAATCACCTGTGCCTTCACCAAAACCCACTTTAACTTCACATTATGATCCATTGGCGGGATCCTATTCCAATTTCCTTGTTAGGTTACTAGAAACCTTTGTTATCACATTACCACCCATTAAACCTTATGACCCGCTCAAACCTAAACTAGAAGGGTTTTACGATACTAATATTTATGCATATCATCACTCTCCAGGGCATGATATCAAAGATTTTAAGGCCCTTAGAAACATACTCCTTCATATTTGTAATTCGGAAATCCCCTTGCAAGAAGATGGCCAATTGGCATAGAATTTCATTTCCCATTTTCCCATCACCACACGACCTAATCCTATATCTATTCAGCACTCATTACCTTCATCTCCACGACCCTCTTTTCCTCCTCCAGTCACAAAAGGACAAAGGAAAAGAGAGAGCTATTAACCCATCTAGTACACCTGCACCTATCATTCCATCTACACCTTTCCCTTAGGTAACCATCTGTGGGCCGACCTATCCAATTTTTTATGGTGTCACACATCATACTATGATCAAACAACTTTACTAATCTCCTATAAAAATGTCTTTGTATGACCTCATCCAAACCTATGAGTCTCATTGTCAGGCCCTCCTTGAGATCCTGAAAACTATTGAGGTTCTTCTGATTGACCCTAAACTTTTTGCCACCATATTCACCCATCATCATGTGGATGCTCTCACTACTTCACCTAAAACCTCTATTACCACTACCACTCACCAAGTTTTTGTCATCAGTTTCTCTAACTCGGAGATTGTTCCTCACCATTAATATGATCTTGATCCTTCCCTCTTCATCTCCATACACATTGACGATACTTACATCCGACGCATAATGATCAATGGAGGTGTGAGTATTTATATCATTTCTTCCTGTGTATATGAAAAAATGTGCATACCTGCCAATTTCATACATGATAACCCAATTTTGTTACATTATTTTAACGATGCTTTGACTTCTACTCTTGGTACCATCATCCTCCACATTCACGGGGTCCCCACACCATTCTTGAATTGTTTTATGTTCTTGAAATGGAAATCCAATACAACATGCTTCTTGGCAGACTTTAGATCCATGTCATTAGGTGTGTACCTTCTACTCTTCACTGCTGCATTAAGTTTGAATATGAAGGACAACCTTTCACTATTCAAGAAGATCCTTCACCTTTCAAAACATGTAGCATGTTGTATCGAACCAATGATGTCCTTATTCTAGTTAAGGCATCTACTACCGATGTTGTCTCATCTTCAACCACTGCCACCTAATCTTCAACCACTACCGCTTCATCTTCTTCTGATGTTTCATCTACCACTTTTTCTACTACATCTTCCTCACATAGCCCATATTTATCCACTACTGCTGCAACTTCCAAAGTTAACTCGTCTACTAACCCTTCTTCTCAAAATTCCAATAGCTCATCCATTCCCGCTAGCCAAGTACCAACTTCTAACCCTTTGGTAGGTGTTTTTCAATGCATTACCCTGGGGGAGTATCACTTGTATAACATTGACACTTTCCAAAATCCTCAAGAGTACAAAAACCTTTATCAATACCTCCCCACGTTCGCACCGGCTTGACACTCAGTGGACTTGATACTTCTTCTTATTCTCCTGAACCACCCACTCATACATGAACTTTTTCCTCCAACTTCCATTATATTATCAACTACCACTTCAGCCACACCTTTTTGCATCACTGTTCTTGGAAAGGATTCAGCTTTGCTATTTATGAACAAGGTTTTCACACCGTTATTCCTTGCACTACCCACAAACATAAGGAACGTCATGGTATTGGATTTTTTAAACCACTTTTTCCTAAGAGGGAAAGAATAAACTTTGCTGAGAAAGATCAACCCTCTTCAGCTACTTCACCTTCTTCACCTATCACACCACCCTCTCCAACAGAGTCCATGGATCCAAAATCCATTCCTCATAACTTTTTTTTTCATGAATAATGTTTCCTTAGGACATATGACCTATCAATGTAATGGATAGGATCCCTCTTCCCTTCCTTTTCTTTATCTTGATATGATCAATGATGACACACCTTCTATCAATGTTGTGTAGTGTTAAGAAGATGATTCTATCCTCACATATCTTAGTGCAAAGGATTCTTACATTCATCAGTCGTTACCTTCTGAGACACAAAACATGTTGAATGAATTAACCATAAAGATCAACATTCACACTTAGGACAACCCCTAAATACTAAAGATAGGCCAATCTTTGGATTCCACCGAGAAAGAAGTCTTTTTTTCTCTCCTTCAAGAGCATAACAACGCATTTTCTTGGTCTTATGCCAATATACCCTATATTGACCCAAATATCATGGTCCACAATATCGTAACCATTCATGATGCCAAACCTGTGAAACAAAATATTTGAAAAATGCATCCACACATTTCCCTTCTTGTGAAAGAAGAACTCTAGCACCTTCTTTCTTTTTCCTTTATTCTACCCATTGATTATCCTCAATGGATTTCTAACATTGTTCATGTCACTAAAGTGACAGGGGGACTCTACATATGTATGGATTTTTGTGACCTCAACCTTTCCTACCTTAAGGATGAATTTCCTCTAACTAGTATCAACCACCTGGTTGATCCTATGGCCAGCCATGAGATGATATCTAGTATGGACGGGTTATCAGGTTATAACAAAATATTACTCGTGCTGGAATACCAACACAAAATGGCATTCATCACCCCTTGGGGGTCTTTCTACTATCGTGTCATGCCCTTTGGTTTGAGAAATTATGGTGTCACTTATCAGTGTGCCATGACTTATATCTTCCATGAAATCATGCATGAAATACTGTAAGACTACATTTATGACCTTATCAGTAAGTCTAAAAATCGAGCTAAGAACCTGGGCATTCTTAAATTCATTATCGACTGCCTCATCCAATATTGTGTTTGCCTTCAACCAAAGAAGTGTGTATTCACCATTCTCTCGAGAAAACTCCTTGGTTTCATTGTTTCTTTGTGGGGCATTGAGGTCGATCCCGTTAAAATTAAGGATATTTTGAAGATACCTCCACCAACTAACCTAAACAACTTCATAGTTTACAAGGAAAATTGTAATCTATTCGATGATTTATTTCCCAACTTTCCGATCAATGTCACCACTTTCATTATCTTCTTAAAAAGGATGTTTCCTTAAATTAGAATGATGAGTGCCATAAATCCTTTGAAGTGTTGAAGAAATACATTCTTCAACCTCCCGTACTCATCCCACCTAAAGATGAAAAACCTTTCTACATACACATTTCTACCACTTACCATTCTTTGGGTGCCATGATAACTCATTGCGACAAGAAACACACGGAGCAATCAGTTTATTACATAATTCGTATGCTTTTAGATTATGAGACTCAATATAATCATGCTGAAAATATTTTCTTAGCCATCTTTTTTGTCGCCAACAAACTTCATCACTACCTAGTCAACCACAAAACTTTTGTCGTCACCAACACCAACCCTTTGCATTACATGTACACAAATCCTTATCAACACCAATGTGCTTCGCGGTTGCTCATGCTCCTTACATACCTAGATCTAGAGTACATTCATCAGAATTTTGTTAAGGGGAAAACCATTGCAAATCAGCTTGCAGACGCACATCTTTCCAGAAATCAATCTTCTAACTTTGATTTTCCTGATGAATCTATCTACGCTCTTTCCCTTGATGACACCATTTATTAGATGACCTTATTCTTGGAAAGTTCTAAATTTCAATGTGGGGGTAGTGTAGGATTTATCCTCATCCCTCTTGATGGTGAGCCCATGCCTTTATCTTTAAAACTTGACTTTGACTATACCAATAGCGTGGTTGAATACGAAGCACTCGTATTAGGTCTCAAAACTGCCATTTCCCTATATGTTAAGACCATTAATATCTTTAGCGATTTTCAACAAGTCTTCAACCAAGTCAATGGTTATACTAGTGTTGTAATGAAATACTTCGAAATTATAAGCATCACATCGATATGCTTTTGACTACCTTTGATAATTACGACATTCAAACTACTCCATGATCCACTAACAAATTCACTGATACCATGGCTTATATCACCTCACAAATACCTACCTCACCTATAGACTCAAAAATCTTTATCACAGTAAAAAGAATTCAGTCACCCTCATATCTCTTTCATGACATAATTTTTTTGGGACGATTCAAAACCAAGCCACGTGACATTTGGTATAAGAAGTACGCTCATTACCTTTCCCAATCAATCCTAGCTCCAGATCTCACTTGTAATGGTAAACGATCCTTACTTCAAAAGGTCACTCATTATGTCATTGTGGGGGTTCTTCTCTACAAGTGTGGATTTGACAATATGCTCCTACAGTGCCTCACTAGTTCTGAAATTATGCACACCATTAAATAAATCCATGATGGGATTTTTGGTGGAAATTTCAATGGCCAAATTTTTCCAAACGTATCCTTTTCCTCAGCTATTATTTTCCAACCCTTAACCAAGAATGTTGTGAGCACATAAAATGTTTTGTGAAGTGTCAACATCATGCTAACCTTCACCAGACCCCAAGTCATGCCTTACAAGTTGCTAGGGACTTTTCGACCTTTTCTCAATGGGGTTTAGATCTTGTCAGATAGATTAACCCTCATTCTTCTTAATGTCATCGATGGATTATCACGACTAAATACTATACTAAATGGAAAAAATTTGTCCCTCTCATTCCTACCAAAGCTGAGAAAATATATGAATTCATTAACCATCACGTCATTTTTTGTTTTGGTGTTTCTCATCGTCTCATGATGGAAAATGGTAAATAGCTCAAAAACAAAAACCTATACAAACTATGTGATAACTTCGGCATTCAACTCATTTTCTCTTCACCGTATTATCCTCAAACAAACAATCAAGCCAAATCCACGAAAAAAACCCTACACAAAATTCTTATGAAGGTGGTTGATGATACTAGTAAGGATTGGCACTCACACAATCCTTTCTCCTTATGGGCATATCGCACTAGCAGTCACACTTCTACTTCCTCCATGCCTTTTTATTTGGTATACGATACCAAAGTTTTTTTACCTCTCTAAGTCCAAATTCCATATTTTCATATCTCAATTAAATATATGCTCAATAATGACGACTTTTGCTAAGATTTTTTGGCAGAACTTGAGCTATTGGACGGACGGTGTCTCAATGCTCTCAACCACCTTCAAATCTACCAAAAATGTATCAAACGTGCCTATAAAAAATGTGTTCATGATTGAACTTCCAAGGTTGGTGATATTATCCTAAAGGAAAATCAACATGTAACTAAAGTGAAGAAAATCAAACGGGGAAAGTTTGCTCCTAATTGGCTTGGACCCTACATTGTCACCCATACTTATGGATCAAGTGTTTATTGTTTATCTTCCCTCGAAGGTAAACCTGAACCTGAGCCCAATAATGCATTGCATCTTTGATTGTTCTATTGTTGAATAAATTACTATATCACTTTATATCACTTACATGCCCTTCCCTTGAGAAAACCTCTCCATTCACCTACCTATTTTAGGGATCTACGACTAAACTAGAATTATGTAACTATATGTCACCATTCAACCTTGTCTTCAAATATGAGTACTACAACTCTACTCATGGCATGATTCTCATGGATAATTTTCGTCCTTTTTAAGGATGGAACCCCATGGTCGTTTGTCACTTGAAACCCCTCTTTCATAGCTAACCTTTTTGTGTTATGTTTTTTCCTTCATAAAAGAGGCGTACATTCCTTTATATTCTTGTTCATGACTTTAAGTCTAAAAAATATATAGAATATATGGGATAAAAAAAAAACTACTCCTTGAGTCAAACTTATTGCAAATAGATGAATCCCTCAAAAGGACATCTATGTATCTCTCTAGCTATTATAAATAGTCTACTCCCTCAAAGGACAACTATAAGTAGTTAGCCTCATATTGCATTTAGTCTATTAAAAAAGAAGAATAACCTATATATTTTTCAAATCAACACAGTTTGTTCTTAAGCTTCCCGCATCGATTAGCTTAACGAAGACCTCAAGGATAACCTATTTATCCCAATATAGACTTCCCACATCGATCATTCTATATACAAAAAATAAAATAAAAAGTCAAGAAAAATTACAAACTTTAAGTCATGGACTTGCCTATTTTGGTTTTTGGTATCTTGCAGAAGGGGCATGTTGTCCCATAAATAACGTTACACTAAACAACCCTTCCACCTTACCTTTTCTTACTATCTCCAAAATCAACTCAAGGGACATGGCGTGTATTTTACACATAGTGATTACACAACTTCTTTCACCTTTAGACCTATTAATCGTTCAATGTATCTATGGACCTACATCCAATAAGTCTATGAGTATGGCATTTATGGTCTTTCCTAACTTGGGGAATTTTGCTCATTTTTATTTCACCTTTTCCTACTTGGTTTTTTGTTCAACAAGACATGATCATCAAAATTGAATCACCTATATACCTATGCCTAATCCACCTTGCTTATTACCTATTCAACATTCAATCTTGCCTATTTGGTCAAACATGCCTTATCCACCCAACCTACCAATCCAACCTACCTAGTCATCTAACCTAACCCAACCCCATTCTTCCCCCGTTTAAGGGAAAACTACATTGGCCTGAGGCCCCTTTCACAAGGGCTATATAGGCAGAACTCATAGGGTATGGGGCCCTTTGAGGTTATCTTAGCCACTCTTTTACCCCATTATCATTTCCCCCATCAAAAAAACACTTAGTTAGTTTCCATGCAAACAATAATTTAGAAGTTAACTTAAACCAAAACCATACATCAACTATATACATCATCACTTATTTTCCATAATAGCAATAACTTGGCAATTAAATTGAAACAAACACAAACTCAACTATGCCTACATACCTAGTTTCCATCAGAACAATAACTTGGAAATCAAAATAACAACATCTAATTTCAAAATAAACATCAATTTAACCATGCCTACATCTCATTTCCATAACATCAATATAATGAGAATGCACTCACATCATGACAACATCGACTCAACCGTGTCTAATCATCTAGTTTCCATAAACACCAATATAATGGAAATAAACATACATTATCCAAACCATGCCTACACATCTAATTTCCATGATAACAATATAATGGAAATAAATCAAGTGCATCATCTATAAATAACATCATCCATCTATACATCGAAATTCGGTATATCAACACACTGAACATAAAGATATAAATACAAGTCTCTCAAAACTCTCATATACATCTCGCATATTCGTCACATAGGCCGGTATATATATCAAAAATACAAAATAACCATGTTATTTGATATAGCCTCTATGATGGGACGGTACCCCTATTGCTCTCCCATGTACCGTCATCTGGTCTATGTCACCATGTGTTGGTAACCTCTCACTCACCTTTCCTATGCGGCCGATGACTCTCTGAGCTACTAGAATTATGGGTCAGGATGCTAGTCCTCGTGCTAGCTACTTGTTGCACTCTATACTCTCCATAGGTCACATACTGGATACCAACCTTCATCAACCGGCCTTGATAATACCGAGCCTCTGACACAACATCTCTATAACTAACCATGGACATCACCTGGGGCAGTGTCGTAGCTCTATCACCTACCTGCAAACCTTGTTCCTGTACTAATGGTCCATGTCCTGTTATCTGTAAAATAGGACTATGTCTGGGTGTTTGTACCTATACAATGGGAGCATGTCCTGCAACCGGTGCATGTACCTATACCTGGGCCTCGACCTGTGCCTATGCATGTGTAGTTGTTAACTATCCCTGTAGCATGACAACCTGCACCTATAGTGTGGTAACCTGTGCCTACAACCCTATTTCCTATCCCCCATCCCATGCACGAGTTCTTGCCATCTATCCCTGAAGCATGGCCACATGTTCCTGTAATCTTGTCACATATTCATACAATGTGATAACATGTCCCCCATATCCTACTAGTGGTGGTACGAGAACCTGAGTTTGATCCTGCGCCTGTGTTAGCTGCCCATGTAATCCAGTCACCTGGCCCTAGAGGGTGGTCACATGTGTCTATCCTGTGTGATATGTAACTATAACACATTCACATGTCCCTTTCCTTGTAATGTATCCCTTTTCACTATGAATATGGCCAAGTCTGGATGGTCTGGCCTCGGTGGTGTTGCATGTAGTTGGGCTATCCACCAGTGCATGAATCCATCAATAATACCATAATCATCAATCCAATGATCTACAACCTGCTCCTCATGTCCTGTAGGATATACTGGATGAGGTGGAGATAATGGTATCTCCATGCCATCTCGGCATTGCTGTGGAAATGGCGGAGGCACATCCTATTGTAGCTTTAACTAGTGTCAGACTTCATCGGTGGGAGTCATCTCATGCTCCCCGACTCGCCATTCCTATATCCACCTCACCAACTGTAACCCCACCAGCTCCTTTTCCATACCTTCATAGGACAGAAAATCAACATAAGGTCTCCACTAAATATCAACTGATGATATACCATCTAATAGTCACCTATAATAGGTCACGTCTCACGAGGCCTCATCCCCCCTTAGATGTGCTCCTACCAGCACCCATCTCCTTTATCTAGCTCTGTATACAACTTTATGTCAGTCATGTTGTGGGAGGCCTACTAGAAATAGACACAGGATGTGCTCATATGCCTAGAAATGTAGTAGATACGTAAAACAAATACTAAACCACTGAATCCTCATATAGTCACATACCTCTCTGTATAGTTGTACCATATATGTTAGCGCCTAGTAAAAACATATCTTCTCATCAATCATGTCATGCAATACACCCATCAATGCCCAGGGAAATCTCCCACCCTTTAAATCTGGGAGAGCATAGCATCCAACAACTACCATCATCAGAACTGTTAATCTCATCTACTAAGGATGTGCCACATACATATACCCATAAGTTATGTTTGTACTGTGATATCTCACGTTTCCCGTCACCTCACCAAACACTATCACTATAGGATCCACCGATGCCTCTGAAGAAATCTAATATAATGGATCCCCAACAATTAGCAGCCACAAAATATTGTAGACATCCTCTAGCATAATGGTCATCTCACCAGTAGGTAAATGAAAGTTGTTGGTCGCTGAGTCCCATCTATTGATAAGAGTGACCAAAAAATTGTGATCTCGTACGATGCGTCGATATCACCTCACAGCGTTGAGCCGAACATCCTGCATATACGACCACTCCTCATTTTTAAAAGCTGAATTTGTACCAAAAGAGGTGGCACCCTATCTTACATAGTCAACTGCTGACGTGCCTACATCATTACCATTTAAAATTGTCAATCAACTAGCCCTTTCAGTCATTTATTCTTTCCTACCTAGTCATACCCCACCTATGATTTTACTAGCCTTACTACCTTCTACCCCATTCACTCATCTAACATATATTCTACCTTTCCTAAACATTTACACTTATTTGGATTCACTCTTTTCACTCCTTCACTAATTTACCCAACTTTCACCTAAACCCCCCCATCCATACCTAACTTAACCCTAATCTACCCACTCATACTTAGCTTAATCCTAAACCCACCCCCATTACCTTTTTTTGCCTTCCCAACAACTTTTCTTCATACTTGGCCACTTTTAACAGTGATCGGCACCTATCACCCTGACCGGTATTGGTCCCCATTTAGCCTCACCAACGTTGGCTAGATCACTAACATCGGCTAAACTCTGACTGATGTCGGTCACTGGTTTGGCCCTAGATTCAAACCTCGATGCACCCATTTTCCAAAAAATTAACTAAAACACAAAAATAAACTACCCAACCCACCCCACATCACCTCTAAATTCATTATTCCACCTAATTACACTAGTTTTGGCCTTCCCCATACCCAATTTAACCCAATTTTAACCAATTTTAAATCAAAGTTCACAAAACCCAAATTCTACATTTTTCTACTTTAGTTTTAATCACAAACACCAAATGGCGATCGAATCCTACCTCTACTTGGCATCGTCTCCTTGATAGGATGTCTGGTCTCTGAACTGGAGGTCCTCCCACACCGTCTCCCATGTCAGCCATGACTGAAACAAACTCTCAGCTCTTCACCAATTTAATCACTCGTATCAATCTCGTGGGACCATTCACTTCCCTCTAATCACCCACTACTCATTAGCCAACTCAGCCACCTACCTCTCTCTATATTTTTTCTCCTCCAAATACTATCTCTTGTCATTTTCCACAAATAGAAAGTTACAAATGAATCCATTTTTTTATGGATTTTTACTTTTTATCCCCACCTCAACTCGAACGACATCGGTCACAAGCCCTAGTTGACTGGAATCAGTTACCCTAACCGGCATTGGTTCACCTTCAACCGGTGTCAGTCGTCATTCCATACCCACTTATAGCTAGTTTTCCCAAAATGTTGTTGTAATATGTTTTTTTTGCTACCACAACCTTACCCCATCCCTATAACCCCACCTAATTACAATATTAGCTCACACCTTACCTCAATATCATTTGGGGCATGTTTTTTCCTATACCTTGGCCTTACCCATGGCTTCACCTATATACCAATCCTGAACCTGCCCAATTGACACTCGAATTCATTTACTCGCTATACGTTTCGATGAATCTACTCATGATGTTTATCCTACCTACCTTGCCTTGCCTTATGTCATGTTGTTTATCTTGAATAGACCAAACCTTTTGGTGCTTTAGAACTCACCTAATTCCCATTAATGCACTAGCCTCATTGTGTTTTCAGTACCGTATCCTATACCTTGGATACTTGGATTACATCAACCTTGTTTGGATAAATTTTCGACCTTTGACAATGTAGACTTTGTGAGCTCTTCAGCCTATTTCCTTGTCACATTTTATACATGTGCATGCATTTGAATGCCCTCGCCTATTACCTTCACCCAAAATCACCATTTCCTATGCACACACCTTACTTAGTTTATTTTCTCCTCACCTACCATTTTATCAAACCCATCACTAATTCAACCTCTAACTTCATCATATCCTGGTTTGAGGGGGATCACCTCCACCCATACCTCGGAAAATATCACCTCCATCCATACTTGGGGAAATCACTTCTGTTTTTGTCTACATTTCTTATCAATACAAGTTACATGACAAAAAGGGGAAAATGTAGACACCAAAATTTGGGTCACAATCCCTCTAGCCCCCTTCAATTAAATAATTAGACACATACACCTAGCCATGACCCCTTCTACACATTAGTATTAATTTAATTACCCATAATTAAACTAATCGTCATCCTCACACCATTATTATTCTAATTACCTTAATTAAGGTAATATCCATCTCACTAAGCCACCTCACCTTTCCACCTCATCCTCGACTTACTCCTAACCTATTAATGAACCTAGACAAAGTCCCCACTTATTCTAACCAACTGGGACTCTTTCCAACCCTAAATATTTATGACCTATTAATTATCTAACTAATTCCATGATCTATTTTATGCCATTCAATACTTTAGACTTGGACTAAGCCAAAGAACACACCAAATTTGGGAGAAAAACCCTATATTTGGCAAGTTAGACCAATTCTCCTTAACCAACTTCGGTTATTCCTCGGCTGGCGCTGGTCACCTAACCACCATCGGTTAGGTTAAACAAAAAAATATTACTTCATTGATCAGGGTTTGAATCTGATTTATTAGCTTTTGGTGAACTTTCGTTTGAACTCTCAAGCTATCATGTGATCTTGCGACCAACCACTCCACACAGTTCATCCACTGGTTCATCTAGAGCTACAGGACACTCACTGGAAAGCACCATGCCTTGTATCTACATTTGCACTTATTCGGGATCACCTCTTCCTATAACCATCACTGCCACCTGCTTTCAACCTATATTCTACACATAAGTATTGTTACTTCATTGGTCTTTTTCGATAGACTAGTTGTTTTTATTAGTTATCTGTTTCATTCCTTATTCCATCTTACCTAGATCTCTCTCACACAGTAACTCCGTCCAACTACTTAACCATTGATTCTCCATACCTCACCCAAAAACCAATCTAATCATCTCTAATTCCTTATAATAATTCCATAACCCCACCTAAACTCCCCCCACTCTTTTTGCAATCACAGGGATTTCCCAAAACCCCATTTTAATATTATTGTCAAATTTCCCCTACTGACACGAGTTAACAACCTCTCGTCAGTCCCTTACCAATAGCCGATATTGGTCACTTAACTGACGTCGGTCTCTAAGACTGGTAATATACTCACAACCAAATATCTTATAAATTCTCCCAAATAGTCGAGAATCTTATAAAACTTCACCCATACATCACCTACAACTTTTGTCATACCTGCAAACCCAACCCAGCCTACTAACCATCCGGATTTAATTATAACTTTACCTGTTAGACTAAATTCACTTATTGTATGTTATAGGAGATACCTAAATCTTATCAACTACATTAGGATTTCTTATTTCATGTCATTTTCTGCATTAAATTATATTTGAAAGTGGATTAACAGCCTTCTAGGAATCACCTCACTTCCTATATCTAGCTCTTGTTAGGTAGTCCACTAACATATATTATTAATATTATTTTGTGGTCTTGTGGTGTTTCACACAACCTCTCTGACTATCAATAATTATTCCTCCTTGACCTTAACTCTTATCTTTTTAATCTCTACTTTGTGGTGAAACAGTGGTACTCTAAGGAAATCCTTTCTCAGAAGCTTTGCAGCTTCAAGTAGCCAAGCTTCACAAGAAAATCCAAATTGTGGATAATTACAATGCTTGGGGAGACCAAATTTGTGCCCGCATGCATTGTCTTAAAAGGGGGATCAGGTGTCAAAATAATTCTTTCTTTCCATCAAATCCAAACATCCTTCTTAGAAAATTTATGTTATCATTAATAGTATAACTCAGGTTACCCATCCCTAGCTCATGCTTCAGTATTTTTTCAAGCATTATAAGTTGTTGTTTCAAGATCAATCTCCCTCTAATGAGTGATAAACAACTCTTGACCAATGTATGACTACTATGGCATGTAAAATTTCTCCAACTCATAAGGTGGCTTGTGACCGTATGCTCACCATTAATGACCTTCATGAAGTGGCCATGAAAACTGTTAATGACAAGGCACCTAGTTGTGATGGTTTTCCCTGTGAGTTTTATAAGTCACTTTGGGATACTTTTGGTACGAACCTCCATCAGGTCTATCTTGAAGGCTTTCAAAACTATTTTTTTAGCATGTGCATCAACAAGGGGAATATTAAATTCATCCCTAAACCAGGATACCTCGATAAAATCACCAGCTGGTGGCCTATCACTTTGCTTAATGTCTCATATAAGATTATTTCCAAGGCCCTGGAAATTCCATTTCGTCATATCCTTCATGTTGTCATTCAACTGGATCAAACTGGTTTCATTCAAGGACACTACATTCTTGACAACATCATTTTTGTTTAAGAAGGCATGGAATGGGCTCACAGATCCAACTAATATGTTATATTCATTAAAATTGAAATTGAAAAATCCTATGACATAATTGAATGGTTGTTTATTCTTTTCATGATTTAAGCCTTGGGATTTGGCCCCATCTTTATTCAATCTATATGAATGTGTTTTGCCAATTCCTTTACCCAAATCACCAATAATGGCCACAACTCTGAGCCTTTCGGCCCATTCCACTCTATTCGCCAAGGGTTCTTGTTAGCGCCTACTCTTTATGTTCTTGCAACTGAAGGTTCTGTTACCAATTTAATCTACCTTAAGAAGCCGACTTTGAAATTGATCAAAAAAATTTTGAAAAAATATTCACACGGAAGATCTCTGCTCCTGGAAAATACTCCAAGTCTGAAATTTGAAAAATTCAGACTTCAGACTTCGGGGATTTTCCCTTTCGAGGTTTAATTGACTTAAATTTAAAATTGTGTTTTTCAAGTTCCGAAGTCTAAAACCCCAAAAGTCTAAAATTTCAAAATTTCAGGATTTCAAGTTTCGGAACTCTAGGTCACAATTTTTATGAAATTTCTTTTGGACTTCCAAAGTTTGAAAGTTTGAAAGTCCAAAATTTTGGACTTTCGGGCTTTCATGTTTCAGAACTCTAGGTCACGATTTTTAAGAAATTCACTTTGGAGTTCCGAAGTCTGAAACCCTGAAAGTCTGAAATTTTAGACTTTCGGGCTTTTGGGTTTTGGAACTCTAGGTCGCATTTTTGAAAAATATCTTTCGGACTTCCGAAGTCTCAAAGTCTGAATTTTCAGACTTTCGGTCTTTCAGGTTTTGGAACTCTTTTGAAAAAATTTTGGGTTAATTTCTTTCGGAATTCCAAAGTCTGAAAGTCTAAAATTTCAAAATTTTGGTCTTTCGGGTTTCAAAACTCTTTCGTGCCATTCCATGATTTTCATCCCTTGATCTCCAAAGTCCAAAATCCTGACATTCCAAAATTTCATAATTTCGGAGCTCTCTATGCATTTAATCCTTACCTACTTCCGCAAATAGTTTGAAGACAAGAGTGATCACCTATCACTCTTAAAACAACTCACTACCATAAAGAGAGCTCCCTAAGATTACATGAGTGATTTCAACTTCCGATTTCACAAGACTTGGAATAGGATTCTGGCACTCATTAAACCTTCTCCAAATAATGTGTTCTTGTACTATTTGCGAGCTTTGAATAGCGATGTAGTAGTTATGATCCAATCTATGGGAGGGGATACATTACCCGATGCATACGACATAGCCATAAGTGTGGAAAATTCCTTGATTCAAGCTAGAAAAATAGCTCCTCGACTGCCAATGCCATTTTCTCCGGATCATACAAATAATCATCTTATCATTGCTCCTATTCCAACAACCTCTAATCAACCAGCTCAATCTACCCCGACCTCTTCAAATGACCTATTTGAAGTCAAATCACTATTGTAGACCTTTGGAAATGAGCTTGTAGCAATTAAAAGGAATAAATCCTAATATGCTCAACCATTCCAATCCCAATATCCGGCAAGTCACCTTCCTTTTCAAGGAAATAATCAGGCCCAGAACTAGGTCACCACCCAAGCCACAAGCGTGAATCCTTTAAACTTTCAGAACCCTTTTGCTGCAAGTTCATCCAAAGCCATAGTACCAGTCTAGAATAACCTCATTCAAGATTACGAGTGTTGTTAACCTTGTTCTCAGCCTCACAACCAGAATCTTTTCCCAAATGGACTTTTGAGTCAGGCCCTTGCGGTCCAAAGCATATCCTCCCCACCTAAATCATCAGTTGGACCATCCACCTAAGAGAACCAAGACTAGCCTTTTGATGAAACTATGCTTTTAAATTGGAAAACATAAGACTTTTGTGGTTTGAATACTGATGCCTCTACTATAGCATCAAACACATGTTTTAAGAAGAGGGCAATAGATCCTGCGATCTCCCAAAACTAATCATGAATCTATTTCACAGACCTCAAACACAAATATCAGATGATAATGGTACGGAAAAGAAATCACTAGAAGTATCCACGGATCATTCTACAAATAAGGGTGGAACTTCAAGTATCACAAGTGCCCAATAGGCATTTTCCAAAAGAAGAAAATAACGCCCAAACAGGTATTAGAAAATTTGGGGCAATTTCGTTTAGCATTGTGGAGAAAATGAAGAAGACCAATTTGAGCGTCACAATGTGGGATGCACTCTCAATTCTTTCTCAGAGGAACTTGCTACATGAGGCTTTGAATATTTTTGGCACTACCAATAGATCACTCAAGTCATGAACTAATAGTGAAAACCAGCTTGTGTCCAACCAGAAACAATTTTGTTTTCCTATGTCCAGCAAACCCTCGACCATTCTATATCTCACTGATCATCGGTGATCATTTGGTGCACAATTATATGATCGATTCTAGAGCCAGTAGTTCCATGATGCCCAAGTAAATTGCAGATGTGTTAAGAATTCCATAGACTCCAATCTCAAGAGGAGTTGTGCACTTAGACGGTACTATAGTTTAAACTGTGGGAATCATTAAGGGGCTTTAACTTATTATCCATGCGTGTCCTAGCTTAGCATTCACACAAGACATATCTATTATTGATATCCCTCCCATATTTGTCCATTTGCTTGTCACATGATTTCATTGCCAAGATGGGTGGTTATTTTTCATCGGACTGGTCGCATATGATCCTTAGAACTCGGTACAAGACGAAGGTGACTATAAGAGCAAAACCCGTTTGTCACAATCATGTGGAGCCTTACACCACTAAACCCATAAATGGGAATTATGCCATTTATGACCCAGATGAGGAAGATGCATATCACAAGCCAACTACTCTTACTGAAGAAGTTTCCTAACATAGTGTTTGATGAGGTAACTATCAATCACCAATATTATCCCTATGCTGATTTATTGGTGGATGAAGAATCTAGTCTGTTGTTTTTGGAAGAGACTAGATTTGGTATATACTGCATACATGAAGAAGGTGCAATCATATCTCAGTTGGTAAAAAAATCCAGCAGTTCCAAGGGACTATGGAAACTATTCTTTGATGGTTTGAGGAGGAAAAATGGATCTGGTGTAAGAGTTATGTTGATTTCTACAAAATGAGATAAATATTTCATCTTCCTTTTGGTTGTAGTTTAGTTGTACTAATAATGTCGCCAAATATGAGGCTCTCATATAAAGGAATTCAACTAGCCCAAAAAAGAGGAATCCAAACCTTGATCATCTTTGGTGATAGTGAATTGGTTGTGCATTAAGTAACAACCCGCAATGCATCAAAAAATGATCTATTGAGATCATATTAAAATCGGGTTTGGGACATGATAGAAGATTTCAAAGCTTTTGGAATTCACCCCAATTCCCAGAAAGTAAAATCAAGATATGCTAACATGGGATTGCTACTATTGGCTCGCAATATGATGTACCTACAGACATTAATTAAATAAGGGCAGACAGATGGTCAAAACGGTGGTTCATCCCACAGTACTGGATAACGTAAGTAGTTGGCATGTGTTTAATAGTGACCAACAAATTGTGCTCTTCCTACAAAAAGAAGCGGATTTGGCTGCCAAACACCAGGATATACTTCAAAACTCTTATGGTGATCAAACTATATAATTGAAAGGAACCAAGTTGCCAAAATGCCTAGTTACACTTGAATCCATCTTCAATTTGAATGATTAGGCCAAATGACAGAGCACGAATATGGTGGTCAAGGAAGAGGATTTTGAAGAAGTCAAGGTGGAAAGAGAAAAACTTTTTAAAAATGGTAAGGTTTGCACTGGTCAAGAGAATAAATATTTTACCAAACTATGTCAATAATATCATGATGTTTTCACATGGAGTTACAAAGATCTCCATGGTTTCGATCCCGGCCTAGCTCAACACACCATTGAGCTGGATCAAAATTATAATCCAGTTCTGTCAAAAATAGAGGCCAATTAATCCTAAAATTGAGCCAGTAATGAGGAAGGAGCTAACCAAGCTTATTGAGGCCTAGCATAATTTTTCCCATCAAGCATTCCTCGTGGGTAGGCAATTTGATGCCTATAAAGAAGAAGAATGAGAGAGATTCGGTTGTACATGGACTTCAGGGATTTTAACCACTGCCTCATTGAAAGAGCACTACCCTCTTCCATTAATGGAGCAAATCCTCCAAATAGTTGGCAAGAGCTCAAAGGTTTTCTTTGCTTGATGGATATTCGGGATACAATCAGATTTTGGTCCAAGAATCTCATCAATTCAAAACGGATTTAACTACTAAGTGGGGCATGTATGCTTATAACAAAATGTGATTTGGGTTGTCCAATGTAGGGGATACTTTCCAAAGAGCCATGGACGTGGCATTCAAAGGACTCATTAATGATATCATCTTAGTTTACTTTAATAATATAACTGTGTATTCCAAACATGTTGAGGATCATATCACACATCTAAGAAAAAAATTTTGAAGATGTAGAGAATTTTGTCTCTCACTGAATCCTAAGAGGTGCATTTTTGTCAGTTCAAGAAGGAAAATTGTTAGGACATGTTGTCTTCCATGGAAGGACTGTCTATTGATCCATCCAGAATTCATTCAATTATGTCCTCATATCTTCTAAGTCACAAGAAAGGTCTCTAGAGTTTCCTAGGAACCATAAATTTCGTGTGGAGATTAATTCCTCAATTTGGCAACATTGGCTTAAACTGCTCATAGTCATACTGAAAAAGAAAATTCCATTCTCATGGATCAAATACGGGAGGGAGATTTTTGACGGCTATCAAAACGGCCCTTTCCCAAGATCCCACACTAATAAACCCCAGGTTCGACAAAGATTTCATTCTCTATGCTTTCGTAGGTCAGGAAAGTATTTCGAGGGATTCTCACCCAGCAAAATGACAATCTAATGGAACAACCAATTGCCTTCTTTAGTAAGTCTCTCAAATAATACGAGCTCAAATATTCCTTCATTGAGAAATAGGCCTTTATAGTCATTCGAGCTCTGAAGAAGTTTAGGCACATGTTGTCTAACAACAAAGTTCACTTGATGGTCTCTCATCCTGGCATTAATGATTTTTCTGTTGAATAAAGAAATGAATGAGAAGCATGCACAGTGGATCACTGAAAGTAATGGAGTATGACATACACATTAAAGTCATTAAAATTTTTAGGGGCAAAGAGTTAAGCCAACAGTTTGTTGCAGATATGGAGACCAAGGATGTAGAAGATGATACGCTCCTAAATGCCAATGAAAGTGACTATCAAGTTGATTGGTTAACAAAGATGTAAAATTTCCTCCTCTTAAGAGGCATATCCTTCAAATATGGATAAAGTCCAATGATGTACTTTTAACCTTCACTCTATTCCATATGTCTAGATCAACAATGTTCTTTTTTGAAAAGAATTAAATGGTGTTCTTCTACATTGTATCAAACCGGAGAAACTAAGTAGAATTCTGGAAGAATTCCACAATGGTTTGTCCGAAGGGAATTACTTTGCACGGAACAACAGCTACCAAGATTATGCGAGTGGGTTAATATTGGCTAGATTTGTTCAAATATGCCCATCTCTGGGTGAGGAAATGTAAAGAATATCTCCTTGTTCACAGGCAAACAAAAACTTGGCAGCTCTTCCCCTACACCCCTTTCAAGTAGATCAACCTTTCATTCAATAGGGGTTAGATTTTATCGAGATGATCAAACCTCCTTCCAATGATGAGACACAAATGGGTTCTTACTGCGACAGATTATTTCACTCGATGGACAAAGGCGGTGGCTTTTAAAGGAAAATTAATGAAAAGGCAGTCCTTGATTTCCTAGAAAATATAATGACAAGGTTCAAAGTTCCATTCACTGTTATCTCCGATAATGAAATGGCCTTCCTTAGTTTAAATTTGATTGTGTGGGCGGTTATGAACAAGGTCTATCTTAAGAAATCATCCAATTACTATCCACAGGGAAATGAGTTGGCTAAATCTAGTAACAATAATCTCATAAGGATCATCAAATGAACGATGGAAGCTAACAAAAGCTCCTCGCATACACAACTTAAGACTGACTTATTGGTAGATCGAATCACACCTAAAAATTCCGTTGGAAGTTTATCTTTTATGCTGGCATTTGGGAGGGAGGTAAAGATTCCACTCTCCTTAGAATTACCTTCTTTGGAGTTGGCTCATCAGCTCAGAAGTTATGGAAAATTACTCCTTAACAGTGAGGTTTGCTGAACTCATGGCGCTGGAATAAGTTTGACAAGAGGGTATGAAAAATTTAAGCCAACATCAGGATCAAGTTAAGAAATACTTCTATAAGAAAGCTTCTGATAGACGTTTTCAAGAAGGATATTTGGTTCTCAAATGGGACGAAGATGGAGCCAAACCAGGCAGGCATGCCAAGTTTGACGCTCTCTGGAGTGGACTATATATTATCTCAAGTTGCAAAGAGGTGAATTCATTTTTTATATCCAAACTCAATGGAGAAGGATTTCCCATTCATGTGAATGGGATACATCTCAAAGCTTGCTTTTGAGATTGTCCCACTCTTATACAGTGTTCGTTTTTCTTTTCCTTCCAAGTTCTTTACACATTGTTTTGTTTTGTTTTTCTTTCTTTTTAGTTTTTTTGGGTGTCCTCTGAATGTAGTTTTCTTCCAAGACTCTTTTTTCCCAATGGTTTGTATAAGGACCCTAATAAGAAAGCTTAGCATGCAAGCATTCCCAAAAGGTTGGCAAAGAATTTTACCGATTTTAATCCACATTGAGAAGCAGACTTTGAAATTGATCAGAAAAAAATTGAAAAAAATCTTCACACGGAAGATCTCTGCATCTTAAAAATTCTCCAAGTCCCAAAGACCAGAAAATTTAGATTTCAAACTTTAGGGATTTTCCCTTTTGAGGGTTTAATTGACTTAAATTTGAAATTGTGTTTTTCAAGTTCCAAAGTCTGAAACCTTGAAAGTTTGAAATTTTGGACTTTCAGGCTTTCAGATTTCGGAACTCTAGGTTGCACGATTTTTAGGAAAATTTCTTTCAGAATTCCAAAGTCCGAAAGTTTGAAAGTTTAAAATTTTGGACTTTTGAGCTTTTTGGTTTCAAAACTCTCCCGTCATCATTTTGAGTTAATTCTATTTTAGACTTTCGAAGTCTGAAAACCCGGAAATTCTAAAATTTTAGAATTCCGAGCTTTCGGGTTTCCGAACTCTAGGTCACATTTTTGAAAAATATCTTTTAGGCTTCCGAAGTCTAAAATTTTGAAATTCTGAAATTTTGGGCTTTCATGTTTTGGAACTCTTTCGATCATTTTTCAGGTTAATTTCTTTCAGACTTCCGAATTCTGAAATTCCGAAAGTCTAAAATTTTGGACTTTCAAGCTTTTGGGTTTCTAATTTTCAGGTTTTCAGAGGTTGGATATTTTTGGGTTTTCAAACTTCTCTTTTTCAACATTTTAGAACTTAGAATTTGATTTATACTTCCATATCCAAGGGTAAGGAAAATATGAAATATTCGTTCCTCGGGGTTGCCACTCACTCTTGCTTATCTTCCAACCTGGGAAAGATAGGGGACACCGACCTTAGAAAAATTGATTTTCCAGACTTCTGGGCAAGGGTGAAGGCCCCAAATAAGAAACCCTGGATGCAAGACATATATTATAATGGGCTTGTTCTTGCTACTAGTTTTCCCTCGTCCATGCATTTCCTAGAATTTGTTTTGGCTGCAGCAACCCGCTACGATGAAGAATCTATGACAATTAAATATCTTAATGGGTAATTTGTGATCTGCTTGGACCTATATCTCTATGAATATTTTCTCAAACTCCCTGACATTGAATATTACGCCACAATTTCACTATATTCAGTGGTGGAACATTGGGATAAAGAAGCATTATTTTGTACAAAGGTCAGGTTGAAAAGTTATATGGCCAAGATTTTTACCAAAGTGCCAAAGACCATGTATCAGTCAGACCTCATTCAGGAGGTCAATGACATCATTGTTCTACTGAGTAGAGTGTTAGGTCTTCCCTCTGTGAAGGAATTCCATGAGTGGATGTTCTTATATATCGCTACCATAAAAAATAATAAGGAATTTATCATATGTGGGGAGCATATCAATAGCTCCATTTGCTATGAGTTGAGTAAAGTGCATTCTTCAAATAGTTTCTATATGACATCCTTCTTGGTTTATGCCACAGCTGCTATGGTATATTTCACTGGGTTGAATACCAAGGGTATTCGAAGAACCTCTCAAATCTATGATTTCTATCCTCAACTCACACTGGACGAGGGAAGCAAGCACTTTCGTAGGATCAATGATGCCTTCTTTGTTGTTATTCTCTACTGTTTTGATAAGGAGTTGTATAATAGGAGGATTTCTGACGAATCCTTCAAGAAAGTGCATGAGTGGGGAGCTATCTACCTTTAATTCCCCACATTTACTTACATTTAGATTCCTGGCTTCATAGGTGCTCCCAACAATTTTCCAAGATGTCCCACCAACAAATGGATTCTACTAGAATTGGTTTGACAACTGCTAGACTAACATAATATCCAGAACAAACAACACAAAGTGGGAGTTCAATTACCTATTTCAATAGGTAGATACACTTGCCCAAATATTTACAAGGCTAAGAATGTGGATGTAGAAATGACTAGAGGTAACCTTGCGGACTTTCCATCCATGGACTAATTTTAACTCTTGGGGTAAATTAAACAAAACAGGCTGGTCCTAATTCCCATGTACCCCAGTTGGAAGCCATATGGATCCATTGTCAGGATGAATTCATCATCTGACAGAGAAACTATGAAAGGATAACTTTGGATGAGGTTCGGCAATTTGGAATATCCGACTTCCCAAAAGGCATGCATGATGATGATGAGGTTTTGGATGAAGTGTATAAAAATAATAATATTACCAATCAACCATTGTCATGGATTGATTGGTATGTGGAAGAACATTGCAATACAAAGGAGAGGGTGGGGCCCATTATGCAGAGAACTTACAGTTGGTTGGTTGCCTTGGGAATCTCACCCAAGGGGTTAGAGAAACCTAAAAATACAGAATCCCCATCAACCATGAGCCAATAAACACCCACAAAGGGGAAAAGGTCGACCCAAAAGGGACATACAAGTTCCAAAAAATATTTCATTTGTTGTTGGTAGCTCATATCTCTCTAAGGCTCCTATTTCCAAAGCCATGCCTTCTACAGCACCAGTGATAGATTTAGTTGAAGTCAGTGATTCTCCAAGTGTCCCACAAGCCCCATCATTTCCTCTTTCTCTTCCATTGTCACTTCCTACATCAGTTCCTTCCACTTCTTCAATCATTTCTTCTTTCACATCTCCTTCCATGGCCCAAGTATTCTCATCCCTTCTAGTTCTCTCAGCTGGAGAAACTATTGGGTCACCTATTTCTTCTTCACTTCCCTTAACACTTCCATTTCCTTCCATCTCATATCCTTCCATCATTGTATCAACTCCTATGGTCATACTCACATCCACCCCATCCATTACTACCACTACCTTCAAATTCCAACTAATGTTGTCGGTACTCTTTTTGTGACTAATGTTGCAGGTACTAAATCAACTATTCTATCTTTATCAGCATCAGTCATTCCAGAATGGTTGTTTTGGAAGACTCCAAAGAAAAAGAAGAAAGAGCCTCTGGGGGATGTAATAGATTTAAGCATATTTGAGAATACACCAAAGAGACAGGCCAAGAGGCCAAAGATTGTTTCAAGCCTAATAGTGAATCCATCTGAAGAACGATTTGTAGAGGTTGTCACTCCTGTTGAGGGAAAAACTAAGGAAATAATTACAGCTGCAAATTATCATATTTCTATATTCTCAATGGGAAAAAGCCACTCACAAAGGAGTAAAACAAGATGTCCACACTGCTCTTGGAAATCTGCTAGAAAAATATGATAAGGATAAAGCTTCTAAGGATGAGCTTAAGGCCAAGGTCGAGCAACTCACTACATTGTTACGAAAAGTAACAAATCCAACTCCATCTACTGAAGTCTCAACTACTACGGCTATGAAAATTTCATCTACCATTGATGATATTTCTTATCATGAGATCAAGAAGATAGGACAGAAAGGGAGATCAGTAGATGGATGGATGGAATGTATATTGTAGGAAGCTAATCCTTTAATATAAGAAGTTGTTGAGATATATAATGATTTGCAAGTTGGAAAAACTACTATTTACAAAATCGATGAAGCTTTTTCGGAGGCCAATAACAACCTGAATTTGAATTTGGAAACATGGAGTGAGATCAGAGAGGAAGATTCAGATATACTCCTCTAGGAGGATGTAATCGATGATGGTGCAAAGTTGTTCGAATATCAAAAGGCCATGGAATTCCGGGTGTTAGGTGTTGCAAGATTTAATTAAGAAGTTGGATGATAAACAAGTGGAAATTACATATGCTTTGAATGACATATCAGAGTAATTTGATATTGTTAACTATAAATTCTTCAATGAAAAACATCGATGCTCTTCCAGAGGATAAGATCAAGAAGAATTTCAAAGATTTGGTGAAGCATGATGATGAGGTTACCAAAAAATTCAGTAGTGAATTTATTAACATGTTGGTTTTATGCCAAAATTTCATAGGAAGATTGAAGAAATTTTTAAGTAAACTTAGAAGAGTTCTAGCTAAGATCACGAGGGAAATTGAGACAACATATGTAGAGAATCACTACGCGTGTGGGATAGGGGATAAGAAAATTCAAGGAATCATTAAATGCTTCATCGAGTATAAAAATCAAATGGCTACATGGGAGGAAACACAACAAAAACCTGTAGAATAAGAAGGTAGTTGCAGAACCAGGCCAAAGCTGAGTAGCCATGAAAGGAAATATCCAAGCTCTGGATTGGTCAGAGTTACAGGGTTGACTAAGTCAAACCATTGCAAAAAAAATTCTATTTGCATGAGAGCCTGTTCTCTTGAATTAATGACATTTCTATTTTTATTAAAATTTTAGTTGAAGGCCCAACTGTAATGGCTCAACCTAAAGAATTTATAAATAGTTAGGTGTATGAAGTCATTTGGGGGATAAATAGATCATTTTTGGGTGAATTTTCTCTTCAAGCTTGGAAGAGTGCTTTAGAGATTTAAAACCTTTTAATTATATTCAGAGCAAGATCTTGCCTTGAAGAACTTGATTTATTGTGCTGAATGGTTGATTAATATATGCTTTATGAATGTATGATTCCTTAGTATAGATGATTAGATTTCCTTTATTTCAGTTTATCTTGTTTCATGTTATGGAAAAGTGATATAACCATCTTTTATGTTAGTTGTGGAAAGAGTCTTTTTCTTATGTTATTAAAATTTATATCATCATTAGCCATCATCAGTGAAATAGATGTTTGATATGTGCATGTTTTTTATCCTCGTGATTAGTTAATTGTGTGTTCAATCAAATTTGGTCTCTCTATTTTGTATGATTCAAGTTTTAACCAAGGAACGTATGCTTCTGGTTTGTGGTATTTTGTATCCTTTCTAAGTTGCAATAGGTGAAGGTGATTAACGGTGCAAGCATCCTAATCACATTAACCCTTCATAAGATTAAAATATTCCTTTATTTGGTGCATCACCATCCCTAGTATAGTTTCTTGTTTACAAAACTCTTTCCCTAAAACTGTGACAATGTTAGCATAGGACTAAATATCCATTTTATGAAACTAGGAGTAGTACAACACTTAGTTTAGGAAGAGGAAGTTTGCCTTCTTCGGAGGTTCACCTCGAGCCACGTCCCACAGCTTGAGAGCTGATCCCATGAGTCCCAATCCCAATCACATTGAATGTCCAGCTTACAGTCTGGCCATTTGGGGGGGGTTTTGATTTGGCGGCAACATGTTCTTGGTATCTTCTATCCCAAGCCAAATCTCAAGGGCTTGTCAACGGAATTACGCTGCCTTATGCGAATAGTTATCAATCTCTAAATGGTCATCTCGTTGATGATTCTTTTCTTACCTTCATTGAGGAAGATAACAATGTCTGCAATGCCATGAATTATCTAGATATTTTCTTTTCAACTTTTGGTTCTTCCATTCAATGGTGAAAAATGAAGTGTCACAGGTAATATTTCCTCCCTGCACCCGCTTGGCTAGACTCATTTGACTAGAAAATTCTTCGCCATGGTGATATGTTTAAATTTATTTGCATTCCCTTTGCCTTTTAGGCATCGATTATGGAGCTTTAGCAGTATGTGGTCAACAGGTGGCCAAAAAATTGGAATATTAGATTACCAGGCCTTTTTTGTTGGCAGGGAAATTCCAAATTTTCTCCAAATTCCTAAAGGCCACCCATGTCTACTACTCTTCTTATTGGGTACCTTCCAAAGCTTCAGTTCGGAAACTGGAGAAGCTTCTCATATAATTTATTTGGGCCAATACCTCCTCTGGAAAATGGTTTCACAGAGTCACATGGGAGACCTATTGCCTTCTCCTTGAATCTGGGGGGATGGGTCTTATTGATATATTGTGATAAGGGTAGATACTCTATGAGAAATGGATAATTTGATGCATTGAAGTTCAAGAAGCATGGAAATTTCTTATGATCCATGGAATTTAGGAGGGCTCCCCTTATGCTCACCCCATCTGGATAGGTTTGGGGTTTGCTAATCTTCTCATTTCTCTGGTTCCTATCAAAGTTGTTAGCACCTTCATACTCAAAATTATTTAGAAATCATGGGAACGCATCAAGCCATGGCTTCAATAGAAATGAAAATACTTCTGCAATGGCCTTTCCATCAATCATCAATGTTTTTGGTGGTCGCTTATCATTCAATTCTAGGATCGGTGCCTTGCAGAGGTCCTCGGGATTCCTGCATTCAAGCTTTTCAAGCACATAATTCATTTCATTCAAGATGTTTATTACAAACACACTCAATCCTGGTATCCTTGGACTGATTTCAAAGCTTGATTTAGACTCATTACCCAAGATCGTGCTAGCATCATCAAAATCATTAATTTGGTCCCTAATCATATGTTGCATAAAAATTTTGTACGTCCCTTGTGGCCTTGGTGGATGGACTAGAAGTGGTTCATGGACACCCCATTTCGTAATTACTTGGCTAGTAAGGGTTATTGTTGGCTCTCCCCTTATTTTCTCATGGTTGAAAAACTCAACACTATGTGGGGGCTTCAATCTTCTCCTCCTTGTTGGAGAAGGAGATTTGACACTATCTGGTCTGCCTGTGTGGATCCTAAAATTTTGCATTTTATGTGGTGTATTTTACATAAATTTCTTACGATAGGATCCCGGCTGGTTCAAACTAGTGTTTTGACCCCTAAATGTCCATTTTGTGGCCACTTAGAAACCTTAATAAATTTGTTCTAGTTATTCTCCAAAGCCCAACGGGCTTGGAATTGCATTCATTCTTTTTTCTTCCCCCTCCAGCCAAAATGTTTCACATGGAATCATATTCTTTTAGGAGATATCCCTAGATTACCTCACACGTTCTCCTAGGTTTGGCATGTTTTCAGAGGGGAAATGTTTTTTTGGTTATGGAAAAAACATAATGCTTTTTTCTTTGCTAATATTGAATTTGATCAACAATTTTTAGTGTATAATAAATTAATGGTTATCTCCAATGCACTTCTACAGATTCAAGTTCAGGCCAACAAGGTTTCCCTGAAGGTTAAGAATTTATAGAATCTTATATGACAATAGGGTGATACCTCGTGTAATGTTTCTCGAGAGCCACCTTCATCTTCTTGGTGTTCTCCACCCCATGTTGACTATCCCCGTGGAGGTCATCAAAGCCGCTCTCAGCGGCGTTCCTTCAGTCATGCTCATCAATCCCTGTGGAGTCAATTAAGGAGGATTTTATCTCCACCAGCTCGTCATTAGGGTTGGTACTCCCCCTTTCTCGACAACTCAGTTGGGGATCTGGTTGCTCCCAAGCCACGCACCCACAACAGATGGAACCTTTCACCTTCACCTCTGCCACCTTCAGAAAAATTTCCCTGGATTCATCTTGGCATCTCTCCCACATGGGTGGCAGCTAAAATGAATAGGAGGACCCTTCTGGATTAGGTTGGGACATACCAAATTCTTGAAATGACCTTCCTGGTCTAGGCTGGCCTATTGATCATGACCCCCTTGCCGATATCTTTGCTGCGGAGGCTTGACTTCGTCTCTCTTGCTTTGATGTATTCCTAGGTGCTACATAGTGTGTTTTGATGCTTCCCTAGGCGTGGCCTGGTTTTTTGTGGTTTTGGGACATGCTCTCATACCACCCACTTTTTTGTTGAAAAAATATTGTATCGTGTTGCATTTAATATAATATAAGATCTTTTTCATTAACAAAAATCATCAAAAATAACTTGTATTCATGTTTTAATGTAATGATTTTTTTGGCTTCATTATATATATATATATTTTAAAACATTTAGATTTTTTGTCTAGTTTCCTCTTAAATTATTTTAGTTGAAATATGAATTTATAACATATTTTGAATTGCAATAAATTGTTGAGTGTTATTTTTTGACATTATTTATTTAATGGTCATTATTTGTAATACACTTTATTGTTATGGCTTTTAAATTGGCTTTAGTTATATCTTCTAAAAATATAAAGAAACAAATTTCTTCTTGAGATAATGAAATTATTGCTCTTAAATGTCAAATTCAATGTCAAAATAAGACCATTAATGCATTACAAAACTCTTTTAATATGAAGTTAACAGAGATGCATAATTCTGTTGACACATTAAGTATTAAGATTGCATCTTTAGAAAAGCATTTTTCTAATGTTGATAGTGATAGCAATCTTTCTTCTCTTTCAAATAATAAATTCTTATCTATGTAAAATCATATCTAACCCTAGTTTAAAAATAATGAAATCGATGGGTTATAATGGAGGTGGATGTGGTAAAGATCAAAATGGAATTGTTGAGCCTATTTCTATTAAACCTACTTCCGAATTTAAAGGGTCTGGTTTTAATAAACCTAACATTAATGTCAAGTCTTATTGCCCTCCTCATCATATGAATTTTTACCTTTATTATTTTAGATCTAAGAATCATTATAAATATTCTTGTGATACTATTTTAGTTTAAAATTTTAAAAATTGTGAACAATGTGGTAGATATTGGCATGATATTGCCAAATGTTGGAAATTGCATCCTTGTAAAACTTATGGTAAAACAAATCATGACTCATTTCATTGTTGGAAAACAACTAAACCCACTAAACTCAATGTTAAAAAATATAGATTCCTAAAGTTTTGGTAGCTTCAAAGGACAATAATTTTCCTATCTCTAAGAAATATTCAAGTGAAATATGTAAGAAATATTTATTGTGAAAGACCAAATACCATGTTTATATGATTTCTTTGGTTAGTATATGTATACTATTTTCACATTTTAAAGCTAACCTTTATTATATTTTTAAACATATCTATGATGTTTTATAAACTTCATATTCCTTATTTATTTAGAGCTTTTGATACATGGATACAACTATGTCTTCCTTGATTTTATACTTACTTTTTTACTATAAGTTGTCAAGGAAAAATGTTGTTTTAGGACCCAATTTGTTAAACAATTTTTTTCCTTACTTGTGTGCTTACTTTTTTATTGTAATTTGTCGAGGAGAAATATTATTTTTGGAGCTAATTATATTTTGAGTAATTTATTTTTCATGTGGTATTTATCACTTTGTTATGGAAGTTGTATTTTGCTCCTTTTATCTAATATTAGGTCTACCTTTTTTACATTGATGTAGACCGTATTTTCTCAACATGAAGATTAGTGTAAGCTTTTGTTTTGCAGGTATAGTGAATCATTTTTTTATCTCCTTATTTTTTGGTATTTTTTCCAATGGGATTGACCTTCTTGTCAAAAGGGGATTCTTGAAGATTGTTGATGTTCACTTTGCAAGCTTCTTGGTAACACCTACTCTCTTATTCTCTCTCTCAAATCATTGTTTTTCTTTAGGAAGTTTTCATTAAGGGGGAATGTTGTGTAATGACACCTCCCTTCTATTTTTCATCTTGTTCTCCTTTTTGTAACCCCTAAATAAATATTAAGGGGGAGTGTTGGAGTTTAATACTTATTTGGGTATATTGAATATCCAAATATTCTGCATTATTATTGTGTGAATTATTAATTCACATAGTCCAGATAACTTGAGGTTATATTTCACCTTTTTTTTCCTTATTAGAAATATTCCTCATTATAAGGAATATTGAAGTTATATTTCAAATGTAACTCTTTTGTCACATTGCACCCACTTCCCTTCGCTTCATGGGAAATAGTGACACTAGGAACACACTTGGAAGTTTGGATAATGCAATGATTGGGGTAATTTTGTAACTCCTTGTAATCTCTTCACTCAATTTCAATAGATTTTTGAGTCTCTTTCTTAACACTTTTCAACACTTCTTTATTTTTCTCTCTCTTCTTTGTGAGAGTTTCTAAATGATTCTTTTAGTATTTCTCCAAAAAAATTCTCTCTCCATTTTATTCTTTCTTGGTGGAAATTCTATGCAGATTGTGTGATGTTGTAAAATATTTAAGCCATCTTTCAATAACACGTGGGGTTTTCTTCCAGTGTACCGGTTTCCCCACTTGAAAAATCTTGTCTCAATTATTTATGATATGTTTTATACTTCCATTAATTCATTGAATTTTGTTTACTTATGACTCAAGATTTTAGTAGTTGATCTTTGAATTATTTCTTATAGTTAACATGTTAAAATGGAAATCCGTGAATGCACAAATTACATTTATAGAGAAAAAATGTTGGCCTTGAGATCAATTTTCCATATGTTGTACATGTCAATCTTCCTTCCAAAAATAAATAATAAATTTTATGATGCATGTTGTCATTAGGAAAGGGACCTAAAATTATATGGATCTATTTCATGTTCAAAAAATGAAATTATATGGAGTTGTCATTTTGATGTCACCTATGGAAAGTTTTTTCACACTAATACTAGCCACATATAAGTTTGATAATTGGAGTTTTTTTTCAATGTCTTTGGTTATGCAAAAACATGACATGTTTTGGGACTCATCTTCACATAATTTTTCTAAATGTGGTGAAGAAATTTGTAGCGCAAATGAATGTCAATCATCCTATGGTTTTTGAATCATTACAGTGGGGGATAAAGCTATAAAACGATATTTTAATTATTTTATTTGTTGATTTAACCCTAAATAAATAAGGTGTGTAGATGGGAATTCTATTTGTTTAAATTTGGGTTTGGGTTATAATAATATCTACATTCAGATTATTAATTAACAATTAAGATTCATATCTAAAAAATACATTTAAAGCATAGAAATTTCTAGATCAATTATAAAATGTTCTCAATTGTAGATAAAGATATGAAAAAGAGCGTGCCTAGTTTTTTGAATGGTCTTGAAACTGATCTGGGTGTGACAATGGTATGAACTAGATAGAAATATTTTATAGATGCCTTGTCTCTGGTTTTGGAACTACAAGTTCACTGGGATGGAGCCATTTTGCACAAGATAAGATAATTTAATGTTTTGGTCCATTTGGATAGTTTTTTTAGGTTGTAGATGAGGATATCTAACTTACATGACCTCTGAAAACAATTGGTATGTGGTTTTTGTTAAATATTAGGTCTTGATCACATGTTTGAAAACATATAAAATCAGCCACCTTAACCTAAAACCTTAATATTTAGTAAAAACCCTATAAAAATATTAGTGGTTGTGTTGAAGCACAATCTATAACCACCTAGATTAGCACTACTCTAAAGAGGCCTCAAAATCACATGTATTTTTCCACTTAGAGATGCAACATAATATTTCATGGATGTAACTATATTTGATAACTTGATATCTTGATAATTTTTTATATTCAATTGTCTTGTTTGTGCTTGAATTGGATTTTTTGGGATCTTGATTAGGGAATTTTGACCCTTGAACCTAGTTTAGATTGCTTCAAACTTGTGTATGGGTTTCTCCTAATTCTCTCTCTTTCTTCATGAAATATTAGAAGATATTTTCTTTCCTTTTCAATGATTTGTACTTGAAGAGCTCTTGAGAATTCAAGGTGATTACAAGGTGAGTGAATGAGTTATTTAGACTTCCTTATATAGGTTTTCATGGATATAATTTACATTAATACCAACCTATAGTGGATATACCAACCCATAAAAGATATACAAATTGGAAAAATAATTTTTGGGTGGCCTAGGATAGGACTATTCTTCCTATAATTAAACCATTTAATGGTTTGGTCCTATTGAATGGTTTATTCCAGCAATAAGGGATTATGTTTTCAAGCTCTATGTGTAATAATACCAAGTAATAAACTATTTTTGACTAATATGGGAATATATGTAAGTGCTTAAGTAGTGAAATGAGAAGAAAAATCCTTGCAATATGATTGAGGATGGACTAAGATATAGGAATTAGGCTTAGATTAAGTTCATAAGTCATGATTAAAGGAATCAAGTTAATGACTAACATTATCAAGTGTTAAATCACCAAATTTAGGTGTCTTCATTTGACCCTACCTCCATTTGCCTCCCAAGCTAGAAAATGATTCTTTTGCTTAACGGAAATACATGCTTGAGTGTGCGAAAACACTTTATCTTTTCTTGATTACCTAAGTGGTTGTAAGATCCCCAAAGTTAAACCTACTACATAGAGTTTAGTCAATGTCCATACATAAAAAATGAACTTTAACCCTAAATTGAAATTTAAATTTTGGAAATTGAATTTGAAAAAAGTATGAAAGGTGTAAACTTATTTTCCTTGTGAATTTAAAATATTCCTAATCAATCAATTATAGATAGGGGTCTAAACTACAACAATAGAGGATAGGGGTGACCAATTCCCAATTTCTATAAGTAACATGGACCGGGAGGGGGTTTGGTGTCACCTAACCCAACATAGAATTAATCAAAGGAGGTTGGGTATAACTTCACCCAACACATAAAATAAAAAAAATAAGTTCAGTGTCACTTGATCCAACTATCCTCAAAAGGGAGTGGGAGAAATGGTGTCCTAGGGTGTCACTAGACCCATATGTACTAAGGGTGTCACTATATCCATTATAAAACCATCCACCCATAGAATCACATAGTTGCAAAAGGATCTAGACCTCGAATGTGCAAATTTGAAAGGGAATGAAGTAAATTTTCCCCCCTTTATGACTATATTAGTGTTGTGAAACCTTGAAATGTAAAAGTAAATATGCTATTGTTCATGCCCTAGTTATGACAATTTGATAATGTGAATACAGGAAAAATAGATGTGCAACTTGATATTAGATATGTGGATTGAATCTATCATCATGCCCCCTACATTATGTCATAATATGAAATTTACTAGAATACTAAAGTTTTGTTTACATACCAAAACATGTAACAAAAACTTATGAAAAACTAGTATTTTGCCAATAAATTTAAATTGGATTTCAAAATTTTCCCAAGATAGTATTGTCCTTTAGGGACTATAAAATTATGACGATTTCATCATATGTTGGACAATTATGTCTAGATTGAATTTTTGTGCCATATTTTTATTTTTACTAGTAAGTATGTACTTATAGCTCGTCTTACTATATTACAAATTTTGTAATACTTATTGTGTTCCTAAATTGCATTGATATTCTTATAATAACCCCATTGAATGCCTTTTATTTTGAGGTAAGTAAAAAATATTATAGATTACTCTTCTCAAAATAATTGAAGTGTGTCTATGTCAAATATAGCATATAATCATCATTTGAAAATAGAGAAGATAACTGTAGATGGCCACCATGTAGAAATTGGCGATGTAAGAGAGCAAATGACTAAAATAATGACATAAAGAGATCACACATACAACAATCATACACTTATAAAAATATAGAAACACATAAACATAAACGTATTTAAACAATCAATGTCACACATAATGCCATATAAAAGGAAAAAAGGGATGTGATAGTCTCATACACATAAGTAAGTGTTGAAGGGATGTGCACGAAAGGCTATTGAGGCAAAAAACAAGTAACATAAAAGTGTTGCACACAAATATATAAGTCCAAGGGACATATCTAATAAGCACACATAATACATAATGCATACAATAAGAAATCAAATTGTAGTAAGAGTTGCATGGATCCATAATCACTAGTGTACACAATTCCTATGTATTCGTGTCAAACATTTTGATAGAAGCATGGTATAGTATAAATCATAAACATGATTGAGATAATTGAAAGTAATAGAATGATTGTAAATAGAAACATAACACTTGATAGTGTACAAGATGCACCCAGATTAGCAATATCGCTTGGTGAAGGGTAAGTCCAATATCTATGATCATCTAAATCCGTGTGTATTTGGCATCATGTTTACATACCTTATGACACAATTTTTTGTATATTATATAGAATATGTTATCTATCAAACCATTTAATAAACAACATATGTATATTAAATCATGCTCATGTCTTGATTTTTTTTATTGGAATATTTGAGTATTTTGGTGTTTTTGGAAAATATTGTAAAAAGTTTTACCCTATGATGTGGTCAAGATGTTGAGGGGAGAAACCTATAATTGTAGGAGGATTATACCTCAATAGAATATTATGCACAATAGGAGTATGATGTGTCACATTATGTTAGGGTTGTGGGGCATGCTTAGGAGATGGATTTCCTGTAACATGATACCTAGGAGAAAAGCCGTATAAGGTAGGATATGTAGATATAACATGAGTAGAATGGATAAGCATGAGAGTAGAAATAATTTTTTATTTTAGAAGAAGGAATAGGTGGCATAGTTGATAAAGGAGACTCATAAGAGATATATTAAACTAAATCAACTTGATTGTAATAAATGCTATTTAACACATGTTGATGAAGAATTTAAGTAATAGCCCTCATCTTATGAATCCAAGGGTATCCTAGAAACATGTCACATGTTCATAACACATTATTAAGAAAAAAAATGTGTATTAACATTAGTGGATTCCGTGGTAAGAGGGAGAACAATGTGTCCAAAAGAATGATTAGAATGTCGTGTATTGAATTGTAGATGTTGCTTAGTGTGGCCCAAAGAAGTAATAAATATGATAGTACACGAATTGTACTGACAACCACTACCAAAAAATACATTATGGATGGATTTTTTATTAATAAATCACATGGGAAATAATATCATCATCAAGTATGTTATCATCATCAAATGTTGTGAGAGGACTAGGATGCAATGAAGAATTAATTTTACCAATGAGAGAATCAAATGGGTGATTTTAAGTGATTAGAGGAGGTTGTGTTGGATCTTACTACTATTTGGGTATATTGAAATCCCAATATGGATTATATTGTGTGAATTCTTAATTCACATTAGTCTAGATAACTTGAGGTAGATTTACCTTTTTTTTCCTATAGCAATATTCCTCGTATAAGGATATTGAAGTTAATTTCAGATGTAACTGCTTTGTCCATGCACCCACTTCCCTAGCTCATGGGAAATAGTGGACAACTTCGGAGAACACACTTGGAAGTTGGATAATGAATGATTGGGGTAATTTGTAACTCCTGTAATCTCTTGACTCAATTTCAAGAGATTTTTGAGTCTCTTCTTAACACGTTTCAACACTCTTATTTTATCTCTCTTCTTTGTGAGAGTTCTAACTGACTATTTAAGTTTTCTCCAAAAAAATTCTCTCTCCTTTTATTCTTCTTGGTGGAAATTCGATGCGATGTGTGATGTGTAAATATTAGCCAGCGGGCAATTCCAAGGGGGTTTTCTTCAATGTACCGGTGTCCCCACTTGAAAACTCTTGTTCAATTATTATTGCATATGTTTTATCTTCCATTAGTTCATTGAATTCGTTTACTATGCTTCAAGATTTTAGATAGTTGATCTTTGAATTATTTCTTATAGTTAACATGTTGACATGAGAAATCCGGGAAGGCGCAATACATTTATAGAGAAAACGTTGGCCCTGAGATCCATTTTCCATATGCTGTAAATGTCAATCTCCTTCCAAAACTAAATAATAAGTTTAGGCGCTTGGTGTCATTGGAAAGGGACTAAAATTATATGGATCTATTTTCATGTTCAAAAAATGAAATTATTGGAGTTGTCATTTTGATGTCACCTATGGAAAGTTGTTTCACACTAATACTAGCACATATAAGTTGGATAATAGGAGTTTTTGTCAATGTCTTTGGTAGCCAAAAAACATGACCTGTTGGGATCATCTTCACATCATTTTCTACATGTGTGAATCCCTGAACTTTGTCGAGCAATGCCGTCCATTATCTATGGTTTTTGCATCAGTACCGTGGGGGATATAAGCTATAAAATGCTAGGTTAAATTCTTTTATTTGTTGAATGTAACCCTAAGAAATAAGTGTGTAGATAAGGAATTCTATTTGTTAAATTGGGTTGGGTTAAATAAATGTTACATTTCGATCTTCTTAACAATTAGATTCATTCTAAAAAAGATAATTTAAAGGCATAGAAAATTTCAGCTCAATTCGAAACTGTCTCAATTTGTAGATGAAGAATATGAAAATAGCGGCTTAGTTTTTTGCCTGGTATTTCCCTGACATTGATCGGGTTTGAAATGGTATGAAACTAGCTAGACTATTTTATAGATGCATTGTCTCTGGGTTTTAGAACTAAAGTTCACTGGGATGGAAAAACATTTGCAAAGTAGTATTTAATGTTTTGGTACCATTGGAAAGTTTATTAATCCCTCCTCACCCCAGGTTGGGCGAGGATATCTAACTTATACAGACTTTGAAAACTAATATGGTACATGTTTTTGTAAATATAGGTCTTGATCCATGTTTGACAACAATAAAATTATCCACGTAACTAAAACCTTAATAGTTAGTAACACCCTATAAAATATTAGGGTTGTGTTGAAGACAATCTATACCCACATAGATTAGCACTTAATGAAAAGAGGCCCCTTCAAAATCACTGTATTTTTCCACTTAGAGATGAAATAATATTTCATGGATGTCACTATTATTTGAAAATTTATATGATCATTGTTTCTATTCTTGTCTGTTTGTGCTTGGGAATTGGATTTTGGGATCTTGATTAGGGAATGTTGACACCTAAACATAGTTTAGATTGTTCAAACTTGGCAGGGTTTCCTAATTGTCTCTTTTTTCATGAAAATTAGAAGATCTTTCTGTCCTTTTCATGATTGTATTGACGAGCTCTGAGAAGACAAGGTGATGACCGGTGAGGGAATGAGGTATTTAGACTGACTATATCGGTTTTCATGGATATAATACATTAACTACCAAACCTATCGTGAGATACCAACCCATAAAAGATATACAAATTGAAAAACTAATTTTTGGGTGGCCTAGGATGGGACTATTTCTAGAGTTCAAACCATTTAATGGTTTGGTCCTCCTGCATTGTTTATTCCAACAAGAAGGATTATGTTTTCAAGGGTCTATGTGCCAATAATACCAAAGAGAATAAACTATTTTGACTAATATGCGGAAAGATTGTAGTGCTTAAGTAGTGAAATGAGAAAAAACATCTGCAATATGATTGATGGATGGAGACAAGATATAGGAATTCGGCTTAGATTAAGTTAATAAGTCATGATTAAAGGAATCAAGTACTACCAAATTAGTAGTGCTAAATCACAAATTTTAGGGTTATACATTGACCCTACCTCCATTGCCTCCCAAGCTCGAAAATTTTTTTCTTTGTTTTTGGAGTAAAGGAAATACATGCTTGAGTGGTGAACACACGTTATCGATTCTTGATTTAAAGGAGTGGTTGTACAGATCCCCAACTGATTTTCTTTTTTTTTTTTTCAAACCTACAACAAGAGTTAGTTCAAGGCCCATACATAAAACAATGAATTTAACAGTAAATGAAATTAAATTTTGGAAATTGAATTGAAAAAGTAGAAAGGTGTAAACTTCTTTTCCTTGTGAATTTTAAAATAGTCCTAACTGAATAAATGAGAGAGGGGTTAAAAATACAGTAATAGAGGATAGGGGGGACAAATCCAATTTCTATAAGTAAACATGAACAGGGAGGCGGGTGTGTGTCACCTAACCACATCGAATTAATCAAAGGCGGTTGGGAAAATTCAACCAACCCATAAAAATAAAAACAAAGTCGTGGCACTGATCCAACTATCCTCAAAAGGGAGGTGGGAGCAATGGTGTACTAGGGTGTCACTAGACCATATGTACTAGGGTGTCACGATTCCATTATAAAACCATCCACCATAGAATCACATAGTTGCAAACGATCTAAGACCTCAAATGCAAAATTTGAAGGGAATGAAGTCCCATTTTCCACCTTTAGATGATATTAGTGTGTGAAACCTTGAATGAAAAATACATATGCTTCGTTCATGCACCAGTTATGCCATCTGATAATGTGAATAAAGGAAAAATAAATGGCAACCTGATCATTAGATATGGTGGATTGAATCTCTCATAATGACCCCTCAAATTTGTCCTCATATGAAATTGAATCATATAAAGTTTTGTATAATACCCAAACATGTACCAAAAAAACTTATGAAAAACTAGTATTTTGCCAATAATTTAAATTGGGATTTCAAATTTTTCCCAGATACTATTGTCCTTTCGGGACTATAAAATTATGACGATTTCATAATATGTTGGCCATTAGTCTGATTGAATTTTGAGCCCATACTTTGTATTTCTACTAGTAAGTATGTAAACTTATAGCTCGTTTAAGTATTACAAATTTTGTAATACTTATTGTGTTCTAAATTGCATTGATCTGTCTCTATAATAACCCCATGATGAAATTTATTTTGAGGTAAGTAAAAAATCTGGTCGATTAATTTCTCAAATACTGAAGTGTGTTTATGTAACTTAGCATATAATCATCATTGAAATAGAGAAGATTAATGTAGATGGCCACCAGTAGAAATAGCGATGAAGAGAGCAACTAACTGGAAATAAGACATAAAGACGATCACACATAAAAACAATCATTACACTTATAAACAGATAGAAACACATAAACATTAAATGTTTAAACAATCCCGTCACGCATAATTGCCCATCTACAGGCCAGGGATGTGATATTTCTAACACTAAGTAAGTGTGAAGGAGGTGCACGAAAGGCTATGAGGCCAAAAAATGAGTAACCTAAAAGTGTTGCAACAAATATATAAGTCCAAGGGACCTCTCTAATAAGCACACATAAAATAATGCATAAACAATAAGCACTCAACTTGAAGGACGCTTGCATGGATCCAAATCCCTAGTGTACCCAGCCATATGTATTAGTGTCAACATTTTGTAGAAGCCTGCGTATATGAGTGTCGTATCTGATCCTATTATAATGATTGTACGATCCGTGATACAGTAATGAGCTTGCATTCGTAAGATTAGCGTATAAGTCATGCCACCTGTATGTGTACACGATGACAATCCCCTTCGCAATGCTACTGGGAAGGTCAGTTCACTCCAATTCCTCTATTCCTCTAAATCCATGTGCTATTGGTGCATTTCTTGTTTACAGATCTCGTTGTATGACATTACTTTATTTTTGTACTATCTACCCTATGAGCATTATATATTGATCAACACATTTAATGTAACCTACCAACTATAACCATCTTAAATCCATGCTCAGGTCTTGATTTGTGTTTCTTTGGCATTTCTTTGTAGTCCCTCTTTTAGTTAATGGTGTTTTTCAAACAATATCGATCCAAAACCAGTGGTGTGTACCACTATGATGGCGTCATAGATGTGTGTCGATGCAGAAAACATAGAACTTGTATGGAGGATTATACTTCCCTAGTCTTTTAGTATTGCACCTAATAGGGAGTATGATGTGTCCCAGTAAGTTAGGGTTGTGAGGCAGGGCGTGCCGCAGTATTGTGATCTGCCACTGATATATATCTGTATTTCCCCTACGGAGAAAATCCCTCTATAAGGCTAGGCATATGTAGATATAAACTACGAGTGAGTATTGGACCCATAATGCCACCTGAGAGTAGAACTCCTAATGGAGTTTAGCTTTTATGTAAGAAGGAAGAGTGTGGTCACTGTTTAGTTGATAAATCTGGATTGATCCTGTCCTTCTTCTTCTCAGAGTCAATGCTTCTACACTAATGTTTTATATTTGTGTAATGTCAAGTCATTCAAACACCATGTTGTGCATAGAATTTTCCTAAACTTAATCTATCTGCTTCACTGCATCTTATGTGAATTGTTATTCACAGGGGACTAGAAAACATTGTCAGTGTCGAACACATTATTAAGAAAATTGTATTAACTCGTGGTTATCATGGTAAGCCTGGTAAACAATGCCCTGTCCAAATAATTATTGAATGTATGTATTGCTTGTGATGTGCTTAATGTGCCCAAGAAGTCATAAATAGATAGCAATACACAAATTTTGCTGACAACCATTATCTACCAACAAACATTGTGGTAGATTTTTTAGTCATAATAATGGGCAATGATATCATCATCAAGTATGTTATAATAAGTCAAATGCCTTGTGAGAGGACTAGGCTGCCATGCAAGAATTAATTTTACCACATGAGAAGAATCAACCCCGGGTGATATAGTGATTAGAAGGCGGTTGTGCGTATCTATGGTAATTTTGTAGCGATATTCTATGGTTTCTCTTGGACGGGTCCCGCGTCGTGCTGCGTAGGAAACAGGGTTCCACCCTTGATACATTGAATAACGTTGCGTTACATTTATTGAGCATTAGAAATGTTCAGCCCCAGTAGAATAAACTTTTCTAACACATCGACTATAGATCAGATTTTGAGTAAAAATTTTCAAGTGGTAAACATCTTGTTATGCACTGACCACTAAATATATTAAGATTCGACAACAGGCCAATGTAGTCACGCAACAATATTAAGCGACTTTGACGGCTTTCTTTTTCCTCATCTCACCTAGTAACAGCACAAGCGACGAGATACTATTCAATCAATCCACCCCTTACCCTGTATATTCAATGCAATGGGCGAAGGAAACCCTGGAGTTTCCTTCAAGGAGGAATGGTAACTAAAGCTTTACGATGAGATATAGCAGTCCAGTTATTGATCTTCCTAGCTTCACTTTTGGTTACATATATTGCATTTTTGAACCCTTATATTTATTTTAAATTATATGTAGGACATTAGGTGGGTTAGAACCTATACTGAAGACTTCTTCATTATGCTAGAGGTTTAACCTTCTTTCTTTTTAATTATGAGATAGCGCCATCACAGCGCTCTAGAAATATTTCAAGTATGAGTAGACTCCTCGTACAACAGATCAACGACTAATTTATAATTTCTACCAAGTAGATCCTGAAGTTCACATATTATAAACATCCTTGCTAACATCGTCGCTCACGTATGTCATTTGTCTTTCATTGGCCCACCACACGACATAATCAACCCAGTGGTTTCATAAGATCCTATTTCATGTTATTATTGGACCCATAAGACCACCTCTCTATCATGCCCACTTAATGGAACCCAAGGTGGTGATACAACCTAATTAGCAAATAGATTGAACCCTCCCTCCATCATTTATTTAGGCTCGGTCATAGAACTATCCAGCACAAACTATATCAATCCCTTAATACCTTATAGGGAAACTTTTAATGGAATTTTTCCATTTGTCAGCACATTCTACGAAGCAACAGAACAGACCGGAGTTATTTCTGGACTCACCATTCTACACTTCATAAAGAGTGACAGATTATTATTTACCGACACAAACCATCAGCCCGGTACAGGATAACTACCACCGATAGTGGATAGTGGCATTGAAAGGAACTAACTTAGAATACATATATTATAGATCTAGAAAAACCCCTTCTAGCTCGCCCCAACCCCTTGTCATAAAATCACGACTAATATCCTCGACGACGTTACTCGCCTGAAGAAAGTAAAGCGCCATGGGTGTCCATGAGATGGAGGCAATACGCAGATAGTAGAAGCTTTGGGCACTAGGGATGTAACTTTTTGCCGGGGGCCTCTGTATGTTATTCCCACATATTATGACCATGGATGTATGCAACAATACCCACGGGCAATTAATATATGTCGGTCGGAGCATGTTTTTCTCGCTCATTATATTTCCGAAGATAAGATACAAAATGTCTTCCATGGTAAACAATATTAGTACCCCAGAGCCCGATTAAAGGGCATCAACCTATATGAGAAACCAAATGTGTGGAACTTCCACAAAATTTGCTGCTTGATCAACGTACACATCAACATATTTACATAGGCGGATTAGAAATCATTCAAAGGAAAATTACCCCTGGGAAGCTTCAGTCGAGGTTGTGCTCCTACCGTCTTCGGAAAATGAGAATATGTGATCTCTACACGGCATCATACTCCAAATAAGGAGGGAAACTCGTAACGTTATGTGTCCGGTGTTGGTACATAAGCGATTGAGACACAGGGTCTTTCCCATCAGCCACATAAGGTAAGGATTGCATCCATAAGTATTTGTCACCAAATGACCTGGACCCTAAAAATACCTTAAGGTGTGTATTTGGGTGATTTTCCTATCACTTTTTCCTAAGGTTCACCCGCTGCACATTAGCTTCTTTACTTACGCCCTCTCCATCTCCTAGTCCTTGTTCTGAAGCACCATACTGTTCAAGTACTCATCAAATATGCGATAGACCGACTGTGATCCCACATTAGACACCTTTCTCTACTGCAACATCTACGCCTTAGCTCTCGCGTGACCAACAGCCAAGATCAGTTCTATTTCTCTCTTTCCTACGTTTGTGTTGCACCCCCATGGTCGTATGCCCAAACCCTGCAAGGCTTGTTTGCCTAGGCCGGGCTGCCATGTGATTTAGCAAAATATCAGCGATGCCGTGTCCTTCTATCCAAGAATTCGCCTATCTTGTTTTGCAGTTAGAGCGAAGGACTATTTTAAATTCATAGTACCAAATTTAGCTCATCACACACGACGTGTGGCCTGCTTATACTCCCGAAAAAACTTGGTCGTTTCTGCCGAATACAGTTGGTCGTTAATAACACTATAGCTACCCTCACCCCTTGATACATCGTGAGTGTCGGATTCTTTGATTTCTTAACCTATTGGGACTGATCATGTGACCAAACCGTCTATAAATCTCCCACTCCTGCCCAAACTTATAATATTGAGTGGATCACACCTCGCGACTACAAATAGTACGGCTGTTGAGCCTCGGGTTAATATACCATACAACTAGTTGTGCGTTCTCCCTATCGGTGGAAATACTTAATCAATAGGCCTCCACACATCACATGTATTTCTCCAATAGACGACTGTGGAACCTAAAGTTTCCACCCACGGCTGCCACCTATTCACCTATATCTGATACCCGTGATACACCTACCTGTACTGTGTGCATGATTAGATTGGTTTATGTAGACGTAGGTGTTGTAGGATCTGACATTACGTTGGTAAGCTTCGCATTCATTGCAATCCTGTGTTTCCTAACGTGACGTTATGGACTCTTATAGTCTAACGCTGTCTGTCAAGCTCCCCTCCCTACCCACCAGATATATTCAATTATCACGGTACCGCACTACTGTTGAACTGTGTGTTTTTTCACGCCTGCCTTGTGCCCCTCTACTCGTATCACGTTTCTGACTGAGTCCTCCACGACTATGCAAGTGCGTGCCGTAGGTGAGGAATTGTGTGATCTTACCGCCATTTGCTTATATTACAAAGTTTCATGGATATAATTTTCAATAATATCAGCTTTATAGTGGATATTTTGACCCATTAAAGATATAAAAATGGAAAAACTAACTATTGGGTGGCCTAGAAGGGGAACATTTTCCCCACATTAGGTCATTAAATGGTTTGGTCATGTTGAACAGTTTGGTCCAGTAGTGAGGGGACATTGTTGTGGAGCTTGGTGCATAATAATCAAGAGTAATGGATTGCTTCTTATTGATATGGGAATTTTTCAAAGTGGATGAGCATTGTAATGAGGAGAACAAGATTTTCAGTAGGACTAAGGATGGATTAGAATATAGAAATTAAGCTCAAATTAGGTGCATAAGTCATGTGATTGAAGAGATTAAGTCAACACTTACATTATCAAATGTTAAATCACAAAATTTAGGTGTTTACACTTACATGTTAATGTCTACAGTCATTGTTTGTTTTTTTGTCTTTTTTTGGCAGATTGTTTCTTGACTTTTGTTTTTAATATTATATGTGAGATATAAAATTACAAAAATTGGTATAAGTGTTACTAATTATATAAATTCTAGTTTCAAATAAGATAAAAATGGATCATTATATGGGGGCATGTGGAGTTTTTTACAAACATTCAAAAATTAAAATTTTGCTCAATGCGTAATTTTTCATGTATTATGTACAAAACAAGATCACCATCTATAAGTTTGGTGTAAGTTTTCATGTTTTTTCCATATTAACTAGTTGAATGTTAGTAAAATCATTTGTTTCATTATATTATATATCTATAATTAACTAATTGAAATTTAGTAACCTATGTTGTTTCATTCTAATATATATTCACAGTCTTGAATGTAGAGATTTTCACATAAACCTTGGTCTTATATATTCAATTTCCACATATGCAACTTGTAGAGATTGTATTTCTTGTTGAATTTTTGTTTTTGTTACTCATAAAGTCAAAATCCATTTTAATCTACTTTATCAGAGCTATTATATCGTTATTTGATAGATTGTGATAGTATAGGATGTAATAATCTTGCATTGTAATCATACAACTAGTAGTTATATAATTATAAAGACAAAATAGGATTTACAAAACTTAAAAGAGTACAAATATTTGACTATTGTAACTACCCTTATATTAATAAATAAAAGAGAGTTACATTAGTAAGGGAAACCAGAGAACTCGCGGTCCCACAAAAACGCCACATATGCCACATAAAATGCTTAAAGGGAAAACAAAAAATGCGAGAAATACAAAAAATAAGAGAGCACTAGGCACATTCCACTGCTCTAGGAGGAGGAGGACCATCTTGGGGAGGTATGAACACTCCTCTTGATGGCTCAGACAAAGAAGGATCCACCTACAAACCATCTTGATCAGGCATATGCATATTTAAAGGAAAAATTATCCCCTAACCGGTGGGCAGAGAGCCAAAAATTTTCTACATGGTAGGCAGAGGAGAAGCCCACCACAAAGAACTATCCACACCCTCCCCCTCGAAGAAGGGCTCCACCCCAGTCCAGAAGAGGACGGAACTGAAGATCGACCCCGAGGAGAGGCAGAGGGGTGGTTGTTAGAGAGGCTTCTGTGACACGATCCTAGTGGCGGTGGACGCTGAGGAAGAGAAGGTAAAGGTGGCGATGGAAAAGGGTCCGGAGGGACCCGACTCATCGTGTATCACACACTCCCCCATTGTGCAAGAAGATCCTATAAATTAGATAATTCTAAAAGAACTTTTGAATTTGTATGCACATAATAGACAATATAACCACTTTATTATTATTGGAAAATAAAGCAACAGATTGATCATTATGGAATAACATATAATTTTAAGCTTTCTAAATATGAAATAGAATACTAGCTCTAAATAATTGTAATGGAGTATCAATATAATTAGGCCATGAGTTGAAGTCACCAAAAAAATCCAGATGCCAATGAAATAATTTAGGTTGGTAGGGTTGAAAGAACGAATTAATCTAAGACCAGATGTCCTGAGCATGAGAGAAAGACCAAAACAAATGCTTAGCATATTTAGGTTTAGAATAGAAAGGGCATTGAGGATTATGGATGCCAATGTGACTTATATGTTCACCGATGGGAAGGATTTTGTCATGCGGATCGTGCAGCTATGATTATTTGCTAATGCACAGCCTTTTGTTTGGTGGATGTAATCTGGAAACAAAACAACAACTGAACACAAGAATACCATTGACTATGATAAGACAGAATGACGACAAATCTGAAATATCAAAATAAATTATAATATTAACATGAAACTGTTACAATCTCACCCATGAGATACTTCAACAAGACTATGGGAGAAACTTTACAATTACACCTCTTGATGGCTTCTTCAACACACCTTTAACTGATGGCTTCCTTCGCACACTTCCTACAATATTTCTCACTACTTCTTTCTATGCTAAATGAGGGGGGTAGCCTCTCTATTTATAGAACTTACAGGCTTATCCATCTTATCTCTAAGATAGGATAAGAAATCCACTCTGACGAATCATATTCCATACCTTAACTCTTATCTGTACATGTAAGCTTATCTCTTAAGATAAGATAAACCTTATCATTTTACATGGGTTCCACATTTTTAGAATTTTTACAAATAAAATACACAAAATATTTATGACCTCACTCCTTGTCCTTATTACCAATATAATATTTCTAATTCCTAATCATGTAGACCCTACTTCTCTAATTACCCAAACTTTGACATTTTAATATTACCGGACCACTTACGACAAATATTTACTTTTTACAACATTCCTATTGTACTTTGACTATTACCGTACTCCACATTATTTGCGGCGTCGTACTGGCAGCGCCGTTATCTTCTATCGGACGCTACTACTAATTACACTTAACAACATTCTATTCCTAATACATACATTAATGAAATAGAAATTATGGAGGAAAATTTTAGTGTCGACATCTTCCCCCTTCCTAGCTTCTACTCCGTCCTCGGAGTAGACTCTTCTGGTGCGTGGAAAATCTTCAACTTGTCGTGGTTGACCCATTTCGTAATGGGAGTGCCATCCAATTCCTCCAGTCGGTACGTACCATTTTCATGCACAGCTGCTATTTTGTAGGGCCCCATCCATTTTGGAAGAAATTTCCTCTGTCTTCTTTTTTTGTATCTGGAATCATATACTAGAACCAAGTCATTCACCTGAAATGGAGACCAAAGGATCTTTTGATCAAAGTATTCCTTCTGCTTCATTTTCTTCTTATGGCTTGTATCCTTTGCTATTTCCCTCATTTCCTCTAGTAAATGAAGATGTACCAACCTTTCTTTTACTGAATCACTTTCATCCATCCTTTCATTTTTCATAACTCTCACAGTAGGAATATCAAACTCAATAGGAAGAACTGGATCAATGCCATAGGCCAACTGAAATGGAGAGTATCCTGTTGCTGACTTTGATGTTGCCCTATATGCCCACAATGCTGCATGAATCCTCTTATCCCATTTATGTACCTGCAAGGCTGCATCTTTTGCTAGAATTTGACACAACACAAAATTTGTTCGTTCCACCTGTCCATTTGTGCTTGGTTTGTATGTTGTTGCCTTCCTATGCTTAATAGAAAACTTATTGACTAGGGCTTCTACCACCTCATTAATGAAGTGGCTTCCTTGATCTGTTACAATTTCTAATGGACAACCAAATCTGGTGACAATGCGTTCATATATGAACCTTGCCACTTCATCCATGGAAGCTGTTTTCAATGGCCTAGCTTCAACCCACTTGGTTAAATAATCTGTGGCAACTACAATATACTTATTTTGGCGTGAGGTAGTTGGAAGTGGACCTACAATGTCTATTCCCCACTTTTCAAAGGGACCAAGTGGAAGAATAGGACATAATGGAGCTGATGAAGTCTTACGGTTACCATGTGTTTGACAAATATCACATGTCTTACAATAATTATAACAATCTTTAAAAAGAGTGGGCCAGTGATAACCTGCATCCAAGATCCTTCTTGCTGTAAGTTGTCCAGAGAAGTGCCCTCCACATGTACCATTGTGGAATTCTTCTAGCAGCTCCTTCCCTTGATCACGTCCAACTGCCCTCTTGTACTGTCCATCAGGTCCTATTCGAAATAATACTCCATGCAGAATAGAATATGGACGACTGGCTTGAGTAATCCTTCCCTTAGTCTTTGCATTGGCACCATCAGGAAACTTGAATTCATTCAGATAATTCCAAATATCTATGTATTCACTAGGGATTGTATCAAGGGATAACAATGCTGCATCAGGGAAATCATCATCATCACAAGATGATCCTAAACCATCATAGGCTCGAGAGAGTGCATCTGCATTGACATGCTTCTTTCCTGGCCTATCTATAATATCAAATTCAAATTCTTGTAGCAAAATTATCCATCTTGCTATCCTCCCTGATGGGTTAGGCTTATTTACAATATATTTTAGAGCCTGATGATCTGTTACAACTAGAAATTTTTGCCCTAGCAAGTAATTTCTGAACTTCTTTACAGCAAAAATGATAGCCAAAGCCTCTTTTTCAGTTACAGTATAATTTACCTCAGCACTGCTCATTTGTCTGCTCCCAAAGTAAATTGGATGTTCATTCCCATTTTCATCCTTTTGGCTCAAAGTACTTCCTAGTGCTGCATCTGAGGCATCAGTGTACACAATGAATGGCTTGCTCCATTCTGGATTCTTCAAAACAGGTGAAGACACCAGGGCTTCCTTCAATTGTTCAAAAGCTTCATGCGCCTTATTTCCTGGTTCATAAGTAACATCCTTCTTCAAGAACTGGGTTAGTGGCTGTGCAATCTTTGAGAAATTCTTGATGAACCTTCTATAGTAACCCACATGGCCTAAAAATGATCTCAACTTACTTCTATTCATAGGAAATGGTAAATCTTTGATTTTTGAAACTTTATCAGGATCAGTACCAATACCATCTCTGGATACAACATGCCCTAACAAAACACCTTTAGAACATCCAAAGACACACTTTGTAGGGTTTAGTGAGGCTTGTGCTTCATCTAACCTTTGAAATGCTGTCTCCATTTGGTGCAGGTGGTCCAACTTGCTCCCATAGATGCAAAAATCATCCAGAAATACTCTGATGAAGGTCCCAATGTAGGGTTCGAACACCCTATTCATCAAGCGCTGGAATGTTGCTGGAGCATTACACAACCCAAAAGGCATAACTCTATAAGAAAACGTTCCCCAAGGAGTGGTGAACGTGGTCTTCAGCAGATCTTTCTCTGCGATACGAACTTGGTTGTAGCCGCTATATCCATCAGCAAAACTATAGCACTCCTGGCCAGCTACTTCGTCCAAGATCTGATCTGAAAATGGAAGAGGGTAATGATCCTTCTTTGTTGCCTTATTGAGTTTCCTGTAATCAACACAAATGCGTAGCTTCCCATTCTTTTTTATTGAGATCACAATGGGAGAAACCCATTCTGAATTCTCCACAGCAAATATGAATCCTGCGTTAAGCAACTTATCTATTTCTTCTTTTACAGTCTTGGAAAAATTAGGATTCATTCTATATGGCATTTGCTTTATGGGCTTAGCACCATCTACCAGCTCAATAGAATGTTCTACCCAACTTACTTGACGGAGTTCCTTGTAATCAAAAGTGAATAGGTGTATGTACCTTCGAAAGAGCTGGAGGTAGGATTCCTTCTCACTCTCCATCACAGCATCACCAATCTTTATTTGTTGGAGACGATCATCAACTTCTTCTTCAGATAATTTTATGGGGTCATGAGTTGGTGTGACTGGAAGGATATCCATGACTGAAACATCAACCTCACTTTCTTCATCTTCAGTGTCCACTTCACTGGTACTAGAGTAATCAGAGGATGTCCAATCATCAGTTTCATCACTTGAATCCACAGGTTCTGTTTTATGATGCCGAGGGATCACATTTATCTTCACCCTCTCTCTACCACGTCCAAGTGTCATGAAACCTTCATTCCAGTAGTTTCTTGCATGAACTCTCCTTAGCCATGGTCTTCCCAGCAGCATTGGGTACGCAACAGTACCATTTTTCATCACCTGAAAGTCTACCACACATACAACACCCATAACAGATATTGCCACATTTGAAACTACACCTTCTGGTTTAGTTTTTCCTTTATTTAATGACCTTAACATAAGTGTTGAAGGGCGATCAATTTTTAAACCCAACATATTCATTACAGACTCGGTCATTACATTAACTGCAGCACCTCCATCAACTAAGACATCATGAATTGAAATACCATTACATAATACCTCAGCTTGTGGAGCATAGGGATCTGCCTCTGCCTCCAAAACAGGGACCTCAACCTCCTTTCTTCGTCGAGCATTGAGTCCACTTCGCAGCTCCCGCCTCTTCTCCGAAGACATAGCCAAGAGTTGACCATATGTAATGTTTGCAGGCCTTTTGGACAGATCTTCCAAGATGGAGTATGGTCCTTGCCCCTGTGAAATCAGAAAATCCTGCACACCCAACTTTCTTCTCCTATGTTTCTTACTATTTTCTCCTTTCATCTTCTTAGGATCATTTCCATCTTGATTATCTTTTTCTTTCTTTCTTTTTGTTACAAACACATCTACTTCATTATTTCTACTCTTATCTACTACATCAAGAGAATTCACAGGTGCTTTTCCTTTATCATTATCTCTTGTACCAGATGTAGAAGCTCTATCTGGACAATTATACTTATAATGACCCTTTTTATAACAACCATAACAAACAACTTCAGAAATATTTCTTTTTGGACCTCTATCTCCTCCCTGAGAACTAAATTCCTTTCCTTGAAGAAGATTAATAGTTAACTGACCCATCTTTTTGAGCAGATCTTCATACTCAGTAGATGTACTAGGATAAATATTTGTGCTCACCGGGAGTGGTTGTGGATTCTGGACCAAAGGTGCTGGTGTAGGCTCTACTTTAGCAACAATTTCTTTGGGCTCCTCTTCCATGCTTTCTTCTTGCCTTCTTGCAATCTCCTTTGCTTGTTCAATGGTAGCTGGGCGGTCATACTTCACTCGTTGTCTGATCTCTGGCTTCATCCCAAGAATGAAGTGCTTACATAGGAGATTATCCACGCCGTTCATCAACCCATCCGCTAGTCCTTCCTTCCGGATCTGGGCATCGAGCTTCCTCCTTAGCTCTAGAACACGAGCATGATAATCCCTTATCTTCTCCTTCTCTCCTTGGGTTAGCTTTGTGATATCAATCATGAGATCTGCATATCTCTGTTGTTCACCAAATTCTTCAAGAAAACTTTCAGTTAATAAATCCCATGAATTTTTCACATTATCACCTAGTGTTTCAAACCACCTAAGTGCTGAACCATCCAAAAAGGTAGGAAAAAATTCAGTCCATTGTTCCCTTCTTATAAGGCCATTACAAATACAAGATCGCTTAAATTCTTGAATGAAAGAAGAAGCATCTTCATTAGATTGAGCTGAAAAAACAGGAATCTTTCCCATTTTCAAAAGTAACCACCGTGAAATACCAACTCACAAGTACAATCAACAAGACTTATGTGCACAAATAATTGGAATTACTATAGAAATGACCACGGTAAACTATGGTAAAACTTGACTTACTGCGGTAAAAACTGATTTTACTGTGGTAAACACTATTCATGGTAAAAAGTGAAGTTACTGCGGTAAATACTATTCACGGTAAAAAGTGACTTTACTGTGGTAATTACTATTCCCAGCAAAAAGGACTTTACCAAGGTAACTACTATTCATGGAAAAAAAATGACTTTAACATGGTAACTACTATTCACGGTAAAAATGACTTTACCATGGTAACTACTATGCACAGTAAAAACAAGGTTACCCTCCAATTGATTTTTGACTAAGTGGGAATATCTCTCCAGAAAATCCACCAACGAGGAATGGTCCCGGCAACGGAACCAAAATGTCAACACCAATCCGGCACTATGATAATTCTTCACCGGGAACTCCTCGTGCTATGATTATTTGCTAATGCACAGCCTTTAGTTTGGTGGATGTAATCTGGAAACAAAACAACAACTGAACACAAGAATACCATTGACTATGATAAGACAGAATGACGACAAATCTGAAATATCAAAATAAATTATAATATTAACATGAAACTGTTACAATCTCACCCATGAGATACTTCAACAAGACTATGGGAGAAACTTTACAATTACACCTCTTGATGGCTTCTTCAACACACCTTTAACTGATGGCTTCCTTCGCACACTTCCTACAATATTTCTCACTACTTCTTTCTATGCTAAATGAGGGGGGTAGCCTCTCTATTTATAGAACTTACAGGCTTATCCATCTTATCTCTAAGATAGGATAAGAAATCCACTCTGACGAATCATATTCCATACCTTAACTCTTATCTGTACATGTAAGCTTATCTCTTAAGATAAGATAAACCTTATCATTTTACATGGGTTCCACATTTTTAGAATTTTTACAAATAAAATACACAAAATATTTATGACCTCACTCCTTGTCCTTATTACCAATATAATATTTCTAATTCCTAATCATGTAGACCCTACTTCTCTAATTACCCAAACTTTGACATTTTAATATTACCGGACCACTTACGACAAATATTTACTTTTTACAACATTCCTATTGTACTTTGACTATTACCGTACTCCACATTATTTGCGGCGTCGTACTGGCAGCGCCGTTATCTTCTATCGGACGCTACTACTAATTACACTTAACAACATTCTATTCCTAATACATACATTAATGAAATAGAAATTATGGAGGAAAATTTTAGTGTCGACAGAACCCTTAAATGTGCAATCAACTCCTCACAACAATATATGATATGAACATGTCTTGCAATCTTCCTCCATCCATGACTATAAATAATAATGCAACTTTGTAATAGAAAGTAAATAGTTTTTCCACAACTGATATTCAAAGTAACTATATCAATTTTCACATGAATTGAAATAAGATAACTGGGATAAAGGCAGATTAACCAATCACATAAAGGAATTAAACATTCATAAATTATAAATTGATCAATGATCAACATAATAAACCAGACTTTTCACGGAAAAATAGTGTTCTGAATATAACTAAAAGGCTCAAAGTATATGAAGCACTCTTCCAAGATTTAAGAGTACCTTTTCAAATGATCTAAAAATTCTACATAAACTTAATGCATTCAAATATTTATAAGCTCTAGAGGTTGAGCCATTACAAATAAAACTTAACTAACAAGATACTAAAAATAGAGTATAATAAGTTCAAGGGAACATGCTCCCATAAAAATAGTAAAGTTGTTGCAAAGGTCTGACCAAGTTAACCCTGCAACTTTGATTGATTCAGAGCTTGGAACCATCCCAATCATGGATGTCTGGCTTAGCTTGGACCTGCAACATCTTTCACGTGTTTGGTTTTCCCCCGATCTTCTTCCCACATAGCCATCTGGTGTTTGTAATCAACGAAAAATTTGATGATTCCTTGTACCTCCTTCTCCTTTGGTCCGCATGCATAATCATTTACTACGCCCGTTGTATCAATCTCCCTCACAACTTTGGCTGGAAACCTTTTCAACTTATTCACTACTTTCTTCAGTTGACTTATGAAATTCTTGCACGAGACTAACCTATAAATTGAATTGATATTGAAAGTTTTAGTCACTTCATCATTCTTCTTCACCAAATATTTTAAATTTGATTTAATTTGGTCAACTGGAAGAGCATCAATATTCTCATTGAAAAATTTGCAGTTGATATTATCAAATTCAAGTTTCTTCCTTTTTAGACCATCCATGAAATATCATGTAAACCATCCATTATTTCCACACGTTTATCATCCAACTTCTTGATCAAATCCTACAATACCTGGGATCTAAATTCCATAGCTTTTTGAAACTCAAATAATTTATAAGTATCATCAATTACCCCTTCTTGGATGATTAAATATGGGTCCACATCTCTCATATCTACCCATATAGTCATATTCATATTCAAATTATTATTGTCCTCGAAAAGGACTTCATCTATCCTGCGAATAGAAGTTCTTTTAGTTTGTAAATCATTATACAATTCAAAATTTGTTTTGATTAGAGGATTAGCTTCCTGAAGCATGCATTCTATCCATCTGTCTATTGATCTTCCCTTTTGGCCTATCTTCTCAATTTCATGATATGAAATATCATCTAAAACGGAAGAAACTGTCAATGTAGTTGTAGTTGAAGGATCAGTAGTTGGAGTGGGTTGTGTTACTTTCCTTAAAAGGGCACTAAGCTATTTGAATTTTGATTTCAATTCATCTTTGGAAGTGTTATCTTTTTCATAGTTCTCCAACAAATTTTCAAGATTCGTTTGAACATCTTGTTTAGTACCTTCATGAGTTGCCTTTCCTAGTGAAAACATAGAAATCTGATAATCTACTGCCGTAATGGTTTCTTTAGTTTTCCCTTTAACAGGAGTAGCTACTTCCATGAACCTCTTACCTTTTGTGGGTGTAGGGAGACTCAGTGTTGGTTGGGCTTCTATTCTTATAGATTGATCTATCACTTTGGGTGAAATTCCCAAGGTAGCCAACCAATCACATGTCCTTTATAGAATGGGCCCCACCCTTTCCTTAGTATTGCAATGTTCTTCTTGGTACCAATCGATCCATGGAAAAGGTTGATTAGCAACATTATTTTTCCTGTTTTTATTAGCTAAATTTGACTTCACAAAATTAATAAACATGTAATTTTTGGAATTTTTTAAAAGTATTACTTTGCGCGATTTATCGCCCTCATCACAATCATCTCATTTTTGTCATCGTTCTAGTCTTCGTTTCATCCATTTCGGGTGAGAACTCCTCCCTCGAGGTCATAAACTACTTTTAATATTAACTAATATATATTTAATTAATTTATTACCCTTTGTTTGATAAAATTAATTTTATTAAAATTTGGGGTTTTTAATTAACTAAATATTAATATAATAATTATTAAAATTCAATCAACAAATTTTAATTTTAATTTCCGAGGGGAAAGTAAGCTTCCGCTTCCCATTGCCGGGGATGCCAAATTGGCTTCCCATACCCAGATTTCCCCTTTCCTAGCAAATTTATTTTAATTCTCCGCTTGTGGGATTTCTTCCACAAATTTCCAATTTAAAGGATTGGCAAAAGGGAAAAAAATCTCTCGGCTTCCAACACGGGGAAATAAAATGGGGATTGTCAGCCCGCCTTGCCATTTTTGCTGGAAAATGGTTGTTTATTTCCCACTTTCCCCTAGCAATTAATGCCACTACCCAAAGGAAGAGGATTCGGTTATTTCAACTGGAAGGGGAAACGATTATGGGGAAGCTTCTTTAATTCCCGTATCCATTTCCCCATGAGAGTAATTGAATTTTTAGTGAAAGGAGAGATCTTCCACGCATTGGAGATCATGTGAAGGAGGATTTCTATGCATGTGAAAAGGGCAGTCCAAGGCATGTGTTTTTGTTTTATTAGAAAGTCCAAAGCAAGGAAGATTCTCCACCCAGCATGTAGGAAGGTAACAACAGGTGAATAAGATTAGAAATGAGGCCAAAGAGCAGTCCAAAGGAAAGGGAATAGATCTCCACGCAGCAGGAAGAAGGAGGAAATGCTAGTGAAGAAACAAAGATTTAAACCTAGCAAAATACTTGGGTAGGCCATGCATGCATAAAAGACAAAAAAAATTAGCAAGGAAAAACAGTCCAAAGGAAGCCTTGTTTCTAAGGCATCCATTTAGGCAAAAATAAGTTTCCATGCATTGGAGAACACAATCCATAGAAAATACTTGTGCAAGAGGAGGAAAGAGGGCTGAGTTTGCAAATTTATATATATATATAAAGTTTGCGATTCATCTTTGGCCACGTGAAAATCTAAATACCTACACACTAGACAAAAGAAGATTACAAAAAGACAAGAAATATCTTTCCAGCAAAAAACAGTCCCCACATCAAACAAAAACATCTCCCACACAGCCAAAGGAAGTAAAAACCAGTCCAAGGAAAAAATAAAAGGATAAACATATGCCACGCTGAAGACAAGGAGAAAATCAATCCATGCCCAGCCAAAAGGAAGAATTTAAAAAAAAGAAGAGAGAATACAACCAACGCATGCAGAACCAACATGGGAAGGTAAGAAAATAGTCAAGAAGAAAGGAAAATCTCCATGCAATGGTAAAATAAATAGTTTCCAAGAAATTTTCCATGCCAAAGGGAAAAGAATATTGTCCACAGCGTGAGGAGAACTCAGTCTAGAGATAACAAACTACGCATTGGTCAGGCATACAATCCAGAAAAGGTGCCCACGTATTTGCATAAAACAAAAAAAAAAATCACGTGCGAGAGACGGAATAAGAAATTCATGCAACAATAAAATGATATTCATGCATTTTCCTTGACAATAGTTGACAGCAATTGAAGAGAAGTCACGGTTCACGCATGCAAAATGAAAGCTTGCTCACGCAATGGCAAAAGAAAAAGATTAAAATTGATCTGCGCAAAACATAAAAAATGAGGAGAATTTAATTTTAAAAATTATTTTCATACCACATTTGTGAGAAATATTTAGGGTATTCAAAAATATCACACATTCAAACACATTATCGATGTATATCAGCACAAAGAAAAATGAATTTAATGAAGAAAACGATAATATACGGAAAGAACGTGTCGCGGGTTGTATCTGATGAAGTAATCAATTTTGGAGCTCAATATCTCAAAGCTGAGTGATTATCAGGAAGAATGGTTTGGTTTGTTGAATTCTTCCGTCTTCGTGTACCCGTTTGCCAAATTTCAAGTGTATAACATCTCGTTTGATATTTTTCACGAACCCAAGAAAAACTCGATTTTACTGCACGCACAATTTCAGCTTGGTGGAAGGCCTACTTTGAGAATTCGTATCTCGATCCCAAATGATCGACAAGAGAAACGGTTTAGTTCGTTGAATTCTTCTTAACTTCATGTACTCGTTCTTCCAAATTTCAAATGTGTATCACCTTGTTTGATATTTTTCACAAAACCAAATAAAACACCGTTTGTTTGATTTTTCTACACATGCAGTTTTCATCATGTCAAGGTGACTCACGTTGAGAGTTGATATTTTTAACTCAAATGATCATCAAGAAAACATAATTGTTTTTAACTAGATTTTCACAGTTTTTCACTTGCATTTTCCTAAGCAGTTTCAGAAGAGTCAACTTTGACCTTTAATATTTGACTAAAGAATTTGATTGGGAAAATAACCTCTGACATGCAAAATTGTGGTACCTTAATATACTCCCTCATCCAGTGAGAGTTTCTTAAAACAATATTTTCTATTTTTTCCAGGCCTATTTTAAAGGTAATTTGTGCAGTTTTGTTGTGGTATGGATTCCAAGGAATTCTACTCACCTTGACACTCCATTCAGTGTATGAGAACATTGTCGATACTAACTTGGGACATGTCAACGTAGGTCGATCTACGATCGCATATCAACTGAAGGCGAGTCATAATTTTCCTGATGCTTGTTCTGAATTCTTCATCACTTGCATGGATGCACCACAACACCTATATAATATGGTGATTCAACTCCAACGGCTCAGAAGTAGAAGTAACCTCTGAATTCCTCATATGCGGTATAAGTCGTAGCTATTGGCATAGGTTTCTTCGGAGTCAAAATCCATTGTTATCGACAGAGATGGATAATGGGAGAATATTGTCTACATCAATTATTTTCACTTGATCATTATACAGATCTATTAATCGATAAAATAAGACCAATGATAATTAAAATTGTGCAGATCATCAAGCCACATCATTCAAACGTGTCTGTGTCATCTCTTAGTTAGTAGCGGGCACAATACTTCATTGACCAGTCTTAAAGTTGGAGCATTCTCGAATTGGATGATCGTGAGTGGATCAGAATGGAAACACTTCAGGATGGTGACAAAAACAAAAGACATAACTCCAGGAATTGAATTGTAATTTTGGCTCTTGGAAGATCTTCTCAATGACAAAAGATCAAGAGTTGGATTCTGACAAGCCAAAGTGGCGTAACGACTTCAATCTCGTGACAAATGAAGAATTCACCATGGAAAGGTATTCAGAGCATGTGGAGAATTGTATGTAATTATGAATGCGAATATGAATGAAAAAAAAAATTCTCGCACCAGGATGTTGCTCAAATGGAAAGGTGGAGGAATTGCTCAATTTTCAAGCTAATCTCTCTTATCATCTAGAGGATTACAGAGCACGGTCAATGAGTTCATTCTCATACGACCGACATAGGCAGACTCTTGACCCAATGGATAAGGCATTGATCCTAGGTGTCTTGATCTAGGTGGCACATTGCTGACTAGGATGTTCATGTGTATGTCCAAGTCATTTAAGTGGGGTCCACACATACCCATTTCTTTTATTTATGTATTTTTCCTTAAATGACTTTTTAACTTAAGTGGTTTCTATTTTTAGTCACTTCTTAAAACTTGGTTGAAAAATTTAAAGTCACTTAAGTGCCCTATTTAATGTACATTTAAAATCCTAACTACTTTGTAACCAACTTTTGGGTTATAAAAGGATGTTAGGGGCTCATTTGTAAGGGTGAATTTGAGAGAGGAGAAGAAAATACTTTTTATGCAAGCTTTATTTTGAAGAAAGAAACTTTGTGTTATTTTGAGAAGACATTTTGGAGTTAATGAAATATGAACTTTTTGTCCCATTCATTATCTCTTTTAGCATTTGATGTTCTTATGTTCATTAGACATTAGTTTTTTAAATCTTGCATGTGAATATTGTCTTGGATCTTATTGTCAACGCTATTAATATGTTGTTCTAGTTCACAGTGATCAAGCTCTAATATTTACTTTCTCATGTGTGTTCCTTTTACTCATTCTTGTTTAGCTAACTCGGACTCCGTTTTATTTTTGTTAGTTATTTATCATTCTTCTTCATGCAATATTAAGCTCTACTTTTACCTAAATCCTGCATGTTCCTTCCATTCATTCTTTTCCATTCCTTTCCTTCATTCCATTCCATCTCCCTCATTCACTTTTCTTTCTATTGCTATTCCAAAACACCCCCCACATACAACTTTGAATGTACAGATGTAAATACATTTTTTGGTTTTCAATAAAGGTAGCTTCACCTTCATTAAGGAGGGACTTCGTTCCCACACTATTGAATGTTATTTGCATGCATGAAAATCCATATGCTAACACTTGTAAACCAGATCCAATACTTCATCATCATCCTCCATTCCTTTTGGAATATCTGCAATATGGAATTGTTTGACTTCATCCAAGGTCAACCTCTCATATTCTCGTTTTCTGATAATAATCTCATCCCGACAGTAAATCCAAATATCCTCCAACTTAGGAACGTGAGAACTGGACAATATTGTTTCACGTAACTTACCCCAGTAATCAAAGTTAGTTTTGGGATAGAAAGTTCGCAAGGTGACTTCAAGCATCTCTCCATCCACATTCTTTGCCTTGTAAATACTGGCACAGGTTTACCTTCATATTGTAAATACTGGCACAGGTAATCTGGACTCCTAACTTATGTCGTTTATTTTGGATTTTATGGTAATCCAACAATTGTCGAAAAAATTCTAGCAAGATCCATTTATTGGTAGGACATTGTGGAAATTTTCTAGGAGCACCTAGAAATCCTAGAATCTTGATGTATGTGAATTTCAGGAATTGAAGATAGATGGCTCCCCATTCTCTTACCTCTTTAAAAGCTTCATCAGAAATTCTCCAATTATATAAATTTTTATTAAAATGATAAAGGAGGACAACAAAAAATGGATCATTGACCCTATGGAAATGTTTGTTTCCTTCTTCCATTGCAATTTGAGGATAAAATTGATAAATCTGCGACACACTTCTAACACCTTTTGTATTCAAACCATTGAATTCTACCATGGTAGCTGCACCATAAATGAGGAAGGAATTCATGAAGAAGTTTATAGAAATCAATACATTGCCCAACTGAAAACAAATTGAATTGCTGATATGTTCCCCCCATCGTATGAACTCCTTATTCTTCTTGATAGTAGCAATATAAAGGAACATCCATTCCTGAAACTCCTTTGTCAAAGTGAGACCCAAAAAATCTACTCAACAATACAATAAGATCAATTACTTCTTGGATGAAGTCTAAGCCAAACAATGTTTTAGGAAGCTTGATGACATTCTTCACCAAGTAACTCTTCATTATGAACTTTGTACATAGTTCATTTTCTTTATCCCAATGTTCAACTACGGCTTCCGATGAAATTTTTGCACACCCTTTAATGTCTAGAAGTTTAAATAAATCTTCAAAGAAAATCAGCATCCAGCCTAATCACGACCTTTTCGTCCTTTACTGATTCAGAATCCTTATCAAAATGAGTTGTTGCGGCCAAGACAAACTCAGGGCAATGCATGGATGAAGGAAACCCCGCAGCGAGAGCAAGTCCACTAATGAATATGGCCTTCATCTAAGGTTTCTTCTTAGGGGCCTTTAATCTTTCCCAGAAGTCTAGCATATCCACTTGTCGAAGATCAATATCTCTAATATTCCCCTAATCTAAAGATAGGCATGAGTGAGGACCAACTCTTAAGAATTTGTACTTCATTTTTCCCTTGCCCTTTGATGAGGAAGTTGACATGAATTCAGAATCCAATTTATCTTTGAAAATTTTATAAGAAACCTTAAAGGTTTTGATATACCGAAGTTTGAAAGTCTGAAAATAGAAACTCCGAAAAATCTTCAACTCCGAAGTACAAACCTCTGAAAGTTTGAAAACTTCATAATTCCAAAACCCCAAAAAGCTAACCTCCAAAAATAGGACTCTGAAAGTCCTAAAGTATTGTCAATTCTGAAACTCTGACCTCTGAAACTCTGAAAAGTAAACTTCCGAAAAGCAAAAGCAATGTGAAATCCAAGATTGCCTGAAAGGCGTAGTTTTGAGAGAGCGAAAGTCAAATATTCTGGAGATCTAAAAATAACTTGTTTCCTAATCCTTGGATTTGATGATACTAGATTTCTGCATGAATTAAATCTTGCAGTGTTGAGAAAATAATCAGATGACATGGTTAAATACGAACAGTGGATGATAGGAGCTTTCATGCCAAGTAAGAAAAGAAGAACAGATAAAAAAGAAATATGAAAGAAAAACCCTGATTAATCATAAGCCAAAAAGAAGAAATTACCTAAAAATTACCTTGAAAGTGATGCCTTAAAAGTACAAAATGATGCAGTAAAATCAGGGTGTCAGAGTAAAAAACCAAGTGAAAATGACAGGTAAAATTTTGATTTTATATAGGGAATCCTGAAATTAATGCTCAGAAGCCAACACGTGTGGGGGTTGTTGGAAATTAAATATTTGTGGAAGCTCCGAAATTGCAAACCCTGAAACTCTGAAAATCTGACTTCTGAAATTCTGAAGACCTCATAGTTCCAAAACTCCGACCTCTAAAACTCTAAAAGGCCAAAGTTCCAAAATTTCAAAACTTCGCGGTTTCGGACTTCAGAACTTCAGAAACAAAAATATCCATGAAGGCAATGCGAGACTATGAAACCTGAAGGTCCAAAGTTCTGAAATTTCAAAACTTCAGAGTTTCGAAGTTCAGTGACTGACAACAGAAAATAATGAGAATACCAAGGAGAACTCCAAAACCCTGAAAGTCTGAAGTTCTGAAATTTTGGAACTTTGGGTTTTCAGAGTTCAGAACTCTAAACAAAAATTTCGTTTTGCAATCAATATAAACTCTGAAATAAGAAGACCTCCAAAATCAGAAAATTCACACTTCAGAGTTTAGAAAACTTTGAAATTTTGAAAACACTTTCAGGCAAGAAAAATTTTCTGCATGTTCAAATATTTTGAAAAAATTTCGACAGGACCTTCCTTTAGAGGTAAATTTTAAAGGTTAACAAAGACCGTAATAAATAAGGCACCAAAGAAAATGGTTAACTTTAGGCTCAATAACGGAATTCCAAGCACAGGAAATCCTATGAAGCCAGGTGGAATGTACAAAGTGAAGGCCCCAGTGGATGTCGAGTTTTGAAATGGAAAGTGAGATGGTGCTCAAAAGCTGGTAAATAGTGCCAGCGTTGTAGCATAGAAAGTAAATATCATGATTCCACTACCAATCACACCACTAAGAATCTAGGGGTTTAAGCCCAATTTTGTGGAGCATAACATCTGACACCAATTATTGAATTTTATATATAGATAGGAAGTCTGATTTGGTAAGATTAAAATTTTGCTTGAGCTCGAGCCAAGGAACCCAGTCTATTTGGGAGATCAAATCTTGAATGGTATGTATCCCTTTGCGATAAATCCAAAGAGCTTTAATTCCTAAAGTTCCAGCAAGTGGAAGACTATCATCAACAATGATGGGAGACCACCATATACTCTGAGAATTCAAATATACCCCAGTGTGAAATCCATCACCAATCCAATACAATAAATTTTTCACCAATTCAAAATATTTCCATATGATTTTGGCAATGGAGGTGCTAGAAATATTGATTGGGGCCCTAGTGATATTTAAGGTGTGCAACCCAATATTGTTCCAACATTTTTTTCCATAAGGAGCACCAAAATCCATGTAATGCCAAAGAAAAAAATTTCCAAGCTTGATTTCTCGCAAGACAATGCAAAACCAACTTAGAACATAAAGCCACACTTTTCCTGTAAAAATCAATAATTCCCATTCCACCTTGATCGTGGGGAAGAGAACATACTTCCTAGGCCACCCAATGAAAACCACATGAACCTCAACTTTCACACCAAAGGTAGTCCTAAAGAAGCTTGGAAAATCTTGGCAAATGAGGCCAGGGAAGGGCACCAACCCATAGAATAATAAACATGGGTGGCCGAAATAATCTTGGTACACACATGGAAGTTACTGGCCAAGGAAAGGGGTTTAAAATACCACCAAAAAACTTTATGTTTAACTATGTCAATCACATACTTCCATAGCGTGGTAGAATCACTATCAAAGGAAAAAGGAACGCCCAAAAAATTAAATTGTTAGCCTCTTCTAATCCACTTCCAGGGGTAATATTTTAACTAGTCTAACATAGGCCATCAACTTTATCGATATCCCAACATCTTGACCATTTGAATATTGGTACCTAAAGCAAGGAAGAAAGTATTAAGGCAATAAAAAACAATAGCCCCATTATTCTTAGACTCAACAAGGGTAAAAAAGGATTCATCAAAAAAATTATCATTATTAAGTTATGTCACATGATCTAGAAGGAAAATTCCCTAAATGCAACCTTGAGCAACATGACAAGCAATAAGATAGTCTAAGGTGTCGGTGGCTAAAAATAAGGAAGGATCTAGAGGGCACCCTTGTTTGATAGAGTGGAAGAGGCCAATCGCAGCAGACTTATGACCATTGATGGTTAGGTAGGAAGACGCATTGGAGAACGGAGTTTTGACCGCCAAGGTGAAAAATTCTCCAAATCTTAAGGCTATGATCTTATCCAAAATAAATGGTCGTTCGATACAATCATAAACCTTTTCAAAGTCAAATTTGAGAAACAACAGTTGTTGTAGAGATATTTAGGCCCATTCCATTCCTTCTCATACTGCTATAAGATTATCCAGAATGTATCAGCCTTTGAAAAAACCCATCTTCTTAGGGAGAACAATTTTACGTAAAAGATCAACAATGTGAAGAGCCAGAGCCTTCGCAAGAATTTTATATGAGATGTTTAACAGGGTGATAGCCCTCCAACTAGTAATGTCTTTTGGATCTCCATCCTTAGGAATGAATTTTATGTTTCCTTGATTGATGAAACTCCCAAGAGAATTGGATTGAAGAGCTTCATTGTAGAACCGAAGTAGATCGGGGCCAACAAAAGACCATGTCCTTTGTAAAATTCACTAGGAAAGCCATCCAGTCCCAGAGATTTATCATCTGAAAGGTATAGTAGAGCAACATAAATCTCATCCAAAGAAATAGGATCATTGTAACGGTCACGCTGCTTGGGAGAAAGCTTGACCGGTACCACCTCGATACATTACTGTAAGGTGCCAAATCACTCAGTTGTAGCCTCTTGAACTTGGAAGACTAACTGATAATGCTCAACAAAGGCATTCAAGATCTCTGGTAACTCTGTGAACCACTGATGTGAATCATGGATAATGTAATGTCCCTATTTCTGAAGATCCTTAGCCTATAGTTCCCCATGGGCTTCGAAATGTTACAAGCGGAACATTTTTATTAAATAATTAAATATTATTGCCTTAGAGCAATAATTATGTAATTATTTAATTATGAATATTATTTTATTTAATTCCCAAAATTTAAAAATTTAATGGGGAATTGATTAAATAAATATTTAGGTGGATTTTATTGATAAAATCACCCTTTGAAAAGGGGACACCACACCTAGGGAAAAACAAACTGCTTTTATTTAATATTTTCCCTCTCCTAGGGATTTCGAATTTTTTGCCTCATTGCTTATAAAAGGAGTGCTAGGGTCATTATTATTATAATGTTACATGATGAACTTATTTTGATACTCCATGCTTGGAGTTGGGATGCATGCCCATTGATATTTTCCTTCTCTCTCTCATGCTTGGGAGATCTTTGTAGCTGATCTTTGAATTATTGAATTGAAAAGGCTTGATGGTTTTGGTTGAATTTGCAAGTAGAAATCTGTCATAATTTTTTACTATATCACTGTAGCGATTCACTGTAGCAGTTGGTTTGTGATAAAAAATAAGTGTTTCTTTGGAGCTCTTTTGCAAATCGACTTTGGTGTGTTGGTTCTCAATTCTAGCTAAGTTCCTTTCACAATATTTGTGAGCTGATTTGTATACAATTCTGAGGGTGATGTGATCAAGCCTTTTGCTATACTTCATATTGTAGCAACAGTGTCCCTTGGTATTCATGATTGGTTTTTGAATGGAAAATGATCATATTTCCTTGTATACATCATGTGACCAGCCTGGGTATGTTTAGTGACTATTTTGGGAGCATTTTTAGGGTTCAAGTTAGACTATGTGTTTGTGTAGTCCTCTAACCTGAGTGAATTTCTTCATGGATGTTTAGTGCTTGTCAAAGTGGCACAACTTGGGTTTATGCATAATATTGTGATATTTAATAGCTCAACTGTGTTGCAGCGATTTCTTCCATGGAGATTGAGGATTGTTTTGCATACTCCATTTAGTATGGATCGATCAAGTTAATTGCCCTATGATATTATTTCCTAACTGACAGTAATTTGTTTTGGGAAAGGAAAATCTTTTAAATCAGGTCTGATTTTTGATTTACTAAATCTGTTATCCTTCTATGAGTATTAACGACTTGTTTTGGATATTGTTGGGGAAAAATGGTTTGAGCTACTGTTCTTCCTTCTTGAACAATGACTTCATTTGAGAGTAAATATTGGTTGTTTGATGTAAGTTTAGGACCCTATTTTTCCCTAGACAATTGACAAACATTATCCTAATGCTACAACGATCACTTTACGGGTATGTTGGCCCTGATTTTTGGATTCAAAATACACAGTTGTTCTCTTGTAACATCAGCCCTCCCATTTAATACTTGATCTAGTTGTTTTTGGTATGATGATGATTTCCACATGAAAGCCTAGACCTCTTTGATCATTGAAGCAGTCCTAGTTTCAGTTGAGAAGAACATTGTGTGTGAACTAATGAGTTAAGGCCATTAAACCCTTGCCTTCGGGTTTATTGAGTCATTCACTCAACCGGTAAAAATATTTTGCTATGTTCAGTTGATTGATACATTGAAGAGTTGGTTGTTTGCCTAATTTCCATTTGATTTCATAAGTGGGATATTACAGTGGTATCAGAGCTTCCCTCCTTTATTCGTGTGGGTCACTTTGTGTATGCAGGGTTTGTGTTTTCAGATTTGAGTGCAAGAAATCAGAAATCATGGAGTTGATGAGTGATGGTGAATGGAAGGAACAGATCAAACATAATCTTGACTCATATTGCCAAGAGTACTTTACACTAAGTCAAGAGACCCAAGCTCTCTTGACCCTCAAAGGATTCTGTAACTTGAAGAGAAAAAGAAGGGGATCAAAAAGAAGAATGACTCAGGTTGATGCATATTAGGATGAGCTCATCAAAGAGGTTGATGGCTATATAGAGTCACCTACCTCCTATGGACAAGAAGATGAAGGATTGAAGAAAGAGCAAGGTAAAAATTCTTTGTTGATTAAAAATATGTCTTTTTCTTCTAACATTCGCATGCATGATATAGTGACAAAAAAGGGAGTCATAAAGAAGAAGCAAAGGGAAGACTTAGATCTGCACTTTGAAAAATCATATTTGAGGTCCCACCATGAGCCATTGAAGGAACAAAAGGAAGGCATAAGTCTCGATAAAGGTCTCACATCATTACCCACCAAGCATGCACACTTGTAGGGAAGAAAAAGGGGTTTTGAATGAGGAGAATGAGGGAGAAAAACACGCTGCACCAAACTCAGAAATTCTGAGTTTAGAAGAAGTTAGGGGCAGCCCAAGGTATAATATTTTACATTTAACTCCTCTTTCCATGTTAAGCTTTCATGGGTATGGTTTATTTTCCCACTTCATGATGGATCTTAGCATGTGGGATCATGGGCAACTTGCTAAAGGAAGCAATTTGTTTGATTGGGCAAGTCTTCCCAACAAAGATTTTTTGTTTCGGCATGATCATCAAAAGTGTTTGCTAACTTGAGAAAAGAAATGAAGGATGCCTCATGGGATCTTGTGAGTATGTGTGGAAAGGAGAAGGAATCGAAGGCCTCTCATGAAGGGAAATGTTGGAATGGCAATTTTTTTGCTATGGATAAGGAAGCAGCCCCTAAAGGTGATAATTTTCAGTCAATCATTTTTGCATATGGTTCCATTGCTAACATTCCAAGCACAAATTTGGAATGCATACTTGACCTTAAGTGGAGCAATTGGGGGGAGATAGGTGCAGTTGTTTTCTTACAATATGGAAAACACAATTGGAAGGTGGGAACAAGCAAGCATAAGCTGCCATGTGGTGAATTCATTCAACAAGGTAACATTTTGAGTTTGCTTCACTTTTTGTGCACTTATATGACATACTTTACATGGAGTATTAGGGTTGAGTTTGGTAATCAAATAAGGGATGAAGTAATATATACTATTGAGTCTTCCGAGACAGCCACGAACATGTTTTCAATGATTATAGCTATTGCTACACTCTTTTATGATAGCCACCCAGCTAGTTCTGTTACATGCACATTTCATGGTAATGAAAAGAACGATTCATGGTTGTTGGCACTAGTTGCATTCAACATTCCTTATGATTATGGGCTACATAATAAGAAGAGTAATCAAGTTCTCCACTCAAACTCTCATATGAATTACAAGCTCTTATACTCCCAATAGAATTTCATATGGAATTATGCATGGTTACTTCACTCTCCTAATTCAAATTTTGCATGGAAAGCAAGGGCAGATGGCAGTGGTTATATTTGTGAGAAAAAGAGAAGTATTTTGAAGCCATTTGGGAACAACCCTTGTATGGAGAGGGGTGGTGTTTTATTCATGCCTTGGGGATATGGAGAGGAAGCTGAAAAAGTGTTTTTTAACACTTGTTTTCCTAACATGTTTGTTCCATGTGCAGGCTTTAAAAAGAAAGTGCAACCGAAGACACTCCCAAGTTACCAGAAGAAGAAGCAACACAAGTTGTTACAAAGACTTCTTCACTTGATTGGCACAGGAGCAAGATTGTGGGAGAACTACTTCATTGCATTTGGATGCACACGTTGGCATTGCTTGAGGGCAAGCAATTTTGGGAAGGGAGGACTGTAATGTCCCCATTTCCGAAGACCCTTAGCCTATACTTCCCCATGGGCTTTGAGGATGTTGCAAGGGGAACATTTTTATTAAATAATTAAATATTATTGCCTGGAGCAATAAATAATTATTTAATTATGAAGATTATTTAATTTAATTCCCAAAATTTAAAAATTAAATGGGGAATTGATTAAATAAATATTTAGGTGGTTTTTATTGATAAAATCACCTTTTGAAAAGGGGACGCCACACCTAGGGAAAAACAAACTGCTTTTATTTAATATTTTCCCTCTCCTAGGGATTTCAAATTTTGTGCCTCATTGCTTATAAAAGGAGTGCTAGGGTCATTATTATTATTATGTTATGATGAACTTATTTTGATACTCCATGCTTGGAGTTGGGATGCATGCCCATTGATATTTTCCTCTCTCTCTCATGCTTGGGAGATCTTTGTAGCTGATCTTTGAATTATCGAATTGAAAAGGTTATTGGTTTTGGTTGAATTTGCAAGTAGAAATCTGTGTGTTTTTACTATAGTGATTCACTGTAGCAGCTGGTTTGTGATAAAAAATAAGTGTTTCTTTGGAGCTCTTTTGCAAATCGACTTTGGTGTGTTGGTTCTCAATTCCAACTAAGTTCCTTTCACAATATTTGTGAGCTGTTTGTATACAATTCTGAGGGTGATGAAAAATCAACCTTTTGCATGCTTCATATTGTAGCAACGTGTCCCTTGGTATTCGTGATTGGTTTTTGAATAGAAAATGATCATATTTCTATATACATCATGTGACCAGCCCGGGTATGTTTAATGACTATTTTGGGAGCATTTTTAGCAAGTTAGATCTGTGTTTGTGTAGTCCTCTAACTAACGAGCGAATTTCTTCATGGATGTTTAGTGCTTGTCAAAGTGGCATGACTTGGGTTTATGCATAATATTGTGATATTTAATAGCTCCTATGTTGCAGTGATTTCTTCCATGGAGATTGAGGATTGTTTTAAATACTCCATTTAGTATGGATCGATCAAGTTAATTGCATGATATTATTTCCTTTGGACAGTAATTTGTTTTTGGAAAGGAAAATCTTTTAAATCAGGTTTGGTTTTTGATTTACTAAATCTATTATCCTTCTCTGAGTATTAATGGACTTGTTTTGGATATTGTTGGGGCTGGTTTGAGCTACAGTTCTTCCTTCCTGAACAATGACTTCATTTGGAGTAAATATTGGTTGTTTGATGCAAATTTAGGACCCTATTTTGCCCTAGACAATTCACAAACATTATCCTAATTGCTACAAACGATCATTTTGGGTATGTTGGCCTGATTTTTGGATTCAAAATACACAGTTGTTCTCTTGTAACATCAGCCCTCCCATTTAATACTTGATCTAGTTGTTTTTGGTATGATGATGATTTCCACATGAAAGCTAGAAACTCTTTGATTGTTGAAGGAGCCTAGTTTCAGTTGAGAAGAACATTGTGTGTGAACTAATGAGTTAAGGTCATTAAACCCTTGCCTTCGGGTTTATTGAGTCATTTATTTGATTGGTCGAAGTAATTTTTGACTGAGTTTAGCTATTTACATTCGATTAGTGTATTGAAAGGTTTTTGGTTTGCATATTTTCCTTTGATCCCAGAGTTGGGACATTACAAATGGCTTTGATATGTTAACAAGCATGTTTGGCTTGAAGGTATTTGAAGAATTTTTTTGACGATTTGTCTCCCACCTTAAGCCACTGTAGCCTCGACCAGATTTTTGCACCACGGTTAGAATGAGATTCAATGAGATTGAGCTTATGTTGAGTATCAACATCCTGAACCTGAATAATATGTTGAAAGGATTAGAATCAAGTAAAATCAAAATACTTCTAAAGTATTTGTGCAGAGCCAAGTCCACATGCTAACAAACTCAAGCAACCTACTTACCAAAATGATGAAGGAAATAAGTGGCACGTTGAATCACCACTTTCCCACAACTCATTATAGTTAGTAACAAACAACGAATGTGGCTCACTATTTTAAACCTTAGTAGTAAGTGGGACCACCCCCAGATGAATCAACAAAGAGACAGTAAGAAGTAATTGATTTGAAGGGACCCTGTGCCAAATAATCGTAAAGGATATCGATTGATGATCTAGATAATATCAAATCTCACCTCATAGTGATAGGGGAAGATCCTTATGTGTCAAAATAAAATATAGTCTATTAAGTAATAAGTACATGATCAAGCCTTTTAAGAACCTAATCATATCCTTATCAAACATTCGTCCAAGTATACCAAGCTTGAGCCTTAAATTCCTTCCACCAACTCAACAATGGATTGGAAAGTCCCCAATGGATTTTAAATAAATATCAGGTCACACACTCGACGGCACACTAACACATAGGGAGGGCATTGAATTTATCATATGGATTCTCTATCATATTAAAGTTGACACACACTAGCCAATAAGATAAAGGTAATTTTTCACCTTACCATTTATAAAAATTTATTCTTTCAGAGCCATCATTAGAAGCATAAACATTAAGAATACCAAAATAAAGATCATTAATTACCATAATCACCCTCATGGCCCAATTCGAAGGATCTTGGCCTGAGGAGGTGATTAAGGCTGAGAATTTAAGCACTATGGAAATGCTCGTACAACACTTTTCCATCAATGTGTTAAGTATGAAAATGCAAAAAAGTTGGGGCAATACAAGTTATGTATTCTGAAGCAAAAAACTAGAAATCTTAATTTCCTATAAAAACAATTATCAAGGAAGTTGAAATGTTGGCAAGCCAATCGAAAAAAATATTTGTGAGAGGGTTTTGCAAGGCCCATAACATTCAATGAGATGAAATTCATGAAAAATAAGACATATCAAACTCCCCCTACCCATCAAGAACACCATCCTCCGAGCCAAGAATGGAAAAATTATTAGCGAGTGGGATCTAGTTTGAATTTGAAATCTCAACATGAATGGAGTGGCATTTGACCCCAATATCTCCCCACACATTATAGAACATAGCCCGAGGTGGAATGTGGGAGCATCGTAGAGGAAGAGATGTTAACACAATATTCCTAGTATTCTTTAATTGTGAAGGAAAAACTAGGCTCTGCAATGGTTTGGAAGGAATAGAAACTGACAAGCAGGGTGGATCCAACCCCAACTTATCCTTTAAAGGGGGAAGGAGAGGGGGTAGGTGTCACCACAGGAGTGGGTTATTGTAATGTCCCCTTTTTTGAGACATTCTTAAGAGCTATCTTTTGGTCCACTTTGCATTATGACCCCTTGGCGTTCCTTGCACTACAAGGGGGAGTTGTCTCTTGGTCTTAAAAGTGCACATAGGTTAATTAATTTCCTAATATTAAATTAGGAAAAATATATAAATTGCACAT